>CM076584.1:1447991953-1448469453 GCA_034641835.2 Pinus albicaulis | reverse complement strand
CAGGATGACCCCTCCAAAAGGAGAAGAAGTGATCCAAAAGGGTCTCCATAGATAAAATATGATCCATATTGCAAGTACTTACTTTCACACCCACCTGCTTAAGGCACTTTTTCACCATCATCCTCTCACAACTCAAGCCATGGTCATTATCTTAGGTCACATATGAGCTTCGGAATGAGCGACAAGTCTTATTTGTGGCTATCCTCTCCCTTATGGTATTTAGGCCTTAGCACACCTAAATAACTCTAATTATACAAATAAAGGGAAAGCTTAGAATCTATTAGAAAGAAATTAGGATGTAGGAATTAATAAAAGAACAAATTTCAGTGGAGGAAGAATATTCATATGTAGATTCTACTTTCCAAAAATTCCTACCTCAACCAACTCAAAGATGTAAATGGACAGAAGGTTAGGTAGGATGTTCCTTTGGAAACCAACAACTAGTGAAAATATGAAAAATGATAGGAAGACCAATCCATCATTAGGAGAAATTTATTGAAAGAGTATATATTTAACAACACATCAAGATTATTTCTAAAAGGTAAGAGATGCTTCTACAATAGAAGAAAAAGTCTTGCCTCTGCCTTAGAGTGACTACGGGACATGCAAAGGCCAATAAAACTTACGGGGGGAGGGGTGGTCGATAGAGAAGAAATTCTTACGAGAGAGATATTTTTCCTTTGATCTTCATTTCCCTTCACATAAATTGTTTTTTTCCTTTAAATTCAGGTGGTTTCTTGAACAAAATGTACATACAAAAGGCAAGAATTTGTGTAGAGAGACCAGAAGTATACATTATATTGCTTAAATGTTCAGTGACATAGAAAAGTGATGTATGTATCCCTTCTTCCTATATCACCAAAATTAACTAAGAGAGATCAAAGGAAACACAGAGTTAATTTTCTCGGTTCTTAGAACATCGTGGGTTAAGATGGATCTTTTTTTTTTTTTTTGAAAAATATGACTGATAACCTATAGAAGTATTTACAAATAGAAGAACCAATAGTGGAATGGTATATAAAATGAAGATCATATATTATTCCATATATAAACTAGAACATAAATGAAATTAAAGTATGTTGTGGACTTAAAATCCTCAGTTTCTTTGATCAAAAAAGTGCTCTTATGAAAAATTTGATGGCATACCTCATCACAGCATGAGGGATAGCAGTCGGAAGATGCACTAAATTGATTCTCAAAAACATATTTACAATGGATCTTCCAATGATAAAGAATAAATACTCAAGAAATTCAAGATCCTTGACAAGGAAGAATTGACAAGACATCAACAATCTTCAAATGAGGTGACCCTCCAATGAATGTGTTTGTGATGAAGCTCTCAATATATATTCTGCAAAAATTGCTAGCAGTTGGGCAAACCAAGAGTCCCAAAAGATATGTTTCACAGTCTACAACCAACCATATATAGGGAAAAGGCCATCCAGAAACACACTTTTGATCAAACATGCCTTGAACGAACTCCTTTGGTAGATCACCAGCTGGGGAAAATCTTATAGCTTATAAGAAATATGGATGGACCAAATACTACAAAGTCTTTATACTTGTTCGTCCTCTACATAATGAAGCGTTCATCTCCAATTCAGTACAAGTGACAAAAAATGATGATGGTGAAAGAGTGAGTAAAATATCTAAGTGTCATATTCCTTAAGAGGGTGCTCAAATATCCATCTCTAGTTCTTCCAGAATATACATGGAATCCAAAGATTGATATTAAATAACTTGGCCTACAGGATGAGCTTAGTCAAATCCCTAATTGACAGTGAATTTGAGGCCATCAAAACAAACTCCTAAGAAAGAATACACTAGTCCCTTTAGGAGTGAAAAATGAAATCATAAATTTCATCCAGAAAGAAAATATAATTTCTACTCAATTTTCGAGCTTGAAAATGGGGTATATCAACATCATATTGACCCTGTTCCCTCCAACTCATTTTTTGATCTTGAAAATGAGATATATCAGCATCACATTAACCTTGCATCCTCCAACTCCAGATGGGGTGACAAGATAACTTCCATCTTCCATTTCTTACGTGCCAAGACCAATTAACCAAGCCATCCATGGATTTCCAAGTTTCCCATATACTTTGTAAGATGGATAAGCTTGAAACATGAAATAAGTGACGAATATAAATAATATCACCCAAGCGAAATGTGGTATAAAAAGTATGCAGAAACATCAATCAAGCTAAGTCCATTGTCATCTTTAGGGTTGTTGCAGACATCCCAAGGATCCATCAAGATGCTCCTTTCCCCGTTATACTTAGGTCATAGCCATAAGTATGACTGATAAGTTTGCTCCAAGCATTGAAATTCAGTTTTTCTACGAGACCAAAAAGAGACACAATAGGAATGTCAAACTATTACACATAGGTTATTGCTACATGTAGATTCATTCATCTTGATTTAAGACTATTACACATCAAATTGTATTGGATGTTAAAATATCTAATCCACAAGGCACAACTCCATAAGGAGATACTATGGAAATCACCATTGTCACTTAAGAAATATATATTCACTAACCAACTTTATTACATTTGAATGTTTCTAATTGAATATACATAATAATTGAATCATACTACAATTTTCTAGCTATGTTTCGTTTAAACCAATTCCATAACAATTTCCAAATGTAGTTAACAAATTCACTGTTTTGGTTATAGATGATTTTTAGAATATCACATCCTAATAATGGTTTTTGGTTAATAAAGATGTTTTTGTTAACAATTATTTTTAGTTTATTGATATCATCAATTAAAAGGACTTTGGTATCCTACTCTAGGCTCATAGTCCTCTCTGCAAT
Source organism: Pinus albicaulis (assembly GCA_034641835.2). Lineage (NCBI taxonomy): Eukaryota > Viridiplantae > Streptophyta > Pinopsida > Pinales > Pinaceae > Pinus > Pinus albicaulis. The sequence continues at coordinate 1,448,466,629 of CM076584.1, read as the reverse complement.
TCAAAGACCAAGTGTGTTGATCTTCATTATTCAAAATTATCATACATGTGGTAGAGTATGGTAATTTGAGATTATCTACATCCTTGAGTTTGAAATATTCGTATTTTGACATAAAATTGATCTTCTTATTGTTTATCCAAAAGCATTTGATGCAGGTCACTATGATTCGGTCCACATACTAATAAAAAACAAAATGATACAAATTTTTTCTAGAGTTTGAATTGGGAAACAATCTAAATTAATTTAAATGAAACCCAGGAGAGTTATATCAATTGCAACAAATCTTGGATCCCAAATAAAGTTGGCATATACAAATAGGGTGTGGATAAATTCCAATCGTTCAAGTAGGTTAATACTTTAAACATAAGTGTTTCCAGTGCAAATACATATGTATGTATAGCTAAATGACCAAATCAAATTCTTCTGGTTAATAATTTTTAAGGATAGAGATATTTTTTATCTCTGCAGTGCATCCTTTGGAAACTATGCTAAATAACCAAAAGGAGAGATATTTATACTAATCATATTCATGCTATGTCAATGATGAAATTCATGAGATCCCCCTCTTTAACTAAGATCCAAAATTCCACCGAGACCATTTGGCAACATCTGGTGACAATTTCACTGTCATCCTCAAAGAGTAACAATTTAATGGTACTCTTTCCTACACCATTGTCTTATGTCATTTCCTTTGCATCATCTTGTGCAATTGCTAGTTCTATAACCTGTACAAGAACTATATAAAATTGTTGTTGTTAATATTCCTTTCATTTATTATTTATCGAATAGATAAATTTCTTCAAGGACCCTTTAACGTGAACTCTATAGCTTAAACAATAAGAATATAAATTTTTTGTTGTTACTAATTTTTTTATTATATTTATTATGTGTATAATAGAGGACATTCATGCTCATAATTATCTATTTCTCTACACAAGAGTTTTAATAATAACAATGATATTACCTAAGAGGAAAATATCACTATTATATGAAATGAGTATATTTTTATGACAAAGATCTTTATGATTTGTCAATAATAAAACATCATCCACATAAATTAACAATAACAAAGCATAAATTCTTATATGCATATTGCATTTATTATTTATGATTCATTTTCCTAACAAATTTATATATAAGTCTATAAGTCAAACATACGAGACATTTTTATTTCATTTCAATTTTAGCTTTGATTTATATTGTTCCTTATAATTTTTTTTTGTAATATTAGAAGTTCCTTTCTATTCCATTTCAAAAACATACAAGTTTTACATAAAAAAAACATCCATGATTAAATCACCTCAACCTGCCCATTGGGAAACCAAGTTTGTTGGCTATCTGATAGAATTATAGGTCATCCAAAATCTAAAAAGTCTAAGAATGTTCAGTAAGGCTATATAAATATGACTACATTTGAGTCTCCTATTTATTAAATGAATATAACCAAAAAACAAATGTTGCATAGAACTCATTTATAGATATCAAAATTTGAGTATCCAAAATATGGTAATCGAACTATTACTCATCATAAGATTCTATTGGTGCCAAATCTTTGACACTGGAGCCCAACAATTTAGTTTGTGGAAGGAAGGGGATATGGTCCTTCATGCGACTTAAACGAGCATTTTTCTATTGAATATGGAATTGAATAAGCTTGAATTCCTTATGGATTTTTTGAATTTCTATAGTCAACTTCGAAGTTCCTGCAGTGGAGGTGGTCAAAGATTTTTCCAAGATTTTTTGCATCATACAATAGAGATAACAAGTCAGCCAAAACTAAGTGTAAGGACGTCTAGAATGGATTGGATGAAGGAAGAGGTTCTAGAATTTACTGAGCTTTAGGTCATTTTCATCTTCCTAGTGTTTCAATTCATTCTACCACCATGTGATAATCTGGTGGACCTGAGGGTGAGTACTAGTATGGTACGACTAGGTTTCCTCCAAGATTCAGTAATTATTATTTTTACAACCCTAGGTTTTGGTCAAGTGAGGTTGAGATTGGAAAATACCACAACCCTGACCCTATCAATGGCTCAAGGAAGGCCGAACCATTGGATAATGATTCAAATTGATAATATGATATTGACACAAATTATCGAACACAAAGACTTCCACCACCAAAGACGTCGACAAGGCTAGAGGCTAGCTAACAAGAAGCTGACCAAAGAAAGGATGCCAATGGACTTGGTGAAGAAGTGACCCTACGACTGCAACATTCGAGAAGAGATATTATGTCTACTGCAACAAGGTTCCTTGTCTGGGATGCCTCCTTTGCTACCACCTAGATGATATGGCTTTGGATGAAGGATCTTGTAGTTCTTATCCCAATTCGATAATGTTGGCCTAATCCAACCAATGGGGGCTTCACTAGGGTAGAAATACCACACAGTGTGATTTCATCTGGGGATATATTTTGATGAAAAAAATACGTAATATATTGGGGTATATATAGAGGGTAAAGGGTTTTTATATTTGCAAGTATAAAAAATGCAACTCACAGATAATGAAAAAATATAAATGGGTATACAAAACGTTAATAAAAAAATGGATATATACACTATCTAGTGAATGTAGAGGTTTTTTAAATTGGGAAGGTGTATTGGGATCATATTGTTAGGGGGTTAAATAATGTGATTTTTAGATTTATTTTCCAATATGTAGTTAAATTAAGGGTTTTTTTAATATACCATGAACACATGTGATATGTTAGAGGTTCATTGAGTGAAGCCCCCGATATCCAGCCACATAAAACTGAAATATTGTGCCCCTGTATCGAATCCAACATAAAAAATTAACTTCATTAAACAACCTCACCACCTTGCATGTGGAGCTATGTGTGAGGACTGTCATCTGGCCACCAGGCTTCTATATCATTACGCTCTCAACCATGGCACGAATCCCACTCATTCGCTTCTTCCATAAATAATGCCGATGGGGGCGATTGGTCCATATAGTTTGATAATTTATTGCAATCCTCAATTTTACAATTAAATTTTCATATAATTAGAAAGTAGATATTCTCCACTTTACTCGAATTCATAATTTTTCCATTATTATACAAAATTATTGGAAAATATATGCTAAATTTTAGAAAAAATAAACAAGCGTTAATAAATATTATTTCTTCATCTCTCTTCCAAAACATAGACAAGTTATGAGATGGTCGATATTTGGTTTCTTAGGTCAAAATGAAAACAAGAAAAAGGCCAAAAGAAAACCAAGAAAAATCCATCACAATATTCACATTGTTAGTCACTTCCTAGGCAAGAGTCAAGCATGCTTTTAAGTGTCATGCCAAATTGATCAACTCAATGTAATTTCTCATTGGAGTAAATTTGTAATTCATATGTGAAATCCATTTAGTTGTATATGGACATAATGTAAATATGATTTGAACAAGTCCTACCAATGCTACCACTTCATAATTGTTCATTACACTAAATTGGTAATGGATATGTGATATTTAGTTGTATATTCACGTAGTGTAAATATTATTTGAACAATTCCAACTAAATATACTACTTCATAGCTAAATTACAAGAGTTTGTTTTAAAAAATAAATATAAATTGTCAAACATTGTCATATAAATATGAATAGAGTTTTGTGTTGTAAAAACAATCATAGAATAATCATTTTATGTTAGCTTACATATATGAAAAATATATATTAAAATTCTCCATACTATAGTAATATTAATTTACATATTTCATACTATACTTTATATGTATCATGCTAACAACTTCTATATGTATATTTTGTAGCAACATAATACTTAATTTCAATTTTAGGGACTAGGCTGCCATGAAACACTTGTTTAAAGTTGAAGTCTATTTGTTATATGTTTTGGAGGGTTTTTCGGTTTATTTGTATATCTAACTTTTAGATAATCTCATGGGAATTTATTGAAATCAAAAGTTTGATTTCTAAACTCTCCACAATCCAAGTTCCCTAGCTATTTTCAAGATGTTGAATCCATATGTGTAGTCAAAGATCAATTTTAAACAACAAAAGTCAAGATTTATCTAAAAAAAATTGTCAATTTCATCCCAAAACTCCAAAATTTATAATGTTTAGACAACATGAAGAGAAAAATATCTATGTAAATTTATTAGTACTATTTTGTATTTTATTGCTATTAAATTAGTATACACACATTTTGATTACATATTTTTGAGGTGTAATTTTTTTGGAGTTCAAAATTTGAAAATATCTTTTCATTTCAAGAGATTTGATGCTTCATAGATCAATGGTTTATATATATATATATCATTGTTTAAAGTGTTGAATGTATACATAAATTTAACACCTTGAAAATCAAAACTTATAAGGTTTAGACAATGTTAGGCTAAAAGTATCTATGCTAATTTCTTAGTACTATTATGTATCTTCTTGTTATTAAATTAGTATAGATACATTTTGATTACATATTTTTGAGGTGTAATTTCTTTCCAGTGCAAAATTTGAAAATATGTTTTCAGCTCAAGAGATTTGATGCATCTTTGATCAATGGTATATATATATATATATATATATATATATATATATATATATATATATATATATATATATATATATATATATATATATATATATATAATTTTTTTAAATATATTTATAAATGTAGTATTATGAAGGTATAAATAATAATGCCAGGTTATAGAGTAAAGCGTTTTAATAAAAATGGGTTAGGAGTGAGATATGATTAAAATTCCTGAAGGATACCAGTTTTAGAAGGAAGGTATTTAAAGTCATCTACAGCCAATATTTGGATCTTTAAAGTTTATTAAATATCATTCTTGATTTGAGTTCGTATTGAGGGATTTGGGGAGCTTTTTCCATGAAATATCGAGTGGTTCTTCTCCTTCCAAATTTCCCAAATGATAAATCCTAGAATTAGATGACATATTCCATATTAGACAGAATATTCCATTTACAATCACATTATGAAAAGGATGTGTCTTCACATGCAAATGGTTTCTATAATTTAGGTTCGGTTTAAATTTGGCTAGTTAAATGTTGTTGCACATTGATCCCCTAAGAAGAGACTATAAGAATAGGTACAAAATAAATGGATCATTGTTTCCTCCTCAATATTGCATTGTGAATAGATTGAAGGGACAACATATCATTTTATTTATAGTTTGTCTGAAGTTATAATTTTAGCATGAAGAACCCAAGATGATATAATGCTACTTTTTTACAATGATTTGAATGCCAGATCCATTACTACAATTTGTTCCTATGAAGAGTAATGTGGCCCGCATAGAGACGAGAAGCTTCTTTGATCATGACAAAGCCATAAGATAAATAACCCCATCGAAGGATCTCGAGACCTATTTGGTGGATGAGTTTTCTTTGGTTCAATTCTTCAAAGAGAGGTTGCAAATCATAGATGGGGTTTAGATTTAGTTCTGCTAAAAAATAGATCCATTGATCATAATGATTGTTGGTAGAAGGCTGAGCTTGCCAAAATTAGGCCACCATTTACTTTTGGAGAATCTAATTCCAACCAAATGCTAGGTGTCGAAACCATCCATCCAAGTGTTCTAGTTCAGTTTTAGTTAGTCCAATTTAGTCAAGTTACACTCTAGTTATTGATTACCGATGTTTCCAATGTAATCTTATTTAAGTGAATAATAATATTCATAAGAGTAATCCTCTCCTCCACTTATTTTTTAGTTTTCAATTCTTGTCATCCATGAAGAAGTGTGTTAGAGGGTGAGACCACTATTGTTTCGATCAGGTAAGAACTAAAGTTTCGGGAATTGGTTCTAAGAACTGGTCCAAAATAGGGCTTATGTCTCATCTCATATCTACCAAAAACAATTCTTTTGAATGGGATCATTTTGATGTTATTCTAAATTCCAATTGATTGAGGCTCGCAAAGCCTCATGCCTATAAATTACAATTATTTTGAATGAGATCATTTAGATTCTATTCTAAGCTCCAATTGATTGAGCCTTTCAAAGCCTCATTCTTGTGAATTAGCTTTGGAGGCTCTATATTTGAAACATACTTGGCTTTCCAAATGCACACCCAAAGGCCTTGAAATTTTTTCAACCATATCAACCATATTTTAGCTTTTATTACAACTACAAGGACTTTTGGGTCATGTAAGTTGAGTCCATCATGGTATTCCAGGAGACACAAGGTTTCCCACAAAATGAGATTTTATTTCTATTAGTGATATTACCTTGACAAAAAAAAATTCTATAAATATTTCAAATTTTCTTCAAGGTTACTTTGGGACTCTATAAAGAAAAAACTACAATTGATTTAAAAAGGAAAACTCTCATAAGAGGATTAATGGATAAGAAGGTCACATACTTCAAATGAGGTTCCAATCTTGAGAGCGGGTCTTGCCATGTGGATTTCTTTATGGACTTTTAAGAAAAGGGAAATGCTAAGATATATGGATGGAAGGGGACTTCGTTGAAAAGTGAGAATTCAAGATATGTTCCTCTGTATATAGAGAGGGAAATTGAGAAAGAAGATATGGGATTCAGTTTCATTGATTCATTGATTTTGGTGCATGAAGCCTACATGAATTTATTGACCACTTGTTTTATAGTTTGATATTTACAAACTGTGACCATTCCCATTACTATGGTATCATCCAAAACTTGACTATGGGATAGAGGGGAATGTAGACGATGTAGAGTGAGGCCTTAGAGTTGTCTTTAATGTAGATAAGTAATAAGATGAGGCCCTATACCTTCAACCACGATTATGAAAAGAAAATGTGACATGAGATCAACCTGATGGCTTCATTGAGTAGGCATGAATGTGAATGAATAAGAACCATTGACTAGGATATTGAAACAAGTAGTCAATTTATGTGAATAAATATAATAGACGCAAGTAGGATGAAAGGAAAATGAGAAGATAATTTTTTTGTATACTACCTTCTTATTTTATCGAAATATTTTTACATGTAGAGTTTGATGAACATGCGAGGTGCTTTTCCAGTGTATCTCATGGAATGAATAGTTTCTTCTGCTCAGAGGATATTCTCTAAAATTTTCCTATCCTCAACATATCTAGTTTACTCCACAAATATGATCAGAGGAACGAGAGACTTAGGTAATTTGGCTAGGATTTTAGTGACTAACTTATAGATCACATTTCATAATGTAATAAGGGGGAATATTTTGGGGTCTTCAGTTTGGGATTCTCTAGTAATGTCGGCAATGAACATTGTTTTTAGAGGATGAAGAACACTCAATGTTATTCTATATTCTTCCAGGAGATGGAAAAATTATTCTTTAATAAAATTCCAACAATAATGAAATAAAGCAACACTAAAACCATTGGGCCCTAGAAATTTACCGGGTTGAGTATCTTTCATTGGAACTTCTACTTCGGTCTTCGACATGAGAGAGAGAAGGGATTCATTGTGCTCATCTATGGTAAGGCGAGGAATGTTTTCCATGATTATACCTATAGAATAAGATCTATCCATTTGTGTTTCGGTGAGAAATTCCTTAAGAAAGTGCACCAACTCAACTTCAATAGTCTAATGTGTGAAAATATTTGAACTCTTGTTTTCTATGTCCATAGTATTTCTTCTTGAGCACAAAAATCTTCTAATTCAGATTGATGTTTTGTTTCCTCTTGCACAAAAGAGATTTTTCCTTCCTTGCAATATCATTTGTTGTTGAATAGTGGCCACCCATTGTTCTATATCTTGCTTGGCTAAGATAATATTTCCAAAATATTATTTATTCCATTCCTTGAGCTATTTTCTTACACATTTTTTATCTTTTCCACCAAACTATAAAGAGGGGTCGCTTTCTCACAAGAAAATTTCTTCCACCACTATTCAATATTATGTTGAAAATATGGGTGACTTAACCAAAACCTGTTATAGTTGAAGGGGACGAAAAGAGGAGGATTTCCATTTCTAATGTTGAGAAGGATTGGCCAATGGAGAGAACCAATTAAGGGTACATGATATATTCCTCTATGGCCCATCATGAAATTAATATGATTTTGGAGAGGAATAATCCATCCAGCCTACTAGAAATTTAATTAGTTCCCCCTCAACAATTATTCTAGGTGGGAGTCCCATTATTTTGATGCATGTAAATGAGTTTGGAGTTTGAAATAGAGATGTTGAAGGTGATGTAGTGTACATGTAGATTGAATATATTTCCTTTCTTTCATTTTACAAAGGATATAATTCTGAACTCCCCTCCTACAATCTACTGTTGATTGCGTACCCTAGATGCGACAACATGTAATTATTCAAGAAAAAATTGCTTGGTTAGACTTGAGTGTGAGCCATATATCATGGGGAAATATCCATGAGCTCTATACAAATATCTTAGAAATTTTGTGTGAGGGAGTGTATTTTTGTAGCACAATCCTCCAGAAGAATGGTATCTCCATTCCAAGCTAGTATTAGACCTCTACAACAACCATTGGCATCAAATGTTGTGACCTACATATTTCACCAACAAAATTGAAGGATAGAGGTTTTTATGGATTCATTACTATTGGATTCCTATGAAATAAATATATCTATACTTTATTCTTGTAACTTGTTTTGGAGAATCTAATTTCAACCACTCGCTAGGTGTCGAAACCGTCCATCCAAGTGTCCCATTTAAGTTTGAGTTAGTCTAGTTTAGTTCAGTTTCACTAAATTAATTTAATTTTTATGTCCCCAATGTAATATTATTTAACTAATTCATAATAATTAGAAGAGAAATCCCCAGTTCCACTTCTTTTCAGTTTTCAATTCTTTTCATGGTATAAGAGCTAATTTTCATAAGAATTCTAGGAGAGCGGCAATGTGTGGGAATTTGGAGCAGTAGTGAGAAAATGCAAACCAACATAAGACTCTTTGAGAGAGCAACAAGAGTTTGAAGAAGTTTGAAGACTCCTCCTACGAAGATGCAACACGAGAACGAAGAAGGAAGCTACCGCTAAGTCAGTGAAGGTGCAGATGAAACAGATTCAAGAAAGAGCTTAGCCTATGTAAGACTCCTTGATAGCAACAAATATCAGAGATCGAAACTACGTTGTATAAGACTCCAGAGAAACAACGTGAGCACGAGTAAATTATTGAAATACTTTTGAGCTGCAGAGATCCAAAAAAAAAATCGAACAACTAAGTGAAAGAAGAACAAAGAAGAAGCAGAGGAGAAGCCTCTAATAATTGAGTGATTTTTTTTTTTAATTAAAAAAAAAACGTTGTTCAACATAGGTTTGAGCCAGATACCTGAGCCGATCACTGTAGGTTTGAGCCAGATACCTGTGCCGATCCAGTAAAACCTACACTGATTTTCTCCCACCGTGATCAGTGCGGAAGTGGTGTTACGGAGCCACACCGGTGTGAGTTCCGAGGTATGGATCTGCATTAATCCAAAGAGTATTTAAGAATGCATGATCCAATCTTGAAAGGGAGGTGTTTTATTTTATATGGAATAAGTTTAAAAAAAAGGTGCAGGTGTGAAGTTTTGTTTTGTTTAAAAGGATATTTTTTGTGAAAAGGAGATTTAAAATGAGGCATTGTGAAAAACTTGTGAAAGTGTTTCCTTAGTATAAAATTTTTGGAATTTTTGGAAGAAAGGTATTTTGTGAGAATCTATAGATTGTTTGTTTGTGAAAGCCAAGAAAAAAAATCAATTTTATAGTAGTTAGTTGTGATGTCTACGATTTGCATTACTTGTTGAGTCGTAGTGAGCAAACACTCAACAAATGTGAAAATCCAAGAGGCTATAGAGACAACAAGAGATTTTTGAGATATTTTTATATTTGGAAGTGAAGAGGAAAAATGACACATTTGCATTAAAATGCATAAAATAATCTATGGATGACATTGTGAAAATGGGGCATTGTGAAAAACTTGTGAAAGTGTTTCCTTAGTATAAAATTTTTGGAATTTTTGGAAGAAAGGTATTTTGTGAGAATCTATAGATTGTCTGTTTGTGAAAGCCAAGCAAAAAAATTAATTTTATAGTAGTTAGTTGTGATGTCTATGATTTTCATTACTTGTTGAGTCGTAGTGAGCAAACATTCAACAAATGTGAAAATACAAGAGGCTATAGAGACAACAAGAGATGTTTGAGAAATTTTTATATTTGGAAGTGAAGAGGAAAAAGGACACCTTTGCATTAAAATGCATAAAATAATCTATGGATGACAACATTCTTCCCTTGATTTCAGATGCTAGGACAACCAAGGAGGTCTGTGATACCCTTGGTAGGTTTTTGGTGCAAGGTGGAAGATTGAAGTTGAAGATAAAGGTGGATCTATAGCATCAGATCTACAATGAGATGAAAATTTTGTTGAATCTAACTGTGCTCAGTCACAAGTGGATGATGTCTGTGAATAAATTGCAGAAGCAGTAGAGAAGGAGCACGAATATGCTTATGAACCCCACTATGCATAGCCACAAGTGGATGATGATTTGATGAATCCAACAACAGATCTTGCTGATGGAAATTTGATGAATCCATTAACGAAGCTTGTTGATGAATATTTGGTGAATCCATTAACACAACTTGCCGATAATGTTTTGGATATTCCAGCAAAAGATCTTGCTAATGATGATTTGGTGATTCTAGCAACATAGCTTGCTGATGATGTTTTGGTGATTTCAGCAACAGAGCTTGCTAATGATGATTTGGTGATACCAAAAACATAGCTTGTTGATGATGATTTGGTGATTCCAGCAACTGAGATTGTTGATTACAACTTGGTGATACCAACAACACAGGTTGTTGATTATGATTTGGTGATTCCAGCAACACAGCTTGTTGATGACAATTTGATGAATCCAACAACAGAGCTTGCTGATGACGACTTGGCGATACCAGAAATAGAGCTTGCTAGTGATGATCTAGTGATTCCAGCAACAAAACTTGTTGATAAATATTTGGTGAATCCATCAACTATGCTTGCTGATGAGAGTAAAAATACTATGGTAAATCTAGTGATTAATATTTTTGATGTAAACTCTAATAGAGAATTTTTGGCTAATGATGATTGGTTGCATATGATTCAACAAAACCATCATATTAGCATGGTGCTATTGGGTGGGATAATCCCACTTGAGTCACCGGAAGACAACTTTTTCGTGCCGAAATGCGTTAGTGAAGAAGAGACAAAGACTGAAACATAGATAAAGACAAATGCAGAGAAACAAGTGTGCAAAGGGGAAGAAAAAACAAATATTGAGGCAGAAGTAGAGAAGGAAGCACAGCAAGAGAAATTTTCCATTGCAGAGCAAAAGGAACAAAACTTAACAGAGATAAAGAAAGATTCAAAGAAATAAGTATGCAAAGGGAAAGCAGAAAAAGAGATAGAGGAAGAAGCAGAGAAGGAAGCGCAACAGTAGAAAGTTTCCACTGCAGAGCAGAAAGAACAAAACCAATGTGTTTCTGGAGATGTTTTTACACTTAACATTAATTTCCAACGTGTAGGTAAACACACTGATTATGAAGAGGACTTAAAGTTCCTTAAAACATGGCTTGCAACACCATGCCTAGATGATGTCTACACAGATGCTATAGATATGAATGTTGAAGACAACATGCATGACAAAAACGTCAATGAAATTTTCAGGTATTGGAGTTTTGAAGAGATAAAATATTATTCTCGTCTAATTTTGCATCAGATTAATGATGAAAATCACACTACAGAAGACAATATATGTAGAAGCCCACATACAAGTCATTTCTTGAAGAAGTCCAAGAAATGCTTAGACAACCTAGAACAATAGAACACCTGCACCAGCAAATGAAGAAATTGAGGTTTGAAGGATACAACAAAGCTACAAAAGCTGAAACAATTTAGGGCTATAGGATTTGGAAGAACTGAAGAAGAAAACTAAATCTAGTCGAAGTAAAGTTTTTTTTCAATTGTAATCCTTGCTAAGACATAGAATAGTAGGTATCTTCACTAGATTATTATGCGGTTGTAATTAAGGGGGATTGTTGGAGAATCTAATTCCAACCACCTGATAGGTGTCGAAACCGTCCATCCAAGTGTCCCAGTTATGTTTGATTTAGTCCAATTTAGTTGAGTTTCACTGAAGTCATTTAATGTTGATGTCTCCAATGTAATCTTATTTAACTAATTCGTAATAATCAAAAGAGAAATTCTCTACTCCACTTCTTTTCAGTTTTCATTCTTGTCAACCTGGAGCATAGGAATCCCTTATTTTTTTTAAGACCCATGATATTTTAAGAGATGCATTTCATTCACAATTAGGAGGGTGGGAACCTTTTTTTGATTCAGCATAATTTGTCCTAAAATTATCAAGTATGTGGCTACTTCTTTTAATAACTACACCTGTGATTTCCATCCTCTAAAATGAAGGGTGGTACTAGCATTACGACATAACGTTATATGAAGTCAGGTTGTATGTATTAAGTGTTATATTTTGAAGTTCCTTTATTATTAACTATGGGCTCTTCTTTAATTTCACACTTTATTCGATTCATATAATATACTAGTATAGTGAATTGATTTTTCACTTGAAGAGGTTGCACTACTTCCTCTATGGGGACTTCCCTGTGAACTTGATCAATAAGGGATGTTGCTCTATACTCTTTCGAAATAGTTGGTTCAATTTGTATTTGAATACCTCCAGGGATTTGATGAGGGCTTTTTCCGACTGCTCATTACGAATGAATTATGGAGTTGCAATAGGAATTTATTCATGATTACTAGAAGGATGTATTTCTTTTTGAGGCTTGATCTAGTTCTCCTTATGCCAATTTCTCTAGGATGAAATATATATTTTGATTTAAGGTTGTTTTAGGTTTTGGTCGCCTGCAACTTCTTTTTATTATTCTTTTTACTGCGTTGGACATTAGTTAATCCATCCAAAGTATTTTTTCTCCTCACAACACGTGTTGAGAGGGAAAATTTAAAGGGAATTTGAAAAACAAATGCCCATGCTGATGACACCGCCAAAAATGAAAATGGAGATATCATAATCTAGCATTTAAACTCATTCCATGTTGTCATGCTTGACAATCATATATTTAGGGATTGATTTAGAAACTTCCATTTATACACAAGTCTTCACATAAGCGATGTATCAAACATACTTTTTTTCTTTTTGGATTTTGAAAAATGTTGCAAGTGAGTTACCTATGCGCATTAAAATTTCTTCATTCCAAAATTATTGACGAAAATACCAGGGTTGAATCTCTCCATCCAATACCACATCTACTAGTTAGTTTAGTAAAAAATGTAAGGACCACCTTCAAAAAAATCCATCCTTATCCTCTAGAGAATGGAAAATGGTTGTAATTAAACCTTTGGATCCAAGCATTAAATCCATATCTCCTTTTGAATTCCACCAATATTTGATCCACTTGATCAAATCTCACTCACCAGGACAGATGCCAAATAATGTTACAATAATGGTGTCACCCTTCATATACTATATTCTGTTGTTGATAGTTCTAGATTGACCCTGGTAGCATGGGAGTTATTTTATTACTGGAATGCATTGTCCTGGTTTCCATGAAGGGTTTGACATTAAGCCACATTTCAATGGATCTGAAGCAACCCTTTTCAATTGTCCGTCGTAGTGTTTTCTTTCCGCACAACATGTGAGGAAGAGCCAATTATCATGAATTTTCCAACCTTTTACCATGATTAATCCTTGAGATCCAATAGTAGGGTTCACATAATTATTTCAATAAAGAACGTTAATTTAAGAAGTGGGAGACCCCCTTTTCGAACTAGCCATGCCAGGTGATTTGATCTAAAGTAAAATGTGCTAGAAATCGAGAAGAGAAACATGATCCAATATCCAAACAATACTTTTCTACATAATCAATTTATTCACATTACTTAAATTACACAAAATTAATAACATTATTTTAATATTTTATTAACTTTAAAATAAAATTATCACTTTTATTTCTATTTTAGTAAATTATAAACACGAAAATAGTACAAAGTTTTTTAACTTTTATGTGTATATCTAATTAGAGTAATTTTATATACAAACGTACATAACACAAAAAAGAAATATAAATTCATCTTTATTCTTAATATTTACAACATTAAATTTTTTGTATTTCAATTATATTTTGTATTCTTTTTAATATTTCAAATTCGATTTTTTTTTAAATTAAACTCTTATAAATTAAAATAACTATATTTTTATTTAAATGACAGGTTGAAACAATTTTACAATACATTAAAAATAAACTTGTTAAAATGAAATTAATTTCCTTTATTACTTCATTTACTTTTAAAAATCTTATAATGTCATTGTTAGAATAAAATTGTGGAAGAGGATGGAAGATATAATGGTTACTCTAGAGTTGATGGTTGTTGTGTAAAAGGTTGTACACGGATGTTAACCACTTAAGGTTGGTCAAAGGAAATTAAATGCAACAAAATATACAAGAAACGTTGTCTCTTATCCCCTACTCTTTTTGCAATATACATTAATAAGTTTGAGGAGTGTTTTGTAAATGAAGGTTGTGTTGGCCCAAATTTCATTCATGTAATCACAACTCTTCTATTTTATGCTACCAATATTTCATTATCGATGAGGAGACATTATAATGTCGGTAAGCGACTAAGACTCCTCCAATATTTCTAGTTCAGTATGGGTATTGTTGTTAATACTAGAAAAATAAACTCATGATAATTAAATCTAGAAAGATCAGATATTATACCTTCATATATGACAACAATTACTTGAAGGAAGTTCCTTGATACATATGTATTGGAATCTTTATACATCACAAGCTCAATTGGAGTTATAACATTGACAAAAGGATAAAGGGAGGTTGGAAGCTTACTAGGGCCTTGTTCAAACAATTGTAAGTATACAAATATTTGGATATGGGATTGAAAAAAAACTCTTCTTCAAGACACTTATCACTCGTGTTATTCTATATAAATGTGAAGTTTGGAGTTGGAATATCTCGATAGAGTTATGGAGAAAAATATAATAGATGAAAAAATAATTTATCACATAGAATCTTAAGATTTAAGGAAATAATCCTATCATATCGTCTTGATTGAAGCATGCCTTTCCCCATTTTCTTATACTTAGTTTCCCTTCCTATTCTAAGATAAGTAACTATGTATTATGTTTAATGTATGATAATGGCGTTACTATGTTATGGTTTGAACATAGGGACCACAATGGGTTGATGTAACTTCCATACATGTTACATGCATTGTGGGATATCTTAAGCAATCGGTATCCATGCATGCATATGATATGAATATACATATGAACGTGTGAGAAGGCCTTGTCGAAATATATATATATATATATAACAATTGCTAATGGAAAAAATGAAATATTTGGCACAAAACAAAATAATAATTACATGTTAACCAAGACAAGATCATACACTAGTAGAAAATGATGAAATTACTGACTAGGTGACTAAAAAAGTTAGTCACCGCAATTATTTCAAGTGAATTACTACTAAATCTGAGCAATTTTAAGTCACCAAACTAAAAATAACTAACTTAAATGACTAATTTATTCCAGGAATAAAATATAGGACTAGATAATAAGTGACTAAACTAAAAACTATTAAATTAAATGACTAATTTAGCTTATGATTAAAATATATGACTAGATAATAAGCGACAAAATTAATAATGATTAACGTAAATGACTATTATATTTCAAGGATAAAAATATGACGAAATAACAAGTTCAACAAGTATATGAATTAGTCATTTATGTTAGTAATTTCTAATTGTGCTTCCTTTTCTTTAATGTCCTTCTTTGGCCATATTAAAGGCCATGGGATGCATTATTATTATGAAAAACATACTAAATGGACATATTCCCAACTAGAGGTCTTCCTCATGGAAATTGACCATGAGAAATATTAATTTAAGGACTAAGGCCCTTGTTTTACTCTCCTAACCATAACATAAAAACTAACTCTGGTATGTGGTGAGAATTAATCCTATGGTGCTTGTATCCCAACTTCAGACCAAAGATTTGTTAAAGAATATCTAGGTGGTTTTTAACTCTAGTTCATTGGCCTTGGCACTAAAAAGCTTCTTCTAAGGCCTAATGCCATTGTCTACCTCCCATACCCATAGTACATTCGTTAAATCATATACATTTGAAAAATTTCGTAATGCAATTGATATATCATATATTCCTAAGATTGTTTAGAGAGGATCTATGTGGTTGTTAAATGCCGAATTCATGGCCCTTAAGAATGAGAAAAATAATTTTACAAATAAATTCCTTTTTCTCCTTCCCTCATACTAATTATTATCATGCAAAGATTAATAATAGTGCCAATATTCCTACTCTAAGGCCCTTTTCATGTCCATTCGTAAAGGAATTGAGAGTTATTCCTAGTGTGAAAAAAGTGGTAATGTTGTGCAAATATTAGTAAAGATAGAAGTTCCAATATACATTTCTTCATTGGGCATAACCTCTAATAATGCTAAAAGTAGGAAATTGGCCTCATTGTGATAGTTGAAAACTTAGTCAAAAAAACTAATAACTAGAACATGTTATCATACCTTTTTATGTCTATATTAAAACAAGAAAAAACCGCATAATTACGTCGAAGAAATTCTTTTAGGTGATAGATGCCCAATGCCCTTCGTCGTCTGTCGAAGGACACTGGTTGTCCATTGTGCAGGTCCTCGTCTCCCAAGTAATGGCATGGCTGAATGATGCACTAATCTTATCTTCTACATGTGGTTTCAAGAATTCATTCATTCTTACATGTTCTTGTAAAGGAGTTGTTGCTCCCTGTAAATAATCTTCAGTATTTCACATAATTTTTACAGGGAGCACATATTATATAGTTTAGCACAAACACTTAGATTTAACAATCATTGAATGTACTTTTGCAGTAGTCGAGCTTCAGAAATATGGACCCTCAATGCTAACAACGCTATCTCTATACTATGTATTGCAGGAATTGATCCCTATAAAAGAAGATCTGCACAAGACAAAAACATGCAAATTTATCTGTGTGTGGAAAAGGTTATTATTGCATTGGCTTCAAATATTTTCTTGATTATTTAAACCTTAAAGAAAATTGTTTCATTCCTGTGAATTTTCCTTTTACTATAGATATTTTTGTTACTAGCCAGGCTGATTTAGTTCTTTTTTTAGAAACATAAAAAAATCTTCAAGATTGTAACGAAATTATGAAAGAGATTGTAGTAGATTCGTTGTGTCTGACAATGTTCTGAGACTTGAAGTCCCTGGCAAGCTCCGTCACAATAATAGAAATTGTTTCCATTGGAAATGCATTCTTACTCAGGGCAGCGATATATTGAAATATAAAAATAATGTGAATGCAGTAGTAATGTATATGCGCTGATTTTATGCTAACATGCATGCAATTGCCTCTCTCCTTGGAGAAATTCTAGGAAACAAAACAAACTGAAAAGAGACTCTTAACATGAATTTTCATCTTGACTCCAAGCAGATTCAATGGAATAGGTGATGCACCTCATAATAGTATTATTTGGTAATGATCCTATTTTCAGCACCTTGTAACAAAAACATTTCATTTAAAGTATTGTTTTCTTTTCGGCCTCAAAGATTTGACATCTCCACGCCGATAATAATCACCTAGTCATGTGTTTCTCGAAGGTATGCTCAAGGAAGGCCTCCAATACCGCACTTCCTTCCAACTCACATTAGCTAATGAAATTAAAATATTTAAATAAATATTTAAACCTTGATACAACCTATCAACAAAATGCTCACCACTCTTACGGAACATAGCATGAAGCACAAGCTGCTTACGGGTAACATAGAAGCATTTAAAAATGGGATTGAATGTTGAAGTATCAAAAATTTCTATACATTGCCTATGTGGTTATAGTAGTCATCCAAACATAAGTTTGTTTAACAATTTTATGAATAAGAAAAAATTGATAGCGATTATGCTCAAGAAAAAATATGATATATTAATAAGATGGATTAATAAAATAGGTATATATAGAAAAAAATAAAACAACCATTTAAAAATTGACAACAAATCCTTTTGGGTGATGAATGTAGACTAATACTAAAGACCTGAGGTATATTAAAAGTAAAAACTAAAATATCAATAATTACAATATTAAATATAAAAACCTGATAACATATCTAATCAATATGTCACCAAAAAACATAAAACATGATTTAAAAAAAGAAATCCTCATATATTTTACTATACTAAGAAAGATTGAACTACCTTAACTTGTGAGGTTAGACTGTAATTTAACTTTGGTCTTGATTAATTAATAAGTAATCTAGATCCATCTTAACTGTGAATGGTTTTTAATGGCAATTTTTCATTTTAAATATGCTAAATATGTCTAAGATTAATGTGGTCATTTTAATTTTAAATTTGGGTGGTTATCTCAATTTGTTGAGATGGTAGAGATTCTTAGTTACTTGAATGATGAAAAATGATGAAATAAAAATTTAAGGGGAGGTTCCTCTTGCGCGTTTCATCATATTTCGACAAGGTATCATTGAATGCCACATGGTACCTTCACTATGAAAGGTCATTTATAGAGTGGTTAAATGAGTGTCTGTTAATACACTTGGGGACAAAATACATGGCTTCACTAGGTTTCGTACTACTTTGCAATAATGTAAGAGAATCCAACATGGACACTCACAAAAATTTATAAAAACAACGTGGTGAAGGTTATATATTTTGATTTTTTGCTTGACCAAACATTTTTTGGTTCTCTAAAACATCGCGATGTTTCCCAAAAAAAAATTCCACAGACATGTGAATTGCCAAGCTAGGGAACTAATGAGTTCTTAACTAGTTTTGGATTTTTGTTTGCTCATTTTTGTTTCTCGGTTTTTGGAAAAGGGAGGAGGATTGATTGAAGTCATCATCAATGATTGTAGAGATATTTAAACAAAATAATCATCACCATTAAGGATCTTTTAGTGGACTAAGTGTTAAATTTTAGTTTCCAGCTAGTGTCAAATCTTCCATTCACATGTTAAAGGAGAAATAACAGAAGGAGGTGGAGAAGCAAGAGAAATATTGGCACAATTCTAATAATAACATCTTATATATGGGCAGATTGTTATTCATACATCACCACACACACACACACACACATATGAAATTTTTGGATGATTTTAAAAGTATACTCCATCCCATTCTAAACTCTAGTAGCCCATGGTGGTCAATGATGTCATGCCTCAGAAGATAAATTAAAACAAATTTTAAGGAGAAAAACTAAATAAATGAGAATGTGCCTCTTTCAAAACAAGATTAGATTTTTATTTTAGTATTATAGGTAATAATACCTCATTTACTCTCACTTGCATACCCATGCCACTTAGAATTATTACACCAAACTAAAATTTTAATAAATTGAAAAGATAATAAAAAAAACTAAACTAGGTTGCATATTTATTTAGAACAAAAATTATCCTTTCAATTGGTCCATTTTCCTTTATGACATCTCAATGAACCACTAACATGTAGCAACAAACAAATCCCTAAATGAAAAATGTTATGAGGACTTTTTACATTCATTCAGTCCTTCTTGTAACAACTATGTAAGTAACGAATGTTTACGCGTTTCCAAAGAAGAATTTTCAATTCCACATCAAATATGTAAGTCTTGTAAGAAGACCATTGGAAAGAGTGGCCTCGTATAGTGGAATCACATCGAACATTTGGTAGGAACCGTCAACGTTGCGGGAGTTGGAGATTTAGGCTCCCCTCTCGAGAATTCCAAAGTCTATAGAGAGGTTGACACACTTACAATGGATGATGATTGGCCCTATTGATTAATACCGATTCAAGTAGCACAATGTAAATCTGACAAAATTTCCATAAGAATTTTATCTTATGCATTCATTAAGAGCATTGGACTTAGAAAAATGCTCAGAAATGAAGTCATTTCTTGAGTGCTTTTGTGGGGGTTGGAGATTCAGATTCCCCTCTTGCACATTCCAAAGTCTATAGATAAGTTGAAGCAATAACAAAAAATTATGATTGTTCCTCTTAATAAATATTTATTCAAGTAGGATAAGGTCAATCTCACAAAATTTCCATAAGAATTTTGTCTTATGTAGTCATTAAGAGCATTGGAATTAAGAAAATTCTTAGAAATGAAGTCATTTCTTGAGTGATTTGGTATCTTAACCAATATCCAACACATGGTCTTGAAAAAGTGCAATAAATTGGATACATTGCAATATTATTTTAGTAATTTAAAAAATCTCCAGCAAATTGAGCTATTTGAGTACCAAGCTTTGAAGGGGCTACCAGATTCATTAGGTAAGTTAAACAACCTACAACAAATTTGGTTGATTATATGCCAATATTGCAAGAGTTTTCAAGAGTCCTTTGGTGATTTAACCGAACTCCAATAGATTCAAATATATAATTTGTTAACTTTTAACAGACTTCCAAAAACTTTTTTATTTTAACCAACGTGCAATATATCACACTATCCTAGTTCCCTATTTTTTAAATGTTGTCAGATTCATTTTGTAAATTAATTAAACTAGAACACCTTGATTTGGATTCTTCCACTAATTTAACCATGCCAAGCGAAACATTAGGAAATATAATCATGCTTCATTATGTAAATAGCTCTCACTATATGAAAATTTAAGTGTTACTTCTGCAAGTGTTGGATCAAAGCTTGCTTAAAATGTTATATATCAGAGGTACACATTTAAAATGACTACCAAGTGTAGTTGGAGAGTTAAGCGATTTGAAAGTTTTGTATGTAGGCACTTTACTAGACATGTTTCCATATGTAACTTAAAAAACTTGAAAAAATTTCAGCTCTATGTGTGTAAGGAATTAAAATGTTTGTCGGCTTCACTAAGTGACTTAAAGAACATGAAAGAATTGCAACCTCATAAATGCAAGGAATTTAAATTTTTATCACCTTCTTATGGACAGTTGGCCTAGTTGAATAAGTTGAGGGTAATTGGTTGTCCATTGATACATAGACTGCCATTTGAGGAGTGTTGTGTGAAATAACTGTCGAATTAATTCACCAATATTTATGTATCAACCTAGGCTCGTAAACACGAGCTGTACTGCGCTCTCAAGATTTAGCTCTTAGAGTAAAATTTTTCATGATTCCTTATGTTGTTTAATTCAAGAATGGAGGCACACAAAAACATCAATAAACACACACCTTGAAAATGAATCAATTCATAGAAAATACTAGTTGGAAATATTTGTTCTATCTATCTAGATCTGGAATCAAAACCATTACTAATCAACAGCAATAATGACTCACTGCTTTAAGAGAAATCTTAAAAACCCTAATTCTGCTTTTCAGAGGTCAGACATTGAAAGGAATTTCTAATCTGAGTGAACCGATAAATGATCTCACACTTCACGCAGCAAACTTGTAATTACAAATGATATCTCAAATTATTTATGATAACAACACTCCATGCCAACTTCACTATACTAGGGTTAAGTGGAAAAGTGCAGCATCACATTGGTCTGGATATCAATTTCTCACACAGACTCCAGTCATGACAGCCTTCAATCCTCCATACCTAACCAACCTGTTTATGTATACATATGTCACTTACTCTTGGGAATTTTAATTTCTACTTGGCAAACGAAAGTACATCAGACTCAAGCTATCAGAGTGTGCAACTTTTCTCTGGGTATCAGTTTCGAATTACAATTTTCCAATTGCACTTGGGTATGATTACTTAGGCTTCTATTATGATAGACATTTTTCAATAAGACAATGAATTTAATCAACACATGTCACATCAAGGTGTGAAACAGAGACAAAGATGAATTTAATTCCCGGATTTCATAGTTGACATTATCATGGCAATGATTTGCAAGAAGGTTTCAATGTTCAACAAATTATTGCCTTTCGAATCAGGTTGCAAGAGTTAATTCTTCCATTACTTTTGTGGATTGAAATTTTGAAACCTAACACACCAATCCAAACATCAGTCCAAGCTAATTAAAAATATTTTTTCAAGGAATACACACTTTCACTAAGAGACCTCACTAATGCAACTGCAAACGTTAATCTCACACAAACAAGGAAAACTACAAATACCAATTTAAACATGTTAAAGGAATGGAAAAAGATCTCTGCTCAACTTCTTTTGTTCCTCTAGATCTTGGCCTTGTTCAAATGCTTGAAGTTTTCAGCCCTCTGCAAACAAGTCAACCCTCAATTTGCAGCCTCAGAACTCAATCTCTATGCTGATCCTTCATTTATGGGTCCTATCTGTTACACTGTTTAAAAAGGTATCTTGACCCTCTATTCCCAGGTTTGTTCCAAGGTAATCCACCCTTAGATATGCACCTCAGCAGGACTAGGCCCTCCCTGAACTACAAAAAATTCTCTCGGCCTTGTCACAGAGAATCTCACAGAACTTGTACAAAAGAAAAAAGAAAAAATGCATAACAGTACTAGCTTTGGATTTCTTGCTTTGTTTCTTGAGCAACGCTCAATATATGTTGATGCAGCCAATTGAAGATCATAATGCAATATATATGGAAGAAATTATATTTCGGTTATAATTACAATGATATTGCCAATCAAATCCTGGAGCGACGCAATTTCCCCCTATGGCAATGTAAACCCAATGCTAAAACTTCTCTTCTAGATGCTAAGCATGAAATTTGGAAACTTAATACTACGGCATCTGAATTAACCACTTCCTCAAGATCAAATTTTGAAAAGAATTTCCCTTCGGCATTTAAATCTACTGATATCCATACACCATAGCGATGGAAGCACACTAAAACCTAAATTGATTTCAAAGACAGTGAATTTTGTGTTTTAAATTAATCTATATTTAAAAACTCCAGCAAACATGAATGAAGCCAAGACCAAATTATTTTCCAAAAATATTTTAATTCTACAATCATTCATTTAAATCAACGATGGGAACTTCAACAAATAGAAATCTAGTAACATAAATCGACTTCCACTACTAATTAGCTCTGCAAATTAAATCACCCAATTCTTGAACTCCGGCAATGTGAATCAAACTAAAACAAATCAATTTTCACCATTTAATCAACTCTGCACTCCAAATATTTGAATTCTTGAAATCAAACAAATATAAACTATGTTAAAAATGAATTGAATTTCACAATTGAATTGACTGGTGTAATCTAAATCTTTGAAACTTCCAGAAAATGTAAATGTAGCTAGAACACATCAATTTTCATAAATTAATTCTGCAATTCAAATCTGAGGTGGCAATTGTAAATAAAACCAACAAAAATCGATCTATAAAAATAATTAACGCTGCAACTATAAATTCAACCACATAGTGATTAAGAATCACTTATAGCTATTCTACCGAACTCAACCGGCTGTGGTGGGCCCTTGCCACACCCAGGAAAATGTTGATCACAAAATAATTCACACCTATATCAATCTTCTCAGAAACTGAGTACACCAACGATAATCTTTGAGAAATCAAGAACACACTGGCATTTTAAATTGATTTCTGCTTCTAAACACTAGATCACACACAAATGGACAACTGAAGGATGCATTATATTAACCTCTGTCATCAAAAGGCGAGTCTATGCCTTTATAGGCATGCTTACATCGTAAATTTAGTAATAATTCCATGACATAGCAAGCGTTGAAGACTAGAGATCTGGAATCCACGAAATTGGCACTTCCTAATCTAAATCATACTAACAATTTTGATTACAACTGATTGCAACTATATATAAAAAACAAAATCTTCTTCGAATGAATCGAACTCCACTATGCTGTACAATGGCCAGCTGGCCCTCCACCAGTTTTGACTATGCCAAAGTGCTAGAAGGACGTTGAATTATTGAGAATGGGCTTGAGCTAGAGCTTCCCATGTTGGCACCTCCATTGAAGGCTGTCTGAAAATTCCTCCAAGCTAATCAACACATTCTGCAATATATCCATTGTTCTGCCCATAGTGATAAGTTGACAAATATCATATTACAAAAAAATTCCTAATACGAGCTATAGAATAGTGGAAACAACACTACTTATACTGCTTTTAACTTTAACTGTGATTGATGAAGGTCTGGCCATTTTAGGGACTTAGGAGAGGGACAAGAGAGTTTATAGGTGTCAAATTAGGACAAAAAGGGGCTAAGGAGGTGATGAAAAATAGACAAAAGGCAGCCTCAACATCTCCCCCATCGTTGAGCTGAGGCATGTCCTCATGCCTCCAAATCATCATTGTCCAGTAAAAAAAAATTAGTTGCTTGGGCCAACTTCTCTAGACTCTTCCTAAATGAAGCTAGGCATTTGTGAACTGTGTAGCCAGTCTTCTAGCACTTGTCCTTCTCCCTGAATTATTTATTTATTTATTTATTAACAGGGACTGATATCTCTATTGGGACTCTTGACTACTGAGGATGACCTTCATCTGGCATGTGGACCATACCCTGCATTGGAAAAGGACCTTGCTATTATGGGCTTATAGAAGCAGGGGTAGGGGTAAAAGCATGTATATCTTAGGCAATATTATCTAGGAACTAAAACTGATGTAAAGATGAGGGAGATGAAGGAAATTGGGGAGAAGATGAAGGAGAGGGAGTAGCAAATACGGGGATGAGGTGCAAGGGAACGTGGTAAACAACATGTACTTGTAGTAATTATTTACACTACCTATAACTAGATTAAGAAGATTTAAGCACATACCTTGTCACTTAAATGATATTGGGAATGGACATAGCATCACGTTTTGTTAATACAGGAGTTGGTCTGCTATTTGAGTTGTAGCTTCTGCTGCCATGATGATCATGCTTAACAATAAAATTTACAATAAGTAATAATGTCCAGATCAATCATATTTTTAGACTTGGGCTGCAATTCCAGGGCTTTTACTGCCGTCAAAAATAGAACTCTGCACAGTTCACTTGTACCATAGATCATTTATGATCATGCTGTAGCTTCTGGACAGCAGATTTCCTAGTGAAGATTTTGGTCCGGCAATGAATGTCCAGGTACAAAGATGACAAATCGAGGGTAACTGAAGCATGGAACTAGTTATTGTGTAGGATAGAACATAGAACCTCCAATTTCTCTGACAAAGTGCCACCCAGTTTTGTGAGGTGGGGCTGGAACCTGTTCACCATCTCATGGATTCTATCCAGGCTGGAGATGATAACTGCCTGGGGCATTTCTATTTGGGGAGCTTGAAATGTGCTGAAAGAAGGCTCTTCGGGGGCTTCTTTTCCGTAGAAATTCTAGTGGGTCCGGAAAAGAATAATTCAATGCCCATTGGATTCCTAAGCTACCACCACCTTATTGTTTTATCGAGCCTAAGGTAGTTCTTGCTTGAGGCATTCATGTTTAGGGAGTCTGAGTTGCCCATAGAAGACTCCAGGGAGTTTCTTTTCCGTAGATATTTCCTTGGGCCCGGAAAATTATAATTCTATGCCCAAGGAATCCCTAAACTTTGTCTGGTCCATAAATCTTACGAGCCTGGATCGGTCAGTGCTCGAGAATCTGAAGACATCGAAAGAAGACTCCAATTATTCCTTTTCCATAAGTAATCCGACGGGCCTGGATAAAGGAATAAACACACTCCTGTCAAATTTCTCCTTTATTCTACATGGACTGTGCGGAGAACCACCTATAGATATGGAAATTGACATTCCACTGGTTAATCTATATAAATATATATATATATATATATATATGTGTGTGTGTGTGTGTGTAAAAATAGATTAAAAAAATCAATCAACTGATCCAACAAGAGGCTGGTCATTTCCATGAACTAGCTCTAGTCCTGGATCCTTCTAAATGTCCTGCAAAAAAAATCATGTGAGAGTGGTTTATCATAAAATTTTAGCTGATGGCCATTCACCACGAAGGAATTCTGCTCATTATCAATGGTTTTAATATGTACTGACCCATTATCAAAGACTTCAACTACTTCATAGGGTCCCAACCAGTGAGTAGAAAACTTACCCTTGTAGTGTTTGAACTTACTGTCATATAACAGGGCCCAGTCGCTGGCACGGAAGACTTTATTTTTGATGAATTTATCATGCCATCTGGCTCTTTGATCTTGTACCAGCAAGGTTTTGTAGTATGCATCCTATCGGATCTCATCAAGCTCATTTAGTTGCATCAATCTTTGCTCTTGGGCTTAAGTAAAATTCATTCCCAATTGGGCGGTCGTCCTAAATGTCTTCACTTGGAATTCGATGCGCAAAAGTACGTGTTTCCCATAGACTAGCTCATACGGGGTGTGTCCCATCAAATTTCTCCAGGTAATCTTGTAAGCCCATAAGGCTTCCAATACTTTGCTCGCCCAGTCCTTATGGTGCAGTTGAATAGTTTTCGTGAGGATGGACTCCAAGAATTTATTTGTGGACTCTACTTGCCCATTATCTTGAGGGTGTTAGGGGGTAGATCTACGATGCTTAATCTGATATTTTTCAGTGAGTGCCTTGACCAATTTTTATGTGAATTGCGTACCTTGGTCTGTGACAATCTCGCGCGGTACACTGAATCTTGTGAAAATGTCGTGAAACAGAAACTCTACTACTGCCTTCTCCATGGCAGCGTACAATGCTTTCGCTTCCACCCACTTGGTGACGTAATCGGTGCATACCAAAATGTATTTCTTTTTCTTCGACATCGGAGAGATGGGCCCTGCAAAATCTAATGCCCACTTCTCGAATGGTTCAATGGCTATCTCAGTTTGAAGAGGATTTCGTCAGAGGAAACTAGCCTTCCCATCCGCTGGCAAGCATCACAGCTAGAGACAAATTTCTTTGAATCTTTAAAGAGTGAGGGCCAATAATACCCTGTACGAAGAAATTTGTACGCGGTTCGTTTGTCGGCAAAATTCTCCCCGCAAGGCTCATTGTGGGAGGCTCTCAAGACATCTTAAATTTCATATTCTTGCACACACCACCTCATGATCAGGTATGGTCCTGTGTAAAACAAGTGTCCCTTGATCCAGGAATAATTAGCACTGCGTTGTACAATGTTATGTTTTTCTCTGGCAGATATGCTCTGCAGTAATTTCCCTGATACCAAATAGTTTGCAACATCAGCGAACCAGGGAGTGATGGTAGAAATGGTGAATAGTGCTTTGTCTGGGAATTCATCAGGTACCAGAGTTTTCGTGCTTCCCTGTCCAATATTCAAATGATAAAAAGAGTTAGCTGCTAGGTTATCACTTCCAGGCCTATCGATGATAGTTATATTAAATTCTTTCAAAAGCAACAGCCATCTAGTTATTCTACCATTTATAATTGGTTTATTCATTAAAAACCTAATGGCAGAATGATCGGTATGGAAAAAAGTCTCATAACCGGTAATGTAATGTCTAAACTTCCCAATGGCATGCACAACTACTAACAATTATTTCTCAATGACTGTATAATTTAATTCGGCAAGGGGAATATTTTTGCTAATAAAATAGATAGCATAATGATAGCGATCTTCCCTTTGTCCCAAAACTACTCCTAGCGCAGTGTCTGAAGCATCGGTACATATGTGAAATGGCAGGGACCATTTTGGTCCTCTCAACAATGGAGAGGTAGACAATCTATCTTTTAGTATCTAAAAGGCCTGTTGACAGTTGAAATTCCATACAAAGTCATCATCTTCAGTTAATAACTTAAATAATGGTGTTGCAATATTAGTAAAATTCTCGATAAAATGACGATAATAACCTGCATGGCCCAGAAAAATTCTTACCTCTTTTTGTGAACTAGGAATGGGAATATGTGAGATTACCTCAATTTTTGCCGGATCAACTTTAATTGCTTCTAATGACACATGATGACACATAACGATTCCCTCTGTTTGCATCATTCTACACTTTTCACTGGTAAGGGCCAGGTTTGCTTCTTGACAATGAATCAACACTTTTTCTAAATTGGAAAAGGCTTGACCGAAATCATCTCCATAGACTGTGAAGTCATCCATGTATACTTCTACACATTCATGGACCAAATCGGAGAAAATGGCGAGTACAACTCTTTGAAACGTAGCTGGGGCGTTACAAAGACCAAAAGGAAGGATTCTATATGCATAGGTGCCCCAAGGGCATGTAAATGTGGTATTTTCCTAATCTTCTTCAACTATCTGGATTTGATTATATCCACTGCACCCATATAGAAAAGAGAAGTATTTCTTACCTGAGAGTGTGTCAAGTACATGGTCGATGAAGGGCATAGGAAAGTAGTCGTGCAATGTGCCCTTGTTTAGTTCTGTGTAGTCAACACAGATACGCCACTTTCCATTCTTTTTCGGCACCACCAATAGAGGTGACACCCATCTACTATCTGAAATAGGATAGATGAAGCCCACAACTAGGAGTTTCTAGAGCTCTTCCTTGACAATCTCTTTCAATGTTGGGTTCATTCGTCTTTGTGGCTGTCAGACGGGTCTCATCTCTTCGTTAGTGTAAATGTGATGGATTCAGGTGTCTGGATGGATGCCTCGCATGTGAAGGTAATCCCAAGTGAATGCTCCAGATTGGTTACGAATCATATCCATCAATTGTTTCTTTTGTTCCGTGGTCAATTTGGCACCAATGTGTAAGGTTCTTCCTTTAGTGATTTCCACAGACTCCGTAGTGAGTTCATGGCTCTCCTCTGTTGCAGAAAAAGATGCGAACACAGCTGGATGGTAGGCTTCCTGGAGCTCATCACTGAAAACATGGTGGTAACCATTAAAAGAAATCAGATAATCAATACAAGAACCGTGGGATAAAAACTGGTGCAAGATATGTTCATCGGACTGTTCCTGGATACCTCTAGACTGTTCCAATGTAAGAAAAGGAAACATACAGTCTGCAGCTGTCTAGGTAGGGGGGAAAATAGATAAGGCTTAGCTAGTTGAACCATTGTAAATGATCATTTCTCCATTTCCGCACCCTATGACGGCATCAGCAGTTTCCAACCAAGGGCATCCCAGAACTACAGGATGTCCAAGTCTCGAGGTTTTTGGAGAAATGACGATAAAATCTATAGGGTATTTCCAGGAAGCTATAGTGACCACTACGTCTTCTAGGGTTCATATTGGTTTGATGATGGATTTGTCTACCATTTCCAAAATGATGGGGGTGGGTTTAAGCCCTGGCAACTGCAAAGATGTCATAGTCTCAGATGTCATGGCATTTATTGCCGCCCCTAAGTCTACAACTGTGTTTGGTAGAAGTAGTCCATTTATTTCAATGGTGATAATGGGATTCCCATGGTTTTGATACTTCACAGGCAAGTATGAAATCATGGTGGACATTTGGCTCATGATTTTTACGCTCTGGTTCTTATGCCCTTTCCTACCTGGCTTCTTGATGCAGAGATCCTTGAAATTTTTTGTGTAAATAGGAATGTCTCTGATAACTTGCAAGAGTGGAATTTTAACGCAGACATTCCTTAATTCATCTTATAGGTTATATTCCAAAGGATTCTCTTCCTTCTTTACAAGGAGTCTTTCTAGGTAGGGTGGTTCATTTGATTTTTCTTCTTGTGTTTGTTTTTGTTTTTCATTTTGCATATGGTTTTTGAATGATGTGGATGGGACCTCCTCCTCTATGACAACGGCTAATTTCTCATTATTAATTATTTTCCCTGATCGTAACTGAATTTCGTTCATGGGGATGGTAGTGATCATGTATGTAGGGAAGGGCTGGATGTTTATGTTCTATGTAGGTTGAGGTGGTCTATTGTGGTTTGGGTTAGGTACGGGTTGTGCAGGAAATAATGTAGGGCAAGGTGGGTTTGGAGGTGCCTGCGAAGATGATGATGGGTCAGATGGTGCAGGTAAAAGTTGATGCAAGGAAGGGGATGACAGCAATGGTTGTTGATATGTGTGAGGGTTATACACTGGCTAATAGGATTGCATGGTTGGTTTTTACCCTTGATAGGTGTGAGGATTATACCCTTGCTGATATATTGAGGTTCTTGGCATATTCGGGTAGGGCACATAGAACTGGCTCTGTGGCTGATAGGGGTTGGTATAAGGGTTTTTCCTCCAGTTCTGGTTCCATGGGGTGTTTTGGGTTTGAGGAGCAGCCCAAGGAGGATATGCTAGCTGGAAGTTCCAGGGTTGCGTTTGACTATATGCTTGGGGACTAGGTTCTAGGAACATGTTTTGATTGGGGCCTCTCCAAAAGGGCTTTTTACTTGCTTGCGATGGATCATTTGTTTCATAATTCCCTTTATAGATGGCCTGTAGATCGGGAAGAGAAGGGCATTTACTGGTAGCATGTTCTAAGGCGCAAATTCCACAAACCTCAATACTGTTGATGGGACACTCTCTTTCCATAATATTTTGCCTACATCTGGGACAAAAGATTGCCATAGCAGCCCTTTCGTCTTCTTGTTTCATCTTATGTTTCATTGTGTCAAGTTGGTTGCCAATGGTGTTTAAGATGTTAGTTTTGAAGTCTTCCAGTAGGTTCCCTAGTTCGACCCTAGTGACAGCAGTAGAAGCAGGTTTCTGGTGTCTAGGTGCAGTGTCTTAGAGACGATCACACAGCTTCCTACATACTTTAGCCTGGCTTCTAGAATAGGTTCGACAATGTTTGGTTATTTCAACAAAACACCTTTTGTAAATATCCCCACCACTTAAGAGATTTAGAGTCTCGATGCATTCGTATCTTAATCCCTTTAGAAATACTGTTTTGACTGTTTTTCCTCTAGATGGGCTCCTCAGGATTTGTGAAAATGATACAGGAAGCGCTTAAGATATTCTTCTAGGCTCTCGTCATCTAGTTGTTGCATTCTCAGAATATCATTGAGGTCCCTAGTTTTGCATAAATCTTGGTATTTCTTAAGGAATATAGATTTCATGTCATCCCAAGTGTATATGGTGTTTTCCCCTAAGCTCATAAACTATCGAAGTGCGGCATCCTTCAGGGTGGCTGGAAACAGTTTCAGTTTGCGTGCATCATCGTAGTAATTATAGCTTCTACACAAAATATCAAATTCGAAAAGAAAAGCATCAGGATCCTCAGAGGACTTACCATAAAATAGCGGCAGGGAGGTCATTGGAATTCTCTTCATTGTGATATTCCTGGTGATGTCGAGGATAGGAAACCCGAAGGTAGTTTCTTCGTCATCATCGTCTGGTCCCCCTCGTGGTCCATCATTTTTTTCTCCCCTTCGTCCATTCCTATTTCCTCCAAAGAAAGTGGGTCCTTCCTCTTCTTCATGATTCCCCTCGTTCCTTTTTTTCTCACCTTCATTTTTTTCCATATTGGTGCTGATGTCAGTGGAGAGAGAGCCAATGGACAACCTTACTTCTTCTTCGTTTGCAAGTTCCCCTTCCAAAATTTCCTTCCCATTGGTACTCCCTTTTTTGTTTTTAGTACCTGCATAACGATCAACGGGATTAGTTAATGGAGTTTTTACTAGACCAAAATTTTCAGGAAATTGAGAACTGGAAATAAATCTACCTTTATTATCCCTAGATCTACTTCTACGCATAAGGAAATAAGAATAAAGTTGAGAACAAGAAATAATCGGTCAGACTTTGGAGCAACCCCACAAAATTCAATTCGTGGCTCTTCACTCACGTCTTACCGTACTCTCTTCGCCCTCTGACAGTCCTGCAAGATCTCTGAAACTTAAAACAATAATGATTACCTAAATCTGGAAATTACAGCTTCCCCGACAACGGCACCAAAATTTTTTGTGAAATAACTGTTGAATTAATTGACCAATATTTATGTATCAACTCGGGCTCATAAACACGAGTTGTACTGCGCTCTTAGGATTTATCTCTTAGATTAAAAGTTTGCACGATTCCTTATGCTGTTCAATTCAAGAATGGAGGCACACAAAAACATAGATAAACACACACCTTGAAAATGAATCAATTCATAGCAAATCCTAGTTGGAAATATTCGTTCTATCTATCTAAATCTGGAACCAAAACCATTACTAATCAACAACAATAATGACTCACTGCTTTAGGAGAAATCTTAAAAACCCTAATTCTGCTTTTCAGAGGTCACACTTTGAAAGGAATTTATAATCTGAGTGAACCGATAAATTATCTCGCACTTCACACAACAAACTTGTAATTACAAATGATATCTCAAATTATTTCGGATAACAACACTCCATGCCAACTTCACTATACTAGGGTTAAGTGGAAAAGTGCAGCATCACACTGGTCTGGCTATCAATTTCTCACACAGAATCCAGTCATGACAGCCGTTAATCCTTCATACCTAACCGACCTGTTTATGTATACATATGTCACTTACTCTTGGAAATTTTAATTTCTACTTGGCAAACCAAAGTACATCAGACTCAAGCTATCCGAGTGTGCAACTGTTCTCTGGGTATCAGTTTCGAATTACAATTTTCCAATTGCACTTGGGTCAGATTACTTAGGCTTCTATTATGATATACATTCTGCAATAAGACAATGAATTTAATCAACACATGTCACAGCAAGGTGTGAAATAGAGACAAAAATGAATTTAATTCCTAGATTTCATAGTTGACATTATCATGGAAATGATTTGCAAGAAGGTTTCAAGGTTCAAAAAATGATTGCCTTTCAAATCAGGTTGCAAGAGTTAATTCTTCCATTACTTTTGTGGATTGAAATTGTGAAACCTAACACACCAATCCAAACATCAGTCCAAGTTAATCAAAACTCCGTTTTCAAGGAATACACACTTTCACTAAGGGATCTCACTAATGCAACTGCAAACCTTAATCTCACGCAAACAAGGCAAACTGCAAATACAAATTTAAACATGCTAAAGGAATGGAGAAAGCTCTCTGCTCGACTTATTCTGTTCCTCTAGATCTTGGCCTTGTTCAAATGCTTGAATTTTTCAGCCCTCTGCACCCAAGTCAACCCTCAATTTGCAGCCTCAGAACTCAATCTCTGTGCTGATCCTTCATTTCTGGGTCCTATCTATTACATTGTTCAAAAAGGTATCTTGACCCTCTATTCCCAGGTTTTCTCCAAGGTAATCCACCCTTAGATATGCACCTCAGCAGGGTTAGGCCCTCCGTGAACTACACAAAATTCTCTCGACCTTGTCATAAATAATCTCACATAACTTGTACAAAAATAAAAAAGAAAAAAAATGCATAACAGTACTAGCTTTGGATTGCTTGCTCTGTTTCTTGAGAAATGATCAATCTATATTGATGCAGCCAATTGAAGATCAGAATGAAATTTATATGGAAGAAATTAGATTTGGGTTATAATTACAATGATATTGCCAATCAAATCTTGGAGCTGCGCAATTTCTCCCTATGGCAACGTAAACCCAATGTTGAGACTGCTCTTCTATGATGCTAAGCATGCAATTTGGAAACTTAACACTACGACATCTGAATTAACCACTTCCTCAAGATCAAATTTTGAAAACAATTTCCCTCCGGCATTTAAATAAACTGATATCCATACACCACAGCAATGGAAGCACACTGAAACCTAAATCGATTTCAAAGATAGTGAATTTTGTGTTTTAAATTAATCGTTATTTAAAAACTCCAGCAAACGTGAACTAAGCCAAGACCAAATCATTTTCCAAAAATAATTTAATTTTGCAATAATTCATTTAATTCAATCACGGGAACTTCAGCAAATGGAAATCCAGTAACATAAATCGACTTCCACTACTAATTAGCTCTGCAAATTAAATCACCCAATTCTTGAACTCCGACAATGTGAATCAAACTAAAACAAATCGATTTTCACCATTTAATCAACTATGCACTCCAAATCTTCGAATTCTTGAAATCCAACAAATGTAAACTATGTTAAACGTGAATCGACTTTCACAATTGAATTGACTAGTGTAATCTAAATCTTTGAAACTTCCGGAAAATGTAAATCTAGCTAGAACACATCAATTTTCACAAATTAATTCTGCAATTCAAATCTGAGCCTTGAAAATGTAAATCAAACCAACACAAATCGATCTGTAAAAATAATTAACGCTGCAACTACAAATTCAACCACACAATGTCTAAGAATTACCTCTAGCTATTCTACCGAACTGAACTGGCTATGGTGGGCCCTTGCCACACCCGAGAAAACGTTGATCACAAACTAATTGACACCTACAAAAATCTTCTCAGAAACTCAGCACACCTACGATAATCTTCGAGCAATCAAGAACACAATGGCATTTTAAATCGATTTCTGCTTCTAAACACCAGAGCACACACAAATGGACAGTTGAAGGATGTGTTATATTAACCTCTGTAATCAAAAGGCGAGTATCTGCCTTTATAGGCATGCTTACATCGTAACTTTAGTAACAGTTCCATGACATAGCAAGCGCTGGAGACCAGAGATCTAGAATCCACGAAATTGGCACTTCCTGATCTAAATCATACTAACAGTTTTGATTACAACTGATTGTAGCTATATATAAAAAACAAAATCTTCTTTGAATGAATCGAAATCCACTATGCTGTAGAATGGCCAGCTGGCCCTCCACCAGTTTTGACTATGCCAAAGTGCTATAAGGACATTGAATTGCTGAGCAGGGGCTTGATCTGGAGCTTCCCACGTTGGCACCTCCATTGTAGGCTGTCTGAAAATTCCTCCAAGCTAATCAACACATTCTGCAATATATCCATTGTTCTGCCCATAGTGATAAGTTGACAAATAACATATTACAAAAAAATGCCTAATACTAGCTCTAGAATAGTGGAAACAACTCTACTTATACTGCTTTTACCTTTAACTGTGCTTGATAAAAGTCTGGCCATTTTAGGGACTTAGGAGAGGGACAAGAGGGTTTATAGGTGTCAAATTAGGCCAAAAAGGGGCTAAGGAGGTGATGAAAAATAGACAAAAAGTAGCCTCAACAAGGAGATGAAAGGAGAAAGAGAAACATAGAGTGATTTTGACTCTTCCATTCACAATTGCATACTTCTACGGTTCTAATTGTTAGAGGTTACAGGGAGAGGGATATTAGAGCTATCATTTTTTTTATTTGTTTACTTTAACCTTTAAAATCTTACAATGTCTTATTGTAATATTGTGCATGAGTTTGGAACTTCTCCATCTACACTCATAGATTTATTATTTAGGGTTTGTAATAATTTGACAAAAAAGCATATCATATGTAGTCTTCCAAAACCTCAAAACCTCACAATTGTTCCTTGTAAGAAATTGGAGGGTTTCCAGGTAAGGAATCATTGTTATATTTTAGGTATTTTAACATAAGTGGGTATGTTAGGTTGAAGAAATAGTAAGATTGGTGAATGTGTCATAACTTCAATTATTGTCCACTAGTGGGTGTTCTAAGTTAGAAGAGGTGGAAGGAATTGAACATTATATGTCATTGCAGAATTTGTATGTTGGAGAATGTCCCAAACTGCAACAAACAATTTTAAACATGTTAGGTGTTATATGGTGTTTAATCACATCGAAGGCATTTTTCAACATATTTTTTCTATTCTGGCCTTTGTCTCTTTTCTACATACACTTGGAGTTTTCCACTTATCCCACAAATATGTCAAAACATTACTTGTATTTTATAATTCGCAAGATATGTACTATGTTCTGCGATGACAATAAAAGGATATCAAGCTAAAATATATGGAAATAATTTTAGCTTCAAACCCATTTTGGAATGGATGAATCTTTATTTGATCCATTAATCATTGTATAAATTAGATTTTATCTTTATCAATGATATATATGCATTTGAAATGAACCATGTAATTCTTCCTTTCCCATTTGATATTGCCAATATTTCTCCAATTAACTAAAGAAAGTAAATAAAATACTTATTGGGATTTCATGATTAACCATTTCACCCATCATTAAATGTTTAAATTACAATTTATGTTAAGGAAATCTATCTATTCATTTGTTATATGTAGTTCAAATGATTCCTATAATTATGCCTTTTTTTTATGTTGTTAAAACTTTTTAACTAAAAAAGAAAATATTTCAAAGACATGTCATGATTAATATATTTAAAATGGTGAGTTATTTTATGTCTTCAGTGGAAGTTGGTCAACCACTTCCCATTTCAATTTTCAAAAGAAAATGTAATAAAAGTTACATAGGATTTATATGAAGGTTCTTGTTGTAAATAAAATATGTAAAGGTACTCTGGATGTCGGAAATCTTATTATTGCTTAAAAAAAAACAGAAATAAAATTAAATGAGAAAAATTAATTATGCTAAATGAAATTTCTAAAGCGGACAATTTTATTCAAAGCTACATCATTTATCTATAATCAATTTGAATCCACTTTGTATCCAACTTCCATCAATCAAACCATCCATATATCTTACCATTCATGGGCCAAAAAAATTAACACTTTTATTATGTAGCCATCCAATCCACACCTTGGAAAATTAATTTGTTTTGGAGATAGCTAAACTGTTTCTAATAAGAAATTGTTGGTCCTTTTCTTATACATTGATATACCATCATTTGGCCTCTTAAAGGGTTAAGAGGTTGAAGGAAATGAGGCTAACATGGTTTGGAGTTCCCATGAGAGGGTCTTCCCCACCATGTGCAAAAAAAAGGTGAGAAAATTACGAGCTCCCCTCATCTTTAGAGTGGTTTTAATATAAACCAATGCAACTTCATTAATTGTCTCAAATGTTCCAAACCACATCCACGGTTCTTTTCAAGAAGAATATATGTTATGAATTCACCCCATGGATGCCTTTGTACCCCTCTATAATGTGCCTTTGTAGGCAAGGAAGCGTGTGGCTCTATTTTGAATCCTTTGAAGTTCAACAATCATTTAATAAAGTTAGAAATGTCTATAGCAGATACTATTCCTTTATTTTGTTCTTTATTTTCATGTTGATGTAATCATTCATGGTCATAGCCATTTTATTTTTGGCATGCGATGGAGCATTGAATGGAAAATGGATGGGTCATATGGGTTCAATTTCACAAATCAAGGGCTTTAAATGGCCACATGTTTATCAAAGTATTTAATCTAGATTTGGTTTGACCTATCTATATACAACCTATTCCTCATGGTTGGGAATTGAAATCTATAAATTGGAAGTAAGAATAGACCATTCACATGGCCACCCAATTGAGTTTCATTGGAAAAAATAAAACACGTGACTAATAGAAAGATAGAAATCCCCATTTAAAAAAATAAAAACATCTACATTTTGAAGCCTCAATCTGATTATTTATGGTTTAGATTTATTCAAGGTATGGAATTGAGGGGAAATACACCAAGGTCAAGGGAAAATATGACGATTGTGATTTTGTAAATAGAGTTAAGCTGGATATTTCACTCCTATTTCTTATAGTACACCACCACCAAGGTTCAAATTTAAATTCTCATCTTGACAAAAAATCGTTTCGCTCACACACAAGGTGTTTGGTGCTCATTTTAATCCATGGTTTTGTATCTATTTTTGAATTCCAATAGTGAGCCATGAAAATTCCATGATATGTAATTATGCTCTATTTCCTTGTACTCCAATAGTCATTGTAAATTTTTCTTTATATATCATCATTTTATTTTTCTCGAGAGCTCCATTAGAAAAAGTAATTGGCGTTGAGTTAACCAAAAACAGACTCACATCCTTCCATTTTATGTGCATTCACATTTATGGTAGTTTTAATTTTGAGTCTTTTAATTTAAATATGATGACATAAACAACTAAAACTTAAAAAATGTTATACTCTTAACACACGTAAATATCACTTCATAAAACTATTAATTAGGTTTGTAAGTTTTAAATATTAAATAATTTACATACAACTTAATATCTTATTTATTTCTATTGAATTTTTAATATAATATTAATATATATATATATATATATATATATATATATATATATATATATATTAGATATTATTATTGACAATTAAAATTAAAATTTTTAGCTAATTCCAATTCCCACCTCTAAAAAATTCCACCCTTCACACTAGCTTATTAATTCCAGCCTGCAAAAAAATTACCCTTCAAGAGCCAGGGCAAGTGGAACCCCGCGGTGAGCATTCTGTGTGATTTCGAGAAGGGATGTTCTACTCCTTTGTATCATTTGAGACAACTGGTTGATGCCATGGATGTGGAGATGTAGGAAAGATTTGCCTCTGAGGGGGAAGTATCAAGATGTTTCTCACCTTCGTCGATAGCATCTGTGTCACACACATAAACAAAACTAATTATTTTTATTTATCAACTCCTCTATTGTGATTCACCATGGACTATTAATTGACTTATTGATATGATTTCCAATATAATTAGAATCGTAAAACCTACCTTTTAATAAAAAATAATATTAATTAGAAATTTCCATAACATTCGTATTGTGTCTAATAATCTAATACATACTAATATATATACATTTTTGTAACATATATACTTAATTTCAGATGGTTTAAATCTTAACATACTACTGAGCGCATTAAAAAATCTTTTATTTGATTAATATATACCACTGGCTTGTGATATGACTTGTTTGAGAGGATAGATGGTTAAATTTTCACTCAGATCTGATAATGATATTTAATCTCGCATTGATATTTTTTCCTTGCTGGAAATTGCACATGATTAAGGTCATAATGGCGTATTATATACAGTAATCATTAGCCATGATCCTGCTTAGAGTTAAAGTTTGTTGTTGGATAACAACTGTCCTCCATTCGAATGTTCCAGAGATTCTGATCTAAGCCTCCAATCTGCTAACCCTATAATGGCCAGTGTAAATCACTGGGGAAATTGTTAGGTAACGACCTACCCCCATCGATGGCACTATTGCTCATTCTGCTTTGCCTCTTTTGAGTTCCTACTCTGCGAACAAGTGGCACTGAGTTTATAGGCATGAGGGTTATCCTGCTCTGTCGTCGGTAAGATTTGCAGGTTAAGTACAACACATAAATGGTGTTGGTGCTTTTCGCGGTGAGAATAGGTTATGGATTTGAGTCTGCAAGCTCTCTCAGAATTCACTCAACATCAGTCCTAATCTATCTTTGCGCAAGTTAGAGAAATATAATTTTTTTCTGCAAGGTGGGTAGAGTTAGTGATGGTTTTATATTTTCCTCTTCCTAAAATTAGCTTGTTTTTGCACCACTAAGTTCTGTGTGAATGTGTTATTGCAAGTGGGATTTTCTTGACAGACTGCAGTTCATTCCTTAATCACATCATACTCAGGACTTCGTGCTCCTCACAGAAATTTATCAGTCCTCATGCAAAGGAGTAAGGTAACTTACAACAATTTCTACTTACCGTACAGGAATTTACTTTGGTGTTTGAAACCCCTTACTTTGTGTGCAATTATATTTAAAATTTACCTTTTCCATGTGTTAGGAATCCCCTTGGTCAGGTTTTCGGTTCCTTCGCTACATCTAGAGGCGGTCACCTTTGTCATAGCTTCCAGGTATGTACAAGTTTCCTTCTCGGTATTACATTATCATGTATCATTAGTTTGTATACATTAAACCCTTGACAACCATCTGAGGTACACCCGCTCCCTGAACAGGGTTTGCAATGCTCAGAGACTGAGACTTTACTTAATCGTTCTGGTGAAACATGAATATAGTTCAGTTCTAGGGTTTAGTTTCTTTCTTGTGAGGAATAAAAGACTCCTCAATTCGTTTATATTCAGGTTATTATATTTGTATCTATTGTGTAATTTTTTAAACAATATTTGGAGTACCTTCTTGGTCTGCTAATATGGAACAACTAACTATTTCCAAATATTCATACTTGTTTGTTTTATAAGTTGCCTCATGATATACTATTGTTTTTAATGTATTTGGAATAAAAATATAAATGTGCGCTATTAGTTCTATGTGTTTTTAAATTGAATATAAGTTGGTGTTTACAACAGTTTAGGCTTTTACCCTGTCTTGCTTAATGTATTGTCCAATTTCTTTATAGAAATAATGACATAGATCTTTAGTCGCTTTCTTCCTCTTGGAGTACAAGTTCACTTTTTTCCCATGATTACATTTTTTTTCCTTATGTCCGAAAGCCTCAGCATCCAGAGAACCGGACCTACATCAGGGTTATGCCATTACCTGGGTCTAAACCCCTGTGCATGCCAAATATTTCTTGTTACTTGAATTTACAAGTATCGTTCTCATGCTTTTATAATACAAGTTTTTCAAGTCTAGTATTACAAGCATTATTCTTTTTATGTGTTCAA
This sequence comes from Pinus albicaulis, assembly GCA_034641835.2. Taxonomy (NCBI): domain Eukaryota; kingdom Viridiplantae; phylum Streptophyta; class Pinopsida; order Pinales; family Pinaceae; genus Pinus; species Pinus albicaulis. The sequence goes on along the minus strand of CM076584.1, from coordinate 1,448,426,593 downwards.
CAACTTCATTATGAATTTTGGCTATAGATATTTATATTCTAGTTATATTTGTTGTTCTTTCTAGTTTATGGATTTTTAGATATGAAAATTTCCCATTACTGTTATATCTATATCTTCTTTCTTTGTTGTAAAGGTTGGAATAACACTGAATAAATGACTTATTTTTAATTCAGTCTTTTTCTACTGCTAATTCTTGATGTTCTCGTTACTATCTACTATAAGTAAGAAAAGTCTCTTGGTATTGTATTAACTCAGGGACTTTATAATAACCCAGTAATTAACAGAATTCATCATTCCTAAGATACTATAGTAAATTCTTCACATTCCATCATAATAAATGGAACTTTATTTTTTAAAAGTTCAGATACTTATCTCAAACTGATATTTCTAATTGATGGCTTCTCCCAACCAAGAGAGACACTATTACGTCCCCTACTCCTTCCAAGCTCTGTTCTAGAGTTTTGTTGAGAACAATAATTTCTTGAGTTAGGTCTCAGTACTCCTGTCAAGTCTAGACTCGTTTTCAGGTTTTTCATAGCTCCACTAGTTCTAGACCAACTCTGGAAAGCTTCCTCATTTTTACCACATCAGTGGGTAACCGTTTTCTTATTTTTGAACAAAAGTCATTCCCTCCTTCAGGATTTCCCATTTTTCCTTTATGGGAAGATAAATGTGAAAAGAAACTGACTCAGTCTTTACTCTAAATCTTGGAATTCTTTTTACCATTCAGTTAAGTATTTTTCTCAATATACATTTTATTCAAAGATAAAATTTCTTTTTTTATTAACGAATAACCATATTCTTTAATACCTTTTCCATAATTTATTCAAATGTATTTTTAACTAAATTAAAAATAGCCTTTAAACATTAAGTAAAATAAAATGGGGTGTTACAGTGCAGACCAGGTATTTAGAAAATGAACTACTAGAAACTACCAAGTTGTATCTTTTTCTATTTTCTGATAGTTCTCAGCTCATCAAAACCCCATATTTTAATACCTTGAAGCAAATTTATTGATCTTGTTTGATTTAAATGTATTGAATACAAGTTTAATGTTGGGTTGGCAGTAGTATCTAACCTATCTTAGTCTTTTTCTGGTCTAGACCCCATTTTGGATGTGTCTTTGTCTTGTCAACTTATCGCTCAAGATATTTAAACTCCTAAGGATTTTGAGCAACCAAAAATTTGAAGTAATTCTACCTCTTAGACTATTAATTTACAAGTCGATGAAACCCTCACATAAAGAATTTGAAGTTGAATTTTTGTTTTCCCTGGCCTTGAAATTGAACATAGCATCAATCTTGTCGGAGAGGTAGTGAAACAATTAGCAGATAGGGAATCAAAACTTTCCACAAGAGAGCCTCTGATGGATTGGGTGTAGTCCAGAGAGCTTGAAATATACTTCGGTGGGAACCTCTCCATAATACAAATTATTGGAGAAACTAAGCATCCATGAACCCATTAGTAGTGCATCAAAAATTCCCCACAAAGGTTCATCCTGAGAATCTTCCTCGGATGGATGAGAACTTGAAATTCATATTCTTGGGTGGGAATCTCTCCACAAAAAAAAATATTGAATAAACTGAGCACATGAAAATCATTGAATTTCTAGATCCATTCTTGAAGAAACCCTCTCAACTAGTTATTTTCATGTTCCAATTATAACAAGTGAAAACTCTATATACCCTTCCAACTTCCAGGTATTGTATCAATTAAAGGATTGTTTCCCAAGTTGAGATACAATAAGATACTTAGGTTTCCAAATGAATCTAGAAAAATTCATGTATGTAGCTAGCTGAGAGAGACAATACTGAAAGGTTTTTCAATAACCCAATCTCAGGAGGGATTTTTCCTTCCAATAAACTATTCTCAATAGATACATAACTAAATATGGAGAAATTGGTCAATGCCGGTGGAAACAGACCAGATAATATATTGCTAATTGATAGATCATTGTAACTTAGGCTGCTAAGACGTGACAAGGACAAAGGTATTAAGCCACTTAGATTATTTTTTTGTAAGATTAGTGACTGTAGATTGGGAACTTGCATAGAAAGCCCTTCTGGTATCTCTCCAGAAAATTTATCTCTACTCCATTATTTAAGCAACAAACGATCCTCCCATTCAACCAGGAAGTCGACGCAGTTTCTTCCTCCATCAGCTCGATTAATATATCCATAAAAACAAGGCCAGCTCCATCCAATTTTAATAAGTCAAATAATCTCGACCACTTAGCCATTTGACCAACCACCCTTGGTTAGATACTGGTCGATGTATATCCTAACCTTCGTCTCAACGAAATTTACAATTTATGTCGACTTTCAATAAATTTTAAGGATAGGAAATGATAGGTAAAATAAGGGTTCCCGATGTAATATTCCTAATTAGCGATAGCTAATTGGAATATTTGATTTTGTATAGTTTTTCCGTCTATGGTTTGTAAATAAATAAAAAGTGAGTCAAGAGGGTCTAACTCACTTAAGTAGAATAAAACACCTTCATAGTAGCACAACGTTGTGACTTAAGGGGGAGCCAAGGGGGCCAAACACCACGTAGAGAGGAGGGCCTACGTACACTCTAGAAGTTTTTACAAGCTTTTGCGCAGATAAGAATGAGTATGTGGAGGAGAGAGAGGCTACATTGGGTTTTTGAGGGGAACCAACATTATAAAAGATAGAGGAGCCTCCTCACTTCATTCATTCTTGGAGTGACACTTTGGTCTTCTTTAGCACACTGGCTGTTTAGCCTGTCTGCAGCACTATTTAGTGCACCGAGTGTCTCCATGCCGAGATCTCACCCTTAGCCCCGGGGCACTTCGAGTGCTTGCTTGGGCAAGGTTTGTTTTTCAGTATTTTGGGAGTCGTTTCATTGTTTGGGTTTATTGCAGAGCTAGAGCCTAGAGAGACTGCACAGTCACTGGGAGAGAGGACGCAATCCATTGTGGAGGAGCTTCAGATTGGGGTTTCTACAGGTGAATTCGTTGGGATTTCGAGCAGAGAGTCAGCCTTTACCTGTCAGAGGTTTTTGGTGAAGTTTTTGGCAGTATTCCAGTTGTTTCTATCCAGCTACTGCACTGTACATTGGAGGCCAGTGTAATTCACTAGGGAGGGAGTTTTTGGTGGTTTCTGGGGTCGACCATTCTTGGAATGGTTTATGGAGCTTGTTGGGGTTGTCGAGGAGAGGAGGTTTGCTGATTTCCATCTCATTCTGGTGAGGGGATCAACCCCTAATCTTTAGTCGCTTCCAGCAGTAGCAGCTACACGGAATTTTTCTAGCAACTAGGATGCAGTTCTTAGAGCAGCCATTTCCCGTCTTTTCTGAGAGTGTTTTCTCACTTGCCTTGTGCAATATTTCCTGTTGTACTTCATTGCATTTCTCAGATTAATAAAATGGCTCAGCATTCCCTTTATATTTTTTCTGGTTGAATTTCCATAGTTTCCATAGTTGCCGTAGTTGCTGTATTCTCTTTCTATTTCTATTATTGTGTTTGAGCGCTATAGTTCTATACCACTTGGTGTGTTTATCTTTCACTCCTAGACAGAGTCTGGAAAGGGCCAGGTAGCCTCCGGATCTCGTCCTCTTTTTAGAGGCGAAATATCTGGTAAATGCCCTCCAAGTCTATCTCTGGTTGGAGTTTGTCGTGTTTTAGAGATATCCCCGAAACAAGATATTACAGTGGTATCAGAGCATAGTTCTGGCTCAACTTGTGGTCTATGATATCGGGAAAGTGACCATACAGAGGTTTTCTGGGATTTTGGAGAGCAATGATTGAGAGTAGTAGATGCAGTGCCAGAAAACGAAATTGGAAGAGGGCCAAACTACAAAGGGTTAAATTTTGAAGGTTGGAATTAGAAGAAACCATTTCTGGGTTTTTCTGGGTTTTGGGCAAGGATCACCTTCTCAAATTCCTAGAATTTTCTGAGTAGTTTTCAGTGGGTAAATCAGAGGCCGAATTTAGGCAGCAATGTAGTCTTGGAGCAACAGTGCAGTTTCAGGAGGAGCCGATGGCAGGTGATGATGATACGAAGAGATTTGGGGAGATGCTCCTCAAATCAGTACAGTATCTGTCGAGGCAGATTGAGGTGATGGGGTAGATATTCACCGCTGTGGAGGCTAGACAGCATGAAACCCCAAGGGGTTTCCAGATTGGCGAGGGATCAAGCACATCCCACCATTTTCTTGCGCATGATGCCACTTAGCATATGGCATCACATACACCCACACATTCCACTATGCCCACTTTTCTGGGTGCAGACACAGGGGCAGGAGAACAGCAGGAGCCAGAGCCTGGCCACATGGGTGATTATTTCGCCGAGTATCAGGCATATGGGCAGGAGTTCAGGGATGCCCTTCCATTCAAAGATTTTGTTCATCTTCAGTAGGATAACAGACCTCGCAACTTTCACAGTGGAAATAGGCACTCACATGATGGAGGCTTACAGTGCACAGTGGGTAGAATCCATCTACCGAAATTTTACGGGTCATCCAAGCGTTCAGAAAAATCTTGGGTGGAGAAGTTGGATAACTCTTTCCAGCTTGACTGAGTATCGAAGGGGGAAACAATCAAAATGGTTACCTCGCACTTGGAGGATGAGGGCACACAGGATTGCAGGGAGTCCAAGGATACAACTAGTGTGACATAGGACTCACCCTCATTGGAGACCTCCTTGATCATGTTGGTTGATATCATAGTGGAGAAGGTAGAGCCTACCCCAGTAGAGCCATCCGTCGAGGTGATGACCGGAGTCATGTCCGAGTCTTCGGGTAGTAGCAGCACATGACAGATGGGTGAGGTGTCAGGAGATGTATCCACATTCGATGAGGCACTAGGAGATACAAAGGAATTGCATGATGGTCGCAGACATTGGTATCATCAGCTTCGGGTAGACCTTCTAGTTTTGAAAGGGAAGGCCACGTCAGTACGAGAGGCCATTTTGTTGCAAGACAAGGAGCTGGAGGGCATGAGAGTGGCTTTTGCCGAGTTGACGGCCAAGTTGGCCCGCATTGGGGAACGACTGGATTCCCTGATGGTACAACCAGAGGGCACATTGGAGCGTCAGATCATTCCCCTTCAGGCATGCATGGATGGGACTAGCAGCATTTTTGGGTCACCTCTTCCCATTGGAGAGAGAGAGGCAGAGCCACCTAGTCAGATCTCATACGTTGACTTGGATAGCGGTATGAGACGATCATAGTTGCACAGGGTACAACATCCACATGTTGAGGTTGGATGGCAAGAGATTTTAAGTTGGTACCCAGTTGAGTGGGTTATAGAGATAGTGGTGGACCCGGGTGTAGTTCAGGAGGAGTTCCTAGGTGTTGGGCATACAGGAACCCTATATTGGCATTGCGATCTAGGCGGGATCACCTATCATTTCCCAGGAAGGTCGGTTGACCATGTCTTGGAGGGTACAGTTGGCCTAGCAGTAGAGCATGCACATCCGCTAGGGGAGTTTTGGTCAGCTACAGTGGCCAACCAGTTTATGGGCAGACTCCCTGGATTGTCTTGGTATGACACTCATACACAAGATCATGGGGTGGTCAACATACCTTGGTAGGAGCTTGTCAAAGGAGGTGGCATTGGCAGGCCACCAGATGGCGCCTTCTATGGGGCCAAGGATTTTTCACCTTTGTGTGGGGCACAGAGGACGCAGCAGAGTCGTGCAGTGGTGGTAACACTACTGACACATAGGTAGATTCACTTCTCAAACCCCTCAAGGAGGATTTGGAGTGATGATCCATTCGTCGGCGGATATAGTGATGTGACGGTGGAGACGATGATACCGATTGGGGGTAGTCCAACATGTAGAGGCACAACTCTAGGTCATCACATCTAGGGATGTGTGGGAGCCTCTAGCATTGAGCAGTGGACTACCGATGGACATGGAGTTGCATGGTGGTGTACCGTAGTGTGTGGGACTGCATTGGGGAGTAGGAGTGTCCTACATCACATTGCGAGCACACGGGGAGTGACTAATGCCTGGACACAGTCAGGGCACGAGACGGTACAGGGTGGTACAATAGTAGCATGGGGTATCTAGCAGTATAGAAGGGTATGCCTTAGTGTGATGTGGCATGTTAAGGAGTACATGGATGATTGGTGGTATGCGAGGGCGTATGGTGCTGCACAGTAGGGTCTTAGAGCATTGCCTCTAGCGATAATCACGGACAGGGACACCGGGATTACCTTTGGGGGTATTTCATCAATGGGGAGACAAATGAGCAATACTTGATGGTATCTGTGGGGACTCATGCACCTGACCCTCTTCTACATCACTCACGGGCACAACAAATTTTGTTGTGGTACTTTGGCACTTTGGGCATGAGCAGCAAGGTACGCGAGGCACACCCAAGATATTTGGATGGCACTCAGCATACTAGGCGAGAGACCTCTTAGCAGTGGCACTGGGTTGGTGCGCTAGTTGACAGCCACAAATTAGGGGATGAGATGATCCTCTGCAGGGGTGGTACATCAATCATCGCTGAGCCTATGCTTGGGGAGTGGGTGATGAGGGCGACATGCGTCATTTTTCCCTCGGTGCATGTTGAGATCATGCATGAGCAGAGGATACTGGGTTCAACAGAGGTAGCATCCCAGCATGTGTCTGGACTCCAGACAATGTATCGACACATTATCGAGAGGGTGGATGGAAGATCCAGTGGAGATGTGGCGGAGGCAGGATAGGAGGGCATTCCTTCCATATGCCAGAGTGAGGACTGTTCTTCAGATGAGTCCATAGGATCAGTTGAGGACACTTCTGAGGAGGGTGAGTAGTCACGGGACTTTGCAGGAGATACTCTGGGTGAAGAGTCACTTGTGACGATTCAGCTAGAGCAGTAGGTGATGGAGCCTGATTCAAAAGAGGAGGACACTATTTATATCAGGTACAATATTCCTTTGGGGGAGAGCCAGATGAGCCCCCACATTGAGCCGATGAGGGATATGTGGCTAACATTAGGGTTATCCATTGAGGTGGATGCACTGAAATCGAGTATGGTGACAGCAGTTGTGGATTCATATCCCCAAGAGGTGTTGGAGGTTGATGTGATTTTTCTGCAGGGGGCCAGTAGATAGCGGGAGCATGAAATTCTTGATCAAGAGTGGGAGGAGCTATTGGATAGGGTGGAGCATCCATCTGTGGGTCGACACATGGATGAGCTGCAGATAGATGTACACGCAGTCAGCAGAGTTGCAGTGTTCTTAGTGGGTAGCACTCTCCAGGAGTACATTGATGGAGGTTGCAGCATATCTTGCCCACTTTGGCCCATTATAGAGAGAGGGGCTTCCTTTTCTAGGCATCTTTCATTGGAAGACAGGGCAGAGAAATGGGAGTTTATTACAGGCTGGCGGCAACACTCCAGGCGTGTTCCATATGCAGTTGTTGTTGCTACATCAGATTCTTCTTCCAGGATGGATTGGAAGGATATCATGAGTTTGTACCCTCTTGATGATATGGTATTCTTCGTAGGGAGCACAGCGGAGAAGGAGCCCTTGGACATAGTATATGTTATAGATTCCAGCTGGCAAGGGGCCACAAGTCGTCGTTTCTTCACAACTCCATCCTGATTTCAGCAGAGCAGGATCAACGTGGGATTGAGTCAGGACTTGGATTGAAGAGAGATGATTAGTTGGTACACAATTGGTGGGAAATATTACACAGTCATAGATACAATGCATCTGGGGTCATGGTATTCACCTCTTAGAGCATCAGTCATAGCCAGAGGCAGTGCACAGTGCGAGCCATGGGACTTAGGCGATTATTAGCCATGGTGGCGATGGTATCTGAGAAGATTGTTGGTTGGCTGGTACCGTGAGAGATCAGTATGGGATCCTGGCATTGAGAGATTCCTTCATATCAGGATGATGCAGAGCACAAGGAAGATTCAGTGGTGCATCTGGGACCCAGGCACATTTTGCAGTGTCGGTGGGGAGCATCAGCTAGAGAGGAGGCTTGTTTAGGCATTGCTTGAGGACAAGCAATTTTTACTGGATGAGGATGCCACTTGGGAGATCGAGAAGATTTTGCAGCATCCATCACTTCAGTTGCTTGAGGGAAAGCAACATTTTGCGGGGGGGGGACTGTAATATTCCTAATTAGCGACAGCTAATTGGAATATTCGATTTTGTATAGTTTTTCCGTCTATGGTTTGCAAATAAATAAAAAGTGAGTAAAAAGGGTCTAACTCACTTAAGTAGAATAAAACACCTTCCTAGCAGCACAACGTTGTGACTTAGGGGGGAGCCAAGGGGGCCAAACACCACGTAGAGAGGAGGGCCTACGTACACTCTAGAAGTTTCTACAAGATTCTGCGCAGATAAGGATGAGTATGTGGAGGAGAGAGAGGCTACATTGGGTTTTTGAGGGGAACCAAAGTTATAAAATATGGAGGAGCCTCCTCACTTCATTCATTCTTGAGTTGTTGATTTTGGAATGAGACTTTGGTCTTCTTCAGCACACTGGTTGTTTAGCTTGTCTGCATCACTGTTTAGTGCACCAAGTGTCTCCATGCAGAGATCTCACCCTTAGCTCTGGGGTACTTCGAGTGCCTGCTCGGGCAAGGTTTGTTTTTCAGTATTTTGTGTGTCGTTTCATTGTTTGGGTTTGTTGCGGAGCTGGAGCTTAGAGAGACTGCGCAGTCACTGGGAGAGAGGATGTAGTCCATTGTAAAGGAGCTTTAGATTGGGGTTTTTGCAGGTGATTTCACCGAGATTTCGAGCAGAGGGTCAGCCTTTTCCTATCAGAGGTTTTTGGCGAAGTTTTTGCCAGTATTCCAGTTGTTTCTATCCAGCTACTGCGCTGTACCTTGGAGGCCAGCGTAATTCACTAGGGAGGCAGTTTCTGGTGGTTTCTGGGGTCGACCATTCTTGGAATGGTATTTGGAGCTTGTCGGGGTTGTTGAGGAGAGGAGTTTTGCTGATTTCCATCTCATTCCGGTGAGGGGATCAGCCCCTAATCTTCATTCGCTTCCAGCAGTAGCAGCTACACGGAATTTTTCCAGCAGTTGGGACGTAGTTCTTAGAGTAGCCATTTCCCGTCTTTTCTGAGAGTGTTTTCTCACTTGCCTTGCGCAAGATCACGTCTTGTACTTCATTGCATTTCTCAGATTAATAAAATGGCTCAGCATTTTCTCTATATGTTTTCTGGTTGAATTGCCGTAGTTGCCATGGTTGCCATAGTTGCTGTATTCTCTTTCTATTTCTATTATTGTGTTTGAGCGCTATATTTCTATACCACTTGGTGTGTTTATCTTTCACTCCTAGACAGAGTCTGGAAAGGGCCAGGTAGCCTCCAAATCTCATCCTCTTTTTAGAGGCGAAATATCCGGTAAATGCCCTCCCAGTCTATCTCTGGTTGGAGTTTGCCGTGTTTTAGAGATATCCTCGAAACGAGATATTACACCTGATTATTCATATTACGAACTGATGCATCAATGATTCTAATCATTTTTGCTGGAACGTGCACTAAAAGGTTGATTCTTCTTAACTATGGATTGATCGAAAATTGACCAGCGACTCCTTATTTTAGGGTTTCAACTTAGGCATTGGGCATGATGTTGAAGAAAAACAGCTGGAAGGTGCAATTCAAAGTTTCCATTAGTTATGTTTGCATAAAGGAGGTTTTTAGTTAACTCCACGCTCTCTCACATCAGTGTCCCCTCCAACATCACTTTTCACACTGGAAATTGAGACACAAATATATCCTCAAGTTAATACATCCCTCGAGGTAAATGATATTTCAATAGTGGAATATTTATAGAGAATTTATTCTTTTACAACTGTATATAAGCACAATAGTTTCCTTCTAACATGGTCTTTACAAGTCATCTCACAAGATTTTCACTCAATGTGAAGTAGAATGTTTATACAAAATATCTATCTATCAGGTGCGTTACAATGTTTTATGGTACTTGTGCTCCTTTTTTCATGTTCTAATTTTTATTGTGTATGGTTTTATGGAGAAACACATATGTCTTGAAAAAATACAGATTCTTGATGGCACTTCAAATTTCCATTTATACTTTTGTTTGAGTACAAGCTTTCATCCATAGCCCTTCACAAGATGATGTTTTTCATTTGTTTTATGTATTTCTTTGCTACCTTTTCTTTTGTGTAATATTTCATCAAAAATAGTTTTAGAATGTCTTTTTGATAAAGGTCTCCCAGTGGTGAAATTTAATAATTCTTTATCTGTATTAACTTTTTTGTCTAGTTTCCATATCTATTCTCAATATTTTGTCGCTTATTTCCAGTTCTTTTCATGTTTTTTGCTGCAAGTAATTTTTAAAATAATTGAATGGAAATTTCCAAGATACAATTTAAGTAATTCATATTCATCATTTTAAATCAAAATAGCCAATATTTATGGTTGTGGGTGTGGGGATGTTATTTTTGAAAATTTGGCAAAAGGGTATTTGGAGGGTGATCTGCTACTTATAAAAGACTTCTAAATATTGAAATCGAAAATACAGAACTTCAAATGTAAAATATTATGATAATCACAACCTTATGTTGTATAAAATCTTTCCAACTTAATTTCAAGAATTGAATCACCATAATTTATTTTAATAATTCAGCTGGGAGGTGTTACTTGTGTTCCTCCAATTTTATGGAATGCAGAAGTGAAAGAGAATGTGGAGACAACCCCCAAATTTTAGGGATATTAAATGATATGTAAAAATAAATATACATATAATTGTATTTGATAATAATAAAAAGTTTAATAATGGAAGGAAACACAGGTTAGCCTCATGTATTTTAATCCATAACCTTGGATAACTAATTTACATATTTGAAATGTCCCACATTAAAAGTAAAATGTTTTGCATTACATTTCATTCTTTTGGGGACATTGCAATTTTTTCACTTAAAGTTTCATTGTCACGTAAGTGTGGGGAGTGTGACCCAAACCATTGTGAGTGTTTCATTGTGTAAAATTGGGTTGACATCAACATTGGATCAATGTTATGAGTGTTTATGATGCCTTGTAAGAGGGATTTTCCTATTATGGGGGGATTAAAATCTTGTGACAATGATTTTCCACAAGTTGTGACATCCCCATAATTGAGATTCATTAAAGGGGTTGATAATCGTATATCAAGGATTTTTTACCTGGGTTAGCATGGTTGTAATAAGGAACTACGGATGTCCGTAAAATAGAGGAGGAAAAATAAATCATATTGAAGGATGTGTGTGCCACCTTTAACTGTCCGCAGAATATTGTATGAAAATCAAGTCCACACCACAAGTAGTGTATGTGCCACTTGAATAGGTACCGACAACCTAGAAGTAGATGTGTGCCCCTTAGATACCCAATTTAAAAAACGCACATTTCCTTCCAAGGTTTACTTTTTATTGTGACACACCATAGGGCTACCATGCGATAAAAAATGATTATCACCACTCAAAATAGGCTTGCTCGATGATCTAAATTGGGCCATGCCCTGATCATGAGTATTTTTTCCCTAGGCGTTGTGTTTTAGGAGAATATATGCTTGTGGTGCTGGAACATCTGTCAAGGTCACCAAAATCATGTTCTCCCAGACATGGGCCTTTGCCTTCTTGATGGTGGAAACATCAAGACATAGTTCCTCCTCACTTTATTATTCCTTACTATAGTCTAATGATAGTTTGGAGTGTGTTCTTTATTTATTTATTTCCCCTTATCCTTTCTTAATGTTGGATGTTTTTTTTAGATTCAGTCTTTTATCTATTTTATCCTTCTTTTGGAGTAGCCTCTTGAATTTTCATATACTATCATCATTGATTGTACTTAATTAACCCTTGATTAAATCTAATAGATTATGGTTCGGTTAAGAATCATTTTTCTTGTGGAATGTATTTATAACTTTGGAATTCATACCACGTAAAGTTTCTATTTGGGCTATTTTATCTCTAATTAATTCATTTTTTTTACAACAAAACATACATGGTGTTTTAGAAGTTCAATTTTTAACACATTAACCTATTTGGAAATAGGAACTCTTTTTCCACCCTTAGATGGACTTCATATCAAATGTGTTTTATGTCTATGTAATGCAGGATTGTCCAGATATATTTCCAAAATATGCTACTAGGATTGAAGCATATAAAACATTGTTTCATGTACTATTGTCTAATGGAAATATAAGAGAAGAGGGATTTGAAGGTATGTGCATTTTAGTCAAGATAAATGGCATGGTATTTGAATGCATGTTGGTGGTGTTACTAGATTCTAACCACAAATTTGTTTTCTGTGTTGCAGGATGGAAGACATTATGTTGTATTGCAAGTTCCTTTCAAGAATTCTTGCTATCTTTTTTCTTTGGTTTCTCGCCAATTAGTCAATAGAAATGATACATCCATTACAGGATTAGGACACCAAGTTTCACTTCGTATTTGGAATCCTGCAAACTATATATCAAATAATGATTATGCCATGTATTACCTTAAGGTGGCCATGAAATGGGATGATGATGCATGATTAAAAATTATTCATTTACATTTTATATGAAATCGCTTCTGAAGTAAGTAAGATTCCATTTGAAGTCGTTTCCAAATGTTTTATGATCTGTCTTTTTTATCCAGGTCTTTGGTATGGAACATGAACTTGATCTATTTAACATCGTGGAGGTACCTGATTTTAACATGTAAGATATATGTTGATCCTGGATATAGGATAAATACTCACTTTTAATACTGTAATTTAGTTTTTTCGTAGTTTAATGCATTTCACTAGCAGGCCAATGATAAAACCTACACATTTAAATTTTCAAATAATGTAGAAATACTGCCATTATAGTCCTTGTATATTGAAAATATGGATAAAATTTCATTTTAAAATGAGGGGAATTTATACTGAAGTGGAGTAGCTTTGTGAAAAATCTGGAACTTTAAAGATATATATTCAGTTAATTCCTTAATGTTTATCTTCTTTCCATTATATCTCATTTTTTTGTTTTATTGTATGGGTACCACCAGGGGAGCAATGGAGAACAAGAGGCAATGGAGAACAAGAGACTTAATGTAGAATGCCTTTTCCATTCATGTTTGTTTTTGTTGAGTGTTGGCTATATGTTTTTATATTGTGAGATTTTGATGACTCCTTTCCATTAGATTTCTGAAATGAATGTCTCATGATTTTATGACATTTTCAAATTCAAATATTTAATTCAAGTCTTGTTTTGGCATCCCCACAAACTGCAATGGATGCATACTATGTTTCTATCTTGGGTGTTATTGGTCATGAGGTATTGCTTTGTGAATGAAACAATTAAGATAAATAAATGATGTTTTGCGGTTGTATCTATGTAAACATGTTTCATTTGAATATTTACCTGAATTTTTCTCATGTGGTCTTATGTTTGGCAGTATTTCCACAACTAGACTGGTAACAAGTAAACTTCCATATAAATATATATATATATTCTTTCTTCATATACCATGTCATAGATCCTTAGTATGAACTTAGATATCAACGTGGCATGTATGATCTGTGCATTTTTATTTCTATTTTATTATGTACTATGTCGAAGGTCCATTATGTATGTATTTAATTGCTAGTAGTTGTGTCATTTTAAGGGTTTTCAACAACATTCCATTTAATATTTCAATTTTTATCATATTCTGCATATTTTTGGATATGCTCTTTTGCTAGATTAACACAATATGGATGAATTAACAAGGATTACTGTATATTTTCCATAGCATCCTAGTAATTGGCCTTTCTGACAAATTTACAGGGTAGCATTTCAGGATTGGTTTCAATTAAGTTTAAAGGAAGGACTTACAATTTTCAGAGATCAGTTAATTAGTTGGTTCTAATTTAAAAGGTAGTTGTAACTACGTCCTTGTTGTTCTCAAGTTCACTACTCAAGGAGATTCAAAGAATCAAATCAATTCTTGAGACCATTTTTTTATCCATGTATTTAGAGAACTAAACATGGTGATTGACTCCCGAGTCCTTCTCCGAAGGACCCCAAAGGGAAATTTGGAAATGGATATTGTTGCGATATAGAGATGGCTATGTTAAGGAATCCTTCAAATAAATTTTTTAATGTGAACCTTCACTATTGGGATTACAATTGTAGTACAATTGTCAATTACACTTATGATATTTTAAAATTGTAAAAGAAAATAATTGATCCATAAAGACTCTACATACTTATATGGTTTTCTGAGTTTTTTTTAAAAGCATAGGAGATTCGAAGAAGGGGCAGTAGCCTCACTATGTATAAATGTATTTTGATTCCACTCTAGGAGGACTTTTGAATATTGGGGGCATAGGATCAATTTTTCTCTTGCTAGGTGGCTAGAGTAGAGATCATTTATGATCTTTGAGATTCAAGAGAGTTATCGATATTGAGGATATATCCATTGGATAATACAAAATGCACAAGCACATAAAATGAATGTTGATCTCTCTTGTTTTATAGTTATAATTTACACCTATTTTTCCAAGAAAATGTTATTATATCGACAGTATAGTTTGTGTGAATAGTATTGTTTATATTGGAATGTTTGGAGTGGCTACTGGGGAAATCTATTCAAAAAATCATGTAGCAAAATTCCCTCAAGTTTTTTGTGTGTATTTTTACCCAACCTAGGCTCAATTAATCTAGAAAACACCTTTTTTTACAAAGACAATAACATGCATACTATATAACATGTTTTTGAAAAATGTGGGTGATTGTTACATGCCTATGTTTAGAATCTGAAAAACAAGAAAATGTAATTCGGCCTATACTTTAAAAAATGTTCCCATATTTCATTCTTAGGATCAACAATTTTTTTTTTAATGATAATATCATCCATGCATAATGAAGACAATTTTTATAGATCATATCCCCTCACCAAATGCCACATTGACACCCTTGAACATTCAACTACATAATCATCAAATTCCTGCTTCAATTTTTCCTAAGACTCCACCATTGGATTCTTAACTCACATTCATGTCTTGATATGTGGAAATTATTTCACATTATTCATCTATATTCTTCCTAATTGAGGATGAAAATTATTCCTTCGTGCCTTTACCTCTAGCAAAAAAACTTCCATCATAACAAGGAGAAACTTGTCATCTTTAGTCTATCAAATGAGATTTTCTATGAGTTGAAAAACCATGGAAACACAATATATATTTATAAATTACAAATTAAATTATCAAGCCTTTTGATATTCATAGTCCCATAAAAAGGCTGATTGCCAACATCATCTCTACTTTAAGTAGACATTGTTAGATGAAAGAGGAGTTTGAAATGATTTCTGCTAAAGTAATAGGGTTAGTTCCTGCAACTGACATAAAAGGAATTTTTGCACTAGAAAGTTTGGTTACTACTTGAAATATTTACAAAGTGTTCTTGCAGGGAGATGAAATCGATCATATGGATGAGTACTTTTGTACTCTCATTGATTCTAACATAGAGATCCTACAAACCATCTAATTTGGTTAGCCTCCTTTCAGGTAATGATTGGATTCCTTGACCCTATCTTCTACTATCTGCCATGTATATACATTTTATCTTTGAGCCCTCCTCTCTCTTCTTCGTTTTCCTTGTGCTTGCTTCTAGTGCAGACCATCAACAAAGTGTATTGGTAAATTTTCTTCAAGAATTTGAGTGATTTGATTACGACTATTTTACATGGAACTTGAACCTCTGAGATATGAAATGGTTTTGACTTTAATGTGCCTGTGGTCTGTAAAATTACAAATTTTCTATTCAACCTTCAAGTGATTTCAACTCGTGGCTTAATTTTTCTTCCCTAAATATTGAAGATTAATATAATAAAAATATATTATTATAATTTATTATAATAAAGGTGGTTATTATATTATTTATTATACTTTGGCTTAAATTTTCTTGGCTAAATATTGAAGATTAGTTATTGTATTATTTATTATACTTTGGTTTCATGTGAAGCAATAATTGATGACTGACAAACCTCTTAGTGAGTTTACTCACAACCCTCTTCAACTGTATTAATAAACTCGCGATCCTATTTTAAAGAAATTTGAGAAACTTTGTGAACCTCTTGAGGAATTGTAGCTTAAAATAGGTGTTATCCTCTCTTTATTCACACCGACAATTATCTTATCAATATCCCTATGGAATTCCATATCTAGAAAATGGTTGACTTCATCAAAATAATCAGAACTTTCACACTCATTACATGACTTGACATAGTTGGAGTATTTTATATATTGTCCCAAAGACTTCCATTAGTGGCCACTAATATTTGGAAAATATTTGTTTATAGCCATTTTTTTTCTCTTGGTAATTTAGTGCCCCCACTAAAAACTTGCACACCGATATTTGCATGGAATTTAAACAAAGAATTGGCCTCAAAAACAACTTGACTTGCAAGTTCCCTAGTGGGACAAATGAAAATAACAAGAATAGGCAGCCTTTTATGACCTTGGAGTAATGGTGACTTCACTATCATCTCAATAGAAGAAAACATATACGCTATTGTCTTGCGGGTGCAAGTTTTAGCCTTGGCCAACACATCCTTGCCTTTGAGCATAGATGGAAGAGTTGGTTCTTGCACAATGGTCATATGGTCATATGCCACTATGCTGGTTTATTTGAGTGTCAATGGTGAGATATTGTGCTGGTAAATCTTGATTGGCTCAAATAATTAGCATCCTCACTAACCTTTACACTACTTGTTTTTGGATCTGATTTTCCAATAAGACTCAACATTGGCTTCTTCTGCCCCACATATTTCACTGAATGAAATTCATATTTTTCATATTCATCTCTAAACTCATCTCTATCATCACTGATCTTTAATGCTTGGGTACCAGAGAATTTATAGCTTCTTTTTTTCATCAGGTCACCTTCTCCTTGGTTGCCTCTTACAGAGACCTCATTACCTCTAGAAGTTATAGAGAATCCATAATTATCATTATTTCTACCACACTTCAGCCAAAAAAACATAGATATACCCCAGTTATTAAAATATTTAGCCATATCCAGTTCCTCTTCAACCAGACGTTTTAATTGGGTCTGCCTTCTGTTACTATTTATTTTCTTAAAATCGTTTGTGTTGTGGATTTTTTGCAGAGACGAAGAGGTTTAGGTATTCTAGTCATCTTCAAATCTTAAACATTCATGACTTCTTGCATCACCATCACTCTTCCAAAATTGCATAATCTCAAGTGCTATGTACATAGTTGAACCACACAATGTTTCTATTATCCTTTGGGGTTTCAGGGTCCTGGATTTTGCAATTTTCAGTACCACATTCTTGTCATTTGTTGAAATGAGAATTTTATGGTTTTGATTCCCTATGTCTAAGATTATTTTGATGTAAAAATTTTAGTCCAACAACAACTTGGATCATTATTTGTTTCACAATAGCTTTTGAGAACCTTCCATATTGTTGAATATATGAAAATAAATCACCACTAGAAAAACTTTGTTACTATGCACAAATCTGGTGGCCTAACTAGAGTATATTTTAATGCCATAATATCCTTGAATTGAACACCTCTTAGACTATTGAAAACTTTTTAGCAGTACACAATGAAGTTTTCATGACTGAACATGATGTTTTGGTTAACATTGCATGAGTTTCTTTGAAAAATTACCACTCCTTATTTTTTACAGAGGTCTTGCAGCCATTAACCTGTACATATCTGGTTGGATTCCCACCACAGAAGAATCAAATATTTCATGCATATTTTCCCAAGGATCCATGCCTAGCAATTTAAATTTGAAGCCTTAAAGATGTTTCTCTTTAAGAATAACACTAACAATGTCAAAATGCTTCTCATATGAAGCAATAATTGATGACTGACAAACATTTGAGTGAATTTCCTCATTACCCTCTCCAACTGCATTAATAATATCATCATCATGTTTTAAAGCAATTTGGGAACTTTTTGAACCTCTTCTGCAACTGTAGCTTAAAATACGTGTCTGCCTCTCTTTTGGCACACCAACAATTATCTTATAGATATCCCTTTGGAACCCCATATATAGGAGATGGTATACTTCATCAAAGTACCAACACATTCACACTGATTAAATAACTTGAGACAAATTGGGTATTCTCTATATGGTCCCAAATCCTTCGAGGAGTGGCCACTACCATTTGGCAAGGATTTGTTTGTAGCCATTTCTGTTCTCTTGGTAATTTAGTTCCCGCACTAACTACTTGTACACCAATATTTTCATGGAATTGAAATAAAATATTGGCCTCAATAACACCTGGACTTTCAAGTTCCCTAGTGGGAGAAATGACAAGAACAAGAACAAGCATCCTTTTATGATTTTCTAGGAATGGTGACTTCACTATCAGCTCAATAACACGAAACATGAACGTTACTATCTTCCTAGCATAATTTTTAGGCTTGGAAAAAACATCCTTTCCTTTGAGAATAGATGGAAGATTTTATTCTTGAAAAATGGTCATAGGCTCATATCCCACTATGTTGGTTGCCTTGAGCATCAATGGTGAGATATTGTGTTCATCAAATCGTGATTGGATCAAATAAATAGCATCCCCAATGACCTTCCCACAACTTATTTCTGAATCTTCTTTTTCAACAGGACTTAACATTGGTTGCTTGTGCCCTACATGCTTCACTGAATTAAATTCAAAATCTTCATCTTCATATTTTGACTCATATTCATCATCACTAATATTCAGTGCTTGGATACTACAGGATTTAGAGCCTCTTTTGTTCAACACTTAACCTTATCCTTGGATGTCTCTTGCAAAGTCCCCATTAACTCTATAAGTTCAAGAGAATCCATCATTACCATTATTTATACCATGCTTCAGCCAACCAAACATAGATATACCCCACTTATTAAAATAATTATCCATATCTAGTTCCTTTTCAACTGAAATTTTGAATTGGGCCTGCCTTCTATTAATACTTATTTTTTTAAAATCCTTTGTTTTGGGGAATTATTTGGGGACGAAGAGGTTTCATTCTCTGAGTCATCTTCTAATATACAACCTTCATGAATTCCTTCACAACCATTACTCCGTCGAGGTTTCATACTATCAAGTGTTATGTATAGAGGTTAACCACACAATGTTTATATTATCCTTTGCGGTTGCAGGGTCCTAGATTTTGCAATTTTCAGTACCACATTATTTTCATTTTTTGAAAGGAGAATTATTTCATTTTGATTCCCTTTGTATATGATTGTTTTCACGTTGATATTTTAGTCCAAAAACGAGTTGGATCGTTATTTTTCTTGCAACAAATTTTGAAAACCTTCCATAGTGTTGAATATATGAAACTAAATAACCACTAGACATCAATTTTGTTACTATGCACAAATATGGTGGCCTTGTTTAAGCAGCAATAAACTCGAATATATTTTTGTGCCATACTTTCCTCGAATTGAACACCTCGTGGAATATTCAAAAATTTGTTGCAGTACATAATGAAGTTGATGTGACTGAACATGTTGTTATGGTTAACATTGTAGATGATTCTTTGAACAATTAACACTCCTGATTTCTTTCAATGTTGTTGTAGCCATTGCCTTGTACATATATGGCTGGATTCCCACCACAAAAGGATCAAATCTATCATGCATAAGCGTCCAAGGATCCATGTATAGCCTTTGAAAGTTGAAGCCCTAAATAAGTTGTTTTTTAAGAACAACACAAACAATGTCAAAATGCTTCTCATGTCAGGCACTAATGAATTACTGACAAACCTTTTGTTGAGTTTCATCACTTCCCTCTTCAAATGTACTAATAAACTCGTCATCCTATTTTAAGGAAATCCATGAAACTTTGTGAACCTCTTCCATAATTGTATATTAAAATAGGTGCTTCACTCTCTTTAGGCACACCAACAATTATCTTATCAATATCCATATGGAAACCCATATCTATAAAATTCTTGACTTCATCAAATTATGAGCACTTTCACACCCATTAAATTTCTTGAGACTGCTGGGGTATTCTCTATATGGTTCTAAAGCCTTCTAGGAGTGGCCACTAAACTTTGGCAATGACTTGTTTGTAGCCATTTTTGTTCTCTTGGTAATTAGTGCCCCCACTAACTACTTGTACACCAATATTTTCATGGAATTTAAGCAAAACATTTCCCTTGACAACATCTTGACTTGCAGGTTCCTTAGTGGGAAAAATGCAAGGAAGAAGAATAGGTGTCCTTTTATGATCTTGGAGGAATGATGAATTCACTATCACCTAAATAGAAAGAAACATAAACAATATTGTATTTTTGGTGCAATTTTTAGCCTTGGTCAATGCATACTTGCCTTTGAGAATAAATGGAAGAGTTTCTTCTTCCACAATGGTCATTCACTCATATCCCACTATGTTGGTTGCCTTGAGTGTCAATGGTGAGATGTTATGGTGGTAAAATCTTGATTGGCTCAAATAATTAGCATCCCAAAAGTCATCTTCATCTTTAGACTCATGTTTGTCATGATTGATCTTAAGTGCTTGGATATTGGAGGATTTAGAGCCTATTTTTTTCAACAGGTCACCTTATCCTTGGCTTCCTCTTGTAGAGACCCCACTAGTTCTAAAAGTTATAGAGAATGCATACTTATCATTATTTCTACCATGCTTCAGCCAACCAAAAAGAGATGTAACCTGCTTATTAAAATAGTTATCCATATCCAGTCCCTCTTCAACCAGACGTTTGAATTTGGTCTGCCTTCAATTACTTGGGTTTACTTAAGATATCAAGGTCTGAAGTAGAGAAACTTGTAGAAAGAAGAATTAAGATATTAAGGTATGATAATGGATGAGAATACACATCCAAGGAAATTATAGCCTTTTGTAAGGAATATGGGATTAAGAGGGAGATGATAGTCCCATAAAATCCTTAACAAAATGGAGTTGCAGAAATAAATAATCAGTGTATTAAAGAAAGTGTAAAAGCTATGGTACATGATTGAAATTCTACTATATAAAGGGAATGTGAGACACAAGGCTCTCACCCACTCAAATTAACCTTGTAGTCGAATGAATTATCAAAATTCTATAGCTCTCTTCAGGAGCGGGTGGTAGAAATAATTTCAATCAAGAAATTTTGAATTCCCGATTAATGTAGTTTTTTCCTCCTACTAGTGAGAGACTCTTAACCTTGCAAGTTGCTACCATGTAGAATATTTTGGGTGAATTTGGAAGGTATAAAACTTTAAATTCTAAACAGATTCCCTCAGGGCGAAATCTTGAGAATTTTTTCCTTGGCTTAGGATTAGCACCAATAATTCTCAGTCACACTAGTCAAACATACATGGAATATGTTGAATCTGCAATAACTATGTTAACCCTAGCAATTGTATCATTGCTAATGATGGAGGACCACATTGCTTATCAACACCAATATTATTTATGTAATGTAAAAATTGGAGCTCCAGTTTCAATTCTTCATAGTAAACGTAAGAAATATGTGTCATAACTCATTCCCTAACATGTACATATTACTCAAGATTGAGGGAATCTTCCTACTACAAGGTTTTGAGGTACTACCTAGCAAATTCAATTCCTTTTTTTTCCAGAATTATGTGAAATTATATCAATGGTGTTCTTTTTGTGTATTCCTTGTAGTTTGAAATGATTTATGTTTCTTTATGAAGAATAATTCAATGTTCATGATAGGGGAAATTTTTTTAACTAGTGCTGACCATTTATTTTCAATGATGTTGTGCTAGCATGAGAATCTACAAAAAGCTGCTTCACAAAAAAGGTTTGGTTATATTTAAGGTCTTCCTATTAGTAATTTACTAGTATTTAAATAATAAAAAATGCACACTTTCAAATTTGAAGACATCATATGAATATATTTATTCTTCCTGAACCCAAATTATTCCTACGTTGGCTACAGGATAAAGATGAGACTGATAACCGAGAAGAAGGGGAAGGATCAATACATCGAGCAAAGAGAAGGTAAAAATTGACAACTCAACTAATTTAACAACTAATTCCTCCAATAATTGATGTGATTCTTCAAGGAAAAGAAAGTGTGGAATATGATAATGCAACATATACTCTTGATAAAACAAGCTTGCGAGATGCATGCAATTTAGCATCCACCTCCAATAAATATATGGGAAAGAAAGATGATAATGAAAACTTGTATGTATCTAGTTGGATTCACTTAGAATAATCAAATAACTGTATTACAATTAGAATTTTTTTAGTTCTACCTATAGTTTTATATCCAGTTTATTGTTTTGTAATATTGACCATCTCTATTAAGAATTTTTTTCTATTCTAAATATGAAAATTTTCCTTTTAACATGAAGTATTCTCAGAAATATTATACACAATGTTTTACTTGCTTGAATTATCTATCACATGGCCAAACTATATTTTTTCAATACCAGAAGTATTTTATGGAAATCAATGAAATTCACTGCTTCATTTGGAAAGGCCTTTGGGCACCTTCTGAAACTTAAAACATTGTATGTGAATTTTGTTTTGTGGATAGAAAAAATATTCATGGATAGAGAAAATTATTTGGAAGATGAGTTCTATAGGTAGTATTTCTCTTTGAACAACAACAATAGTTTTAGTGGATTGTCAATATTTATAGTTGTTTATCAAGCTTCAACAAAAAGCTTATCCTATTTTTATTAATTATGAACTGATGAATTTTTTATTTATACTTGTTGATCCTACTTGAAGCTTTTTTGCTAACTATTTTAAAATAATTGAGGATCAACCATTGGCAGTATTTTCGTACCATGTTAAATTATTGTTTTTAATGAATCAAGTATTTGTTGTTAAAGATAAATCAATGTGTTATATCTTGGAAATTAAAGGTATGGTAAATATGGGAAAAATATTAGTTCTTTGCATGTAAATCTACAAAACATATCAAAACTACTCTTATTTTATCTTTTCATTATAATGATCATTTATGTTTCGAGTTTGAGTGATTGAGGATGGCCACAGGTGTTCCCTCAAATTGGAAGTTTGGTGTCGGAATTTAGTGTGGATTTTTCATTGAAGAATTATATAGCAACTATAATCTAAAAGTTACATTCCAAAATAATCCTCTTTGGGGGATTACTAGTGGTGAATGCTACATATTTTCGATGGTGGAAATTTGCTCCAAATCATATATAATACGTTGTACCACAGGCGAGGAACACAATGGGAAGCGATTTTTCTTTGCAATTTATCTACTTATATTGTAGTGATCCATCAATATAAGAAAAACATTAATAATTTAATATAAAATAGTTGGCTTATTCATATGTGATAATGGACCCACATAGTAGTTCTTATCTATAGAAATTTTCATCGTACTTGGGCATTATTGACACGATAAAACTCTAGCCCTCAACTTATTCACTTACCCTTCCACATTATCTGGTTATGTACATGTATATGGGGCTATCCTATTATTTTATACTTTTTACATCATTTCATTTTATTCTAGACTTAGCTTTGGAATTTTCTAATATTTTTGTTTGCACTGCCACATTGTATAAGTAATCTACAACTTGATATATTTAGCATGTAGCTTAGTTGGCATGATTTTCCCTAATCTTGCCTTGAATGTTGAATACTAATTTTACTAAGGTGTTATTTTCTATGGTGATTTTTTATTTTTTTGTTTATGCAGGTCATCTTGCCACATAGAAGCCATTATTTCCCAACTGAAGAAAACCTATTTGAGTTTCTTTATTTTATGGGGAAAAATGGAATTGACAATATTGTTGATGTTGAGGTATATATCGTATAAATCCTTTATAGTCTACTTTATTTTATATTCCAGTGTTCATCATCTTTCATGTCTTATACTCTACATTGTATCTTATTTCTTTTTTCAGAAAATGAACTCAGTATTGATGGTAACAAGCAAAAATTGAAGAAAGAGGAAAACAATAACATTGGAGCGACAAAATGAAAATTAAAGGGAGAGAAGAGAACTGGTCTAGTGGTACTTGTAGATCCAATATCCCACATAAGACACACATATAGATTGATGGTCAAGTCTTCAGAGTTGGTGGATTCACCTGCAATGACTTTGAAACACAATGATAATGTTTTGAAGTGATGAAACAATATTTCATGTGTAAATTGTACTCCAACCAATATTAGTGTGGAAACTCATATTGTAATACTTTATATTTTATATAATTTAATTTATATGGTTGAAATTATTTATAGTTTCATCTTATATTGTTTAGTAGTGTAATTAACATATGTAACTTTGCATTTTCATATTAAATGAATATGTACATTGTAGGCTTTTTTTTTTTAATTTAGTTACAAAATCATACTGATTAATTTATGTTGACTAATAATGAACACATAAAATCAATCTAAAAATACTAAATTAGTAGTTTATGTTTATTAATGATGAACACAAATAAAATGAATATATGACTAAACTAGTTTCTTTTAATTATTGTTAATGAAATAAATGAAATGAATATAAACTACTAAAGTAGTCATTTATATAATGAATATGAAACTACAAAAAAAAAATGCGTACTACAAATGATAAATTTGTAATTACAAATGATGAATAAATTTTACATATATATGAATATTAGTAGCTAATTTACTGTGTCTTATAACACGACCAAAATTTAGTCATGTTTCCTTCGCCATTAATTGGTTTCGAACAATGACTAAAATTTGCATTTATATGACTATTAGTAGCTAATTTACAGTATCTTATAACAAGACCAAAATTTAGTCATATTGTTTTGGTCATTAATTGGTTTCAAACGATGACTAAAATTTGTATATATATGACTATTAATAGCTAATTTATAGTATCTTATAACATGACAAATATTTTGGTCATATTTTTTTGGTCATTAATTGGTTTCCTCGGGTGATCATTAGGTAATATATTTTGTTGTATATTTCGTCATTAATTGTGGCAATTAATGACTAAATCAATGACCAAATTAATGACTAAATATACTACTCAAAATTAAATTTGAGACAACCAATTAATGACTAAGCTAAAAATGACTAAAAGTTGGTCGTGTTATAAGATACTGTAAATTAGCTACTATTGGTCACCAACTGAAAAAAAAAATAATTTTTTTAGTAACTAATTAACTTTTTTGTACTAGTGATAATATAAAATCGAACCATGGGAACCTAAGTTAATTCTTGAATAATAGTGAGCTATGATACACTTTTATTAAGATAACATTACATTAGAGACCTTATGCATAGCAAGGTATATATTTTACTTGTGAAAATCACGTGGTCACGTACAAATCATTGAGTTTCTTGATGAGGATGACCTAAACGTCAAAGGAGTTTTTTCCCTGGTATCAGTTGAGACACCAAACTTACACGAATTTCCTTCAAACTTTCATTTTGAGTAGGTTGTATAGCTATCGTTGGCGTACCAATGTGGATGTAGGGGCACCAAAGTACACTGCATATTAGCATGGCGCTAGATGTAGGGCTGACGCAAGTTCTGAAACTGTTGATGTGTGGCATGTGAGGTTGGAACTTCCTAGAGCCTACACCAATCCCATGGTAGGTAATCCACACAGGAGCACCTACGCCTTCCATTATATCATTCCCTCCCCATGGGAGAGAATGAATCGCAGAATAGGAACACGCTAGAAAATAAACCACTTAGGCTTGATAGGGATAATTTTGTAGATCAACTTAGGAATCCATGAGTATCATGGTGAACCAAAAAATATAAAGGTCCACCAAACTCCTAAGGAAAAACCATATACGATAAGGTTGGTTCAGAGTAGTCAGAGAAACATTAGAGCTTGTAATCGGGAAGGTGGCCAAGTTCTTAATCAAAGGAATTTCTCAAGGTAGAATCAAAATACATCGATTGAGTCATGGATGGAAAAACTAGGAATACCTTGCTTCATCTCAATGAAAGCAGACCCTAAAATTATAGAAGAGGTGGGAGACCTTATCTAGAAAAAAATAAAACCTTGGTTAAGGGGATTTATGATTAGTGGAGTGGGACTCGCTTCACTAGATCACTGACAATGACATGGTAGAAATTCGTAGAGAAGAAACCCAAAAAAAAAAAAAAAAAAAAGATTCACAGACTTAGCATTTGAGGGCCCTGTAGTTGTCACACATAAACCACATGGGTCAATTTTTTTTTTTTGTGGGGGGGGGGGGAGAGGAATTTTTGTGCTAGGATTTAGGGCATTGAGAAGGCCACAGAGTTGTGAGTAATGTATATGTACACATATAGAACCAAACAAAATGGTACAAAATAATAATAATAGACTTATAGGAAGGAATTAAAAGAGAAAATTTGATCTTGCCCCATTCTCTTGAGCCATCACGGGGTTGGGTCCATGATAGAGTGGTATCAGAGCATCCAATTTCAATACTTAGACTAAGTGGGCTTTGTCCTTAGCACGTGGGAGAGTTCTTTTGTGTAATTCTAAGTCGGTTTTACTGTGCCTGCTGATTTATTCCTAAAGTTATGCTAGGATAGGTTAGTTGATGGTTAATAGACATATAAGAGAAGAAATGATGATTGTGGACATGTTTGGTCATTAGTTATATATCAATTGCATGATTGAATTACTATAGCATATGATTTATAAATGAATTGTACATTAAAAAGATTGATTTTATCACAGGAACCCCACGATACTCTGAGAATGCAAAATCATGGTCCTGATTTATGTTAAAATGTTGTTTTAAGATTATAACAATGTGTGTGATTGAGAACACGTCACGACCAACATCACCTAGAAATTATACAATCATGAGAACTAAAATGGTTGAATATAGTTCTGATCAGTCCCAACATGGAAGTGATGGAGTTATAACTAATGGTGAAGAGAGATCAGTTGGTGAGGGAGGAGAAAATAAATCCCTAGATTTGATGGAAATTCTATGGAGCCTTCGAGTTCAGGTGAGGATCTTCAAGGCCAATAATGAGAGGTTGGTAAGAACCCATAAGAGGTAGGAATATATTAACGCGGTCATCCTACAAAGTATCTCCGATTTGAAAAGGAAAAGGAAATATAGAATGAGGACTAGTCGTAGAGATAGAATGAGCCCTCAAGAGTCAAAAGAAAATACCAATGGATCAGATGGGAGTGGATCTCGAAGAGGGACAAGAAAGGCAGTGGAGACACTCTGCCCGTGGGAGAAATTTTGAGTACTCCAAGAGGATGGGCTAGAATGGAGGCACCTTACTCGAGGAGACCATCTAATGCAACCACATGAATACATCATCACTCTCTCCACCACCATTGCTCAGAGAATGAAGAGAGAGATCATATTCCTCAGGAATTTAAAAAATAAAAGCCACCCACATTTGATGGAGATGTGAAAAAGGAAAATGATGTAGAAGAATTGTTTCTGGGGATTAAAAAGTTATTTATAATACAAGACTACTATGATATATGAAGGGAAGAGTTGCCTCTTATAGTTTGAAAGAAAAAAATTATATTTGGTAGGAGAACCTCAAGAATACTAGAGCCATCACTGAGAAAGATTTCATAAGGGAAGAGTTTGAGAAAATTTTTAGGGAAAGATACCCATATTAACATTATTGTTGAAGCGCGGTTCCCTAACCTGCGTTTTTTATATAATTTTTTAATAGTTAGTCTTGCGTAGGGGTTTCAGGGTGGGTCAAAACCCCTAATATTTTGTAACGGGTTACAGGGTAGCTCTAACCATCGGATAGCAGAGGCTACGATGTTATAAATAGATAAATAGTTGGGTCTAGTAGGGTAGTAAGGCATAATATTGATGCTTGGTGTGAATTCCTAAGATATGTTAGGGTTGTTTTGGGTAAGGACTCCTACTAGATGTGTGCACAGAGATCCTTAGTCCTGCTATGTGCCGACCCCGCTAGGCTGTGTGCGCGGGCTTTGTTTTGGGTTGTAATTAGGTTTTTGGATAATAGTGAATGTAGAGTATATTTGAAGTATATTTTTCGTATTTGGATTGATCGTGTTTATTGTTGAAGTGCATATGTGGTATTTATTTAAGATGTGAATGTACCTATGATCTAATAATTAGTTGTGATTATAATGTTGTGTGATGATATTTGCTGATGCGCACATGGATGCGAATGTATTGATTAGATCTATTAGTTATAGTGGCTTTGTTATGGTTATGTGCTAATTATGTTGTTAAGAGATTGCGAATAGACTCATTATGTGCAAACCTGATAAGGGAAACACAGATCTACCTTAAATTACCTACTCTCTCCCAGGGTGCAGAAACATGGCTCCATCACCCTCCCATAATACTTCAAGTGAGACCTTAGCCTGCGAAAGTAGGTCATTGCCGAAAGGGCAAGTAGTACAGGGTTTTTTTGGAAAACCTTAACCTCCGAACATGGGTCAGGACCCCTCAAGCCAAAAAATGGTTCTGTTGCTAGGACCTGGATCATTTTGAGAGAGAGATCGGGTAATGCCACGAGGCCATTGGAGACCCGAGAAACCAAAACTTGAAGACTGATTTGAAAGATAGATTCAGGAATTTCCTATAAAGGAGAATTGCAGCACGAAGATGACAGCCGAGAAGTGGAAGAATAAGTACCTCTTCCCTGAAGTCTATGAAATTTTATTTATAATTTTTTCACATGAGCTTTAGGAGTGGCCAACAAGGCTCGTAGAATTTCAGACATGTTGGAAGGATGATCAAGTTACACAATGGATTCTGGAATTGATTCAACAATTGGAGTAGACTGACAACACGATCACCCGTATGGGATATCATTGGGTGGACAGTGTGCTAGGATGGTTTGTAATGGAATTCACAGTGAATTAGTTCATATCCTATTTTGAAGCAGAGCGGAGGTTCTTCAAAGGTTTCCAAGGTAAGTTATTGTGAAAATTGCCATTGCTAATTAAAATATTACTGTGTGAAAAATGCGGTCTATGTAGCCACATCGAATGAATGACCTCTGATCAAAGCAAAAGTAGAACACGAAGTGGCAAGTAATACTAAACAAATCGAGAGGGGGATAGATCCATCTACAGTTCATTGAGATATTTGGTTGTGCGCACAGGAAATAGTTTTCCAACTACACCACCTTCGAGTCAGCATAAGGGCAAGAACACTCCTACACCTCCGCCACCACCAGAAGAAGATATGGCCACACACATGAAGCTACCCACCTTCAAGGGAGTAGGAGAAAAAATATGGACCGATTTTGGTTTGTAGCAGAATCAGTATGGACTGCGCAGAATGTGGCTAGCCATGTTGTAAAGAGATTGCAGTTATCCCTCAGCTTTGAAGGATGGGCCCTGCACTCGTATATGGGGTACGTAGGGTAGCATGTGGACCCGTCTATTCAAGATATTAGAAAGGATTTAAAAGAATAGTTCTGAAAGCCTAACTCCTACTTGCAGCTAGTAACTGACTTAAAAGATTTTAGACAGGGCCCCACTGAGTCTCTATGTGAGGCTGACCAACAGTTAAAGAAGGTTATCAGAGATGAATAATTTTATTATGATGATATGAAACACAAGGAATGGTTCATCGCCATGCTGCTACCTCACCTACGTGGACCTATGGGTCAACAAGCGATTGAAATGCAAGAGAAAACCTTGGAGATTGCTATGAAGCTAGAAGTTGTGCCAAGATGTGGTGCTCAGTTTGGGATACAGTAGATCTAAGGACAACTAGAGGCAATGCACCTTGAGATACAAAATCTACGAAAATAACGAGGAAAAGAAGCTAGCCGAGAGGTATGGTGCATAAGATGTAGGGTGTCTGGCCACACCAAGGATCAGTGCCCTCTGCTGGCATACTACATGCAGGCTTGGGGACCCAGCCCATTGCACCCTAAAGATTTTGCAGGGCCAAGTGGTTTGACGTTATGGTGTGTTGATTATCGTGTTACCGAACTACATGATAGAAACCACTATCCTCGTCTTGGTGCTTATGTTCCAGAATTGAAGCAACAATGCTACCGCTCCTACTCATCTGTGGGACATGACGAACGTAACTATCAGACATATGACTTAATGATAGACTGAGGAAACCTATACACGCTGCAGGCTGACCCTTCTTCACCACTATCCCCTTTAGGTAGATGAGGTTCCCCAGCAAGAGGCAGGGGAGGGGGAAGGGGTGGAGGCATAGGTTGGGGAAGAGGGAAATTGATCTGTTACAACTGTAGAGAAATAGGGCACTTCGCAAGGGACTGCCCAAACCCTGCGTAACAATCTTGCTGATATTGTCAAAAATTGGACCATGTGATCGAATATTGTCTAGTCCTGATAGCAAAGATGTAGGAAAAACAACAGACTCCAACGCAGAATGTGTAGAGAGTTATGGTGGAACCGTGTGATGAAGGACAAATTATTAATGTCATAACATGTAGTGGCATGGCTACTGGAGGAGCTAAGGAGAAAGCTCCAGCTAAAACTCTTATCTAGAAGTATGCTATCAAATATGAGAGCTTGGACCTAAAGAAGGAGAAATAAACATTCGGCGTGGCTCACAAAGACTTTACTAAGGATGAGGCATCTACTTCCAAGGCTCCAACAAACCTAAGGATGGTCGACAAAGCTAAACCATTTCTACAGGCATGTATGAAGCTGCTACGCAACCAGAAGGCAGTAGAAAATCTTCAAGCACTGAGAGAAAGTTGCGCAGAAAGAACTGACCCTCCCACGAAAGTTAAGGATGTTTCCAAAATATACAAGCATAAAAAGCGCACTGGTTGGGAAATGTGGCTAACAACGCAGATTGGCGATTATGAGATGGGTTAGGTCATCCTGGACCTAGGGAAATATGCGAACGTCTTGCCCAAGTAAACATGGTAGCGGATGGAAGAAACTAAGCTAGAATGGTCCACTATACACCTTCTCATGGCTAACCAACAGAAAATCATACCATTAGGGTGGATATCAAATATTATGGTAGATATCGCAAGAGTTAAGGTACGCGCTAATTTTCAAGTAATTCAGATTGTGGAAGATGCAGACCCTTATCCTATGCTCCTAGGCATGGATTAGGTGATAAACATGGGAGGAATTATTAACTTAAAGACAAGAAGCATGGTTTTTGAGAATGAGGGTACGAGGGTGATAGTTCCATTAGACCCTGCGGAAGGAGAGCGGTATATAGAACCAGTGCATGAAGAAGATGACGTGGATCACATTTATAAACTAACTGCCCAGGACGAGCATTGGATTAATCCTATAGCTGATGGTGTGGTTTGGTGGGAGAAATATAGTGAATGCTTCTCTGATTCTTATGGGGAGATAGAAAACTAGAAGAATCGGTTACATGACGTATCTGTGCTGCAATGTCTTAGGATCACGAACAGCTTCCTGTGTATCTCCTCAAAGGTAAGAGATCTGCCCTATTTTGATGGTTCTAGTAACGTCAAGGAGTTTTTGCAGACATTTGAAGCTGAAGTCCAAAGGGAGCAAAGGATGTGGGCACTTAACCTAGCCATGTGTGCAGCCCCTGCAAGGTGGTGTGAAACTCATAAGGGGGCATTCCAAGATTGGGAGGATATTGTGAAATGATGATTCTACTGTTTGAACCTTCAGCTCACCTATGCGTGGAAGCTTTCCTTGGCCAAGGAGATCCACGCAGGCATGTGACTGCATGGATGGAGGTATGGTGTGAAAGGACCATGGATGAATGGGTCCACCCATTTATCCATGTCTTGCGGCCAATTCCCACTGCATGGTATCTAGATGCAGAGCTACAACATCGCACCTACCAATTGGAGACCACGAGGGATGACTTTATGGGGACGTTTGGGTTGATAGGCACAACTGAGGCATTGAATGAAGCTTTGTAGGACATATATTCCCTAGTTTTTGATTAATCACACCGTCGTGCAGCATATGGGGCACCAAAATGGGATATGCAGACATAGGATATTTTCAAATGCCGCAATCTATCAATGGAGGAATGTGATGAAGACCCACGAAATATCACTATCCCAGAGTTGGAGGGAGAGAACGCAGTTGCTGGTCCCTCGTTGCAGACCGTTGATGTGAATAAGCCTCTTAAGCTATGAGAAGTCAACATTGGAACTGAAAAGAAACCTAAGCTAGCTAAAATTGGGGATTACTGGCATGATGATATCATAGGGAAAGTCGCAGAGCTTCTCAAAGAATACCAAGACCTGTTTCCTACGAAATTTTTAAAACTTAAGGGTGTTACAGGGGACCTAGAGGCATGTGCGTTACGCTAAAACCAAATGTGCGCCCTGTTAAGAAGCGACCTTATCGATTGAACCCCAAGGAAAATTAGAAAGTTAAGGAAGAAATTGACAAAATACTAGCCACAATATGATTGAACCGGTCGAGCAGTGAGATTGGGTAAGCCCTATGGTGGTTCTGGAGAAAAAGACTAAGGGAGAAATAGGGATTTGTGTCGATCTGTGCAAATTGAATTATCCCTGCATCCATGATCCCTTCCCTATGTCATTTTTTGATGAAATTCTTGATAGTGTGGGAGGGCAAGAGGCATACTCGTTCAGTGACGGGTTCTCGGGCTACCATCAGATCAGGATCGCACTGGAAGATTGCATCAAAACTATGTTTGCCATTTAAGCTCAAGAATGCCGCTGCCATCTTTTCACGGGTGGTGGTCGCAGTATTCAAGGAGTTCATCCACAAGTTATTGGAAGTATATTTTGATGATTGGACAGTATTTTGGTTGGTAAGGAAGCATTTCTCGAACCTACACATGATGTTGGATGCTTGTAGGAAGCACCATATTTCCCTGAATATTAAAAAGTGCATATTTTGCATACCATTGGGGATCTTTTTAGGTCACATAGTCTATGCCAGGGGCTGATGGTTAACCCTGCCAAGGTAGCAGTTACCATCAACCTGGCAGTCCATACAACTAAGAAACAGTTGCGCTCTATCCTCAGACATATAGGCTACTATAGGAAGTTCATTCAAGGGTACGCACTGATAACAACACCCATGGAGAAGTTGCTAAAGAATGACGTCTCATTTTTTTGGGATGAGGAGTGTTAGAAAATCTATGAGTTACTCAAGGAGAATATGGTCTCTGCACCTATCCTCATATTTCCTGACTGGGCGAAGGTTTTCCATGTTCATGTAGATGCTTTTGGGATCGCCCTGGGAGCTATCATTATGCAACCCAGGGAAGGGGACATCGACCATCCAGTTGCGTTTTCTAGTAGAAAATAATCAAGTGCAGAGCGTAACTACTCCACCACTGAGTGCGAGTGGCTAGCCATGTATATGCCCTGCAGAAATACCAGCATTATCTATTCAGAGGGAACTTTATGATGTTCACGGATCACTGAGCTTTGAAGTACCTAGTGAATAATCCTGTGTTGGGGGGGAATATTTTTTTATGGGTGCTGCTATTTCATGAATATGACTTTGATATCATCATGAAGCCGGGGAGACTAAATGCTAGTATAAACCACTTGTCCCGAATCGAGAGTGGGGAAGAGTAGACTAACCTAGAAGAAGGACTGCCGGATGTGCGGCTGTTTTCTATTAAGGTAGTAGATGCACAGTTCACCGACATCATTAAATTATTAACTATGGCGATGGCACTTGCAGAATATTTAGTACAATAGAAGAAAGAGCTGGTAACCCGTGCAACAGAATTTACCAACATATCAGGCCACTTGTATAAGCTGGGAGCTGATGAGGTGCTATGAAGATATGTTTCGGAGCATGAAAGAGAAGCCATCTTAGAAGAATCCCACGGGGGCGTGGTAGGAGGTCATTACATAGGGAAAGAAATGGCGCAAAATATATTGAGATTTGGACTATGGTTTCCCACACTGCATAGTGACTCTCATGACTATTTCAAAGCCTGCAACACATGCCAAAGGATGGGAAGACCATCGCATAGAGGCGAAATTCCCTTACAGCCGTAGATGGCCCTACAAGCATTTGAAAAAAGTTCCATAGACTTCGTTGGGCCCATCAACCCGCTAGGGAAGAAGATAGGTTTCCGCTACATCCTCACTGCAATTAACTATGTAACCAGATCAGTCGAAGCACAAGCTGTAAAGGATTGCACTGCAGATACCACTACACACTTTATTTTTGAACACATCGTAACCAAGTTTGGTTGTCCCAAGGTATTGATGAGCGATGGAGGTACCCATTTTTCTAATTAGACAATCCAGGCTTTCACTGAAGAATTTTGAATCCACCATGCCAAAGGTCCACCATATCACCTGTAGGCGAATGGAACTGTGGAAGCTTTTAATAAAATTTTGGAACAAGCGTTGACCAAGATCTGCAATGTCGAGCACATAGATTGGGACGTGTGTATCCCGTCAGTCGTTTGGGCCTATCGAACCACCTGTAAGAAATTGATGGGGAAAACACTATTTTGGATGGTTTACAGAAAGGAGGCCATTATGCCCATGGATTATATTGTTCCTGTACTGCGCATCATATCGTTTACAAACATGGCATAGCTTGAAATCTTGGAGGAGTGTTTAGCGCAGCTCGTTGCCTTGGAGGAAGATCGATTTATTGCCAACTTCCATCAGTAAGTTCAGAAGGCCCGAGAAAAAGCATGGCATGATTGACATATTCGGCACAAGATCCCTTTGGAGGGATAATTGGTCCTATTATATGATAGCTAGTTTGTGAAGCATCCGAGGAAGTTCTGTCAGCATTGGCTACGTCCCTATATGGTAAAGGAAATCACTAACGGGGGAGTTGTTCGGTTAGCCACACTACTTGGTCACACTGTCCCAGGGTATGTTAACAGCAGCCGACTCAAACCGTACTTGACCAAATGACTATATGGTCGGCGTAGCTGTATTGGGTATACAGGCAGGTAGGAAGAAAACTGCAGGCAAGCCTTTTATATGCACAGGAGTCATTCATAGGTTTGGAGGCCTGGGGAGGTGCGCTGGGAGTGGAGGATTGATCGCAGGTCTAGAAGCCCAAGGAGGTGCGATGGGAGCGTAGGAGTCGATCACAAGTGTGGAATCCCAGGGAGGTGTGCTAGGCGTGCAAGGGTAATACACAGCTACGAAAACTAGCTGTTGGAATAGTAAAACTGGGTAAAAATAAAATTTTACCATTGAAAGGAGAGGGCAGTCAGCAATTAATGAGGCAGTTTCTGAAATTTTTTTATCGTTTACTTGATGGTAAGTTTCTGATAAGCCTCATCCAATAATTGGTTGATATCTAAGTCTATAAAAGTATAAGGGTATATCTGAAGTGGGTTTCGTGCATCTTGAACAATTTGTGCTTTGTGAAAATATGTGACTATTGTGCTTTGTTAATGTCTAGGCGAGATACGCCTTCTGATAGTAGCAACCCTGAATTTATTTTCCGAGCAATAATGACTGCAATTAATCCAACTAAATCATCGTAGACCGTGGTTTCCACCAATGAATTATTAGAGGTCACACCTGAAGTAGAAGAGGTTGTGTCCACACCAAAAAGGGTAAATAAGGGTAAGGGGAAAGCAGAGGAGCAAGGGCAGGGGAAGACTGCGAAATGGCCTGGAGGAAAGCCACGCACCTGCCCTCAGAATGTGAACTCCCCCCGAATGGTGCCCTAGGCATGTTTGCCTAACCCATCAAAGAGACCTCTGTCTTCTCAAGAGGAAGCTCAGATTGCTGAACCAATAAACATGCTACTGTCATATGTTTGTCCTCGTACGCCCTCGGTACGCATGCCTAAGAATATCCAATGTATGCAGACCTACCTGCAAATTCCACTAATCTCGGGTGAGGTCCCCATAATTGGAGAATTCTTTGGAAAACTCCATTTGAGAAAAGTCGATGACCAGAATATGGCCAACCTAGAGGCCTTCCCAGAGTTAGCACTGGAACTATATATTGAAAGGCTATTGGAGGATTACGTGCTAAATGTAGTCCTCATGCCGTGGGCAGGCGGATTGGCTAGTTTTGAGTTATTAAACCTGATGTGGATGCCTCACTTTGGCCACTACAATATCACTGACCAAATTGTGCGACAGCTGCTAGCTGTGGTCCATGATGGCAGCTTGTGGATCTAAGACTACATTCCCATTGATGCTGCGCTCATTCACAGAATTAATGGTCTTCCCATGAAGGGCATAAATCCCATGGAGTGCGTAGGTAAGAATTATGAGCAACAGATCGCCGCTAAGGTGCGCGACGACTACCAGGTTGAAACGAATACCAAGGCATTCATGATAAGCACTATTAGCGACTGCGGTGCATGCATG
Organism: Pinus albicaulis; assembly: GCA_034641835.2. Classification (NCBI taxonomy): domain Eukaryota; kingdom Viridiplantae; phylum Streptophyta; class Pinopsida; order Pinales; family Pinaceae; genus Pinus; species Pinus albicaulis. Next base: position 1,448,390,511 of record CM076584.1, on the reverse strand, counting down.
AGAACCTTGTTGCTAGCATGAAAAATGATGCACAAATGCCATGTTTCCACTGTCCCCACCTATGTAATTTAGTTGGCTGGCCGCTGCGAAAAAGGGGTCTGCTTCAAGTGGTCCTAGTTTCTGTGCAATGAATTTCTGTTGAACATGCGCGAGGCCTAGGATCATGAAAGGGCATTCTACTACTCTTGGTGGTTTCTCTTCATCGTGTTGGTAATATGGGAAGCTCCAAAATATCTGGTCCTCCCTCAGCTTGAGTTGGATATGTGTGAAAGGGTGTGGTATGTGAATCTGTGAGATTCAAACGATGAGTAGCACATTGAATATAATAAAGTCTTCTGTGTCCTATATCAGAGCGGGCTCGGAGTAGCAATCTACTCTCAGCCGTGCTTGTCACTAGCACTGTATAAAAATTTTAAGAGCATCGCAGCATTCCAAGTCACAATGCACAATGTGTAGATCCCGGGCCATAAGGATCCGGTGTGGGTGTCACTCCCATATATGGTCGCTAACGAGGAAATTGAGCACCTCATTGCCACTTGTCCAACACACTGGAAATTGGGCTTCAACTGAGGTACATCAGATACTGTAGGTATGAGTGCCAAGAATACCACCCTGCCAGATACCACCAAATAGACAAAAGGACATCGCAAGGATGTTGAGAAGGGTACAGAGTAGGATTCACAGCAGGATCTTGACGCAAAGGGTCTAGATGCGTAGGGTGCTCACTCCCCACATAGTATGAAGCTTACTGTCGATCCTCTTAAAGCACAATGAAAGAAATGGCGAGCTACAAGGCCGGGTTGGGAGACTGAATTGACTCTGACAAAGGAATACTTGGAGTAGATCGCAGATGCAGTCACCCTCCCATAAAAATATAATTGGCTGGCATTGGAAGAGCAGCAGAAGACCACGGTTTCTACACTTTAGTCTGACCTCTGAGCTCTACAGCTCAAGACTGACACTCTATCGACAAGCATGATTTAGAAAATGTTGCCCCCAGTAACCAACAATGAATTGGTCATCACAACTAAGAGTAGCCTCTACCTCCTACCCGACGCAACCTTCATCTTGATCCCGCCTACCTTACATGCATAAGTACAGGCCTATGTAGAGGTATAATTGGACTTAGCCCGACTCCCGCACAGACCACTACAAGTCCTCCACGCATCCCTTTTCGAGGAGATTCAACATAGATACAGACGGGTGTGTTGGACGGATAAATCTTTCTTGCGGACAAGACAGATCTCCCTAGTATCTTACGATAACTAGCAACAAACAGACAAATGTAAACTACTTTCTCTAGATTATACTTGATCTAGAATTATCTATAATGAAGGATTTAGGACTTACCTGTAGTCCAACGTTGATCGTAGTCTTCTTTCCACTCGCTTTGAATACATCTCCCTTTGGGATCTGCAATCAAAAACATGGAAGAATCAGAAGCACCTACATAATATATATTAATTCACAAACCATAAACCTATCTTGATGATCAAGGAATTCAAGAAATAAGCCATTTAAATAAACAACTCATTGAGAAAAAAGGATCCATTTTTATTACCTTTCATGAAAGAAGGAGCCTTACAACCGTGTTCGCCTTGATGTCGTATAGGTCCTTCTAGGGTCCAGAACAAGTGTTTCCTCTACATTCACAAGCCTTTGCACTCTCTCAACTAACACACACATGAGTGTGTAATCATTCGCATATGATAATCAGTTAAGAGAGTTTGAGTTTCTCCAACAATTCTCCTAAAAAAATCTCAAAGCCTAACTCCCCTTGAGGTTGAACTATGGCCTCAATTTATAGCAAAAGAGAAGAGGTTGCAGCTCCAAATAAGAGGGGATAGAATCCTCTTTCAAAGGGATTAAGTTCCACATACCAAGGGGTAGGCTCCTTTAATGGACGGATGAATGTACATGAAAGGAGCGAACTTTCCACTGAATAATTGCTTCCAGAAGCTTTCAGATTCAACTAGTTGGGCTTCCAAATTTTACTCCCACCTTCATTTTACCTTTTACAGGGATCTGCACCTTTAATGAATAAAAAGTGTGGCTGGTTCCGCATGTTCTAGAACAAACATATGCGGCACTGCAGGTAATACTAAGATTTATGACTTTTATAATATTTTCTCTCCATTTCAAGGCTCGGTTTTAGGAACTTGATGTTTGTATACTTCTAAGGGAGTATTGTATGCGTAATGATGAACCCATACAGACAGTAAAACATCATGGTGAAAATTTTAGTGTAACATATTTCCCACTAAAGTGCGAAGTCTAAGACCATTGGAAGAGTGATGTGCTTCATCATTTCAAGGATTAGCTTGTGGACACCCCAGTCGGAATCCTATAAAAATATTCAATGCAAAACATATATATATAAATATCATCGCTGAGGTAGGAATTCCCATACTCAGATCAAATACTAACTAAAACTTGTTCCGATATAGAAATGATTCTAATATTACATCAATAATTTAGACACAGTATTGACGCAGCCATCCTTTTACGAGTAGTCTACTGCATAATGATTAATAAAACTCCTCCCAGCCTGGATGGTGGAAACTAGATCTAGGGTCTTGATTTCCGCTACCCGAACTAGTACGATTCTATCCATGTGATTGATTATGTCGAAGTCGAACATGGTAGAAACCACTTGATTACCAGTCAATGATATGAACTGTTCACAAGTGTGAGAGAAACCACCATTAATGACAATGGCTCTCAAAGTACTCATTACAATCCATGAAATGTGAATAAATGATATGAAGTCGAACATTGCACGGAATCATTTGATCGAAGGTCAATGTTGCAACCTGTTGTCGAAGGCAAGAAACCTACCATTGAGGTGTGCAGATTCCAACGTACTGAAGGATGCTAGATCAGCTTCCTAGATGATGAGCTGTCGTTGATAGAAAGTGATCCATCGTAGGAAAGCCCACGACACGAAACCATTAGATCAAGTTTTGTAGAAATATTTTGCAAGGACTGAATCAAGGATGGTCAACGCGAATGGAGACAAATGTTTGTAATGAATGGTCTATTTGAACTTTCCTCTTGAACACATAACAACACTGCAGATGGTTTGGTAACAATTGACCTAAGCTAATACCCAGAAACTGGCTGAAGAATTTTAATATGGTTTGATTAACTGATAGGAAAAGGATTTTCCCAACCCTGGTAGAAGTGCGACAAAAAGTGTCATGTTCAAGAATGGTAAAATGCTTTTTAAACAAAGTGTGACAAACGGATTCGTTTTCTCTCTTTTTTCCCCACCATTTCTGGCAAGTACCTCTTTATTTTTGACAAGCTTGAGGAGGATAAAATTTGCTTGTTATATAAGCTCATCCTTCGGATGAGACCAACTTAGTTTAAAATCGAACCTAAGAAGGAGTGGTTTGTTCCTGTTTGTAATCGACATGTCCTTTACTGTTAAATTTTAACAAGCCTAGTATAGGAGAAACTCGGTGTTTTTAAATTTTAGGGAGTCAAAAGAAAAAACTTAAGAAAACCCCGTGGGTGTACTTTTTCATAAATTTAGTCTCTCAAGCCTGAAAAAGGATAAACTGATACAGGAGAGAACTCTATTGACCAAGATTAGTCAACATATACCTTTTTCGTAAATATTCCATTTAAGTCCAGAAAAGGGGAAAACTTATACTGAAAGGACGACTACTCATTTCCTTTAACGAGTTCGAATAGTCAAGTACTTGGAAATATTTTCATATTTAGAGAGTATGAAAAGGGCTTAAAAGAGAACTCCAAGGTTCACTTTTTCGTAATTTTTTAAGAGTCCGAAAAAGTGATAAAAGTGTACTCAGTAGTTTCTCCTTTTCTATAATTTTTAACGAGTTCGAAAAAGTGATAAAAATGTACTCATTTGCTTTTTCATAATTTTTACCAAGTTCGAAAAAGTAATAAAAAGTATACTTTGTCAAAAGGACCATTTCACCCAAAAAATCATGTATTCTGCACAAATACTCAAAAATTAAACATACATGTTTATGATTAATAAAAATAATTTGAAAAACCACTTTTCAAAGTGAAAAATAAACAAAATAATATTTTATTTATTCAAAAAATCTTATAAAAAAGACTTTTTGTAAATCATTTTTAACATTTGATTTTAGAGTGAAAATTGAGAGCCTTTGGTAGAAAACATTCCAGAGAAGATTGCGGAAGATTTGCCCATCAAAATCGAAAACCGTCAGTTCCAAGTAATCCACATGCATCCTTAGCTTCATTTTTGTTAGTTTATTTTCTCAATTTATGGCTTAGATTTATTTTTAAGGAGGAAAATAGGTTCAAAAATTTGCTCACGGGGGTCTGCAGGTAAGATACATGAAACCTGTGGACCCCGACAATTTTACAAAGGGAAAATTTTCCTGGTCCTGGACCTTAAGCATAAGATACGTGTGGATCGATGCACTGTTTTTATGCATAAAGTGCAGATTTGCTGTAAGAAAAAATAAAATGAACAAATATTCCAATTTAAACCAAATTTTCCCGTTCGAATTGTTTTTAACCTTTCAATTTATCCATTGCAGGATATTTACAATGCTTGTGTGGCAGGAACATGACCATGAAGAAGTTGATGATGTGGTGATGTTACATCCGCCTACATTACACATTTTGAGCGAATGGGGTTTGTAAAAATTTTAGGCCATTCAAGGTATGAGGGCTCAAGTGAATTTTCTTACCTGGCTAGTCAAAAAATGGGACATATAGAAACAATGCTTTATCATTGGAGGTCACTGGCTCAAAATTGAGCCGAAAGATATATGCTTCATCACTAGTTTATCGAAGAGGGGCAAGCCACTCTCTTTGTTTGGGGCTAGCGTAGGTGGCCAGTCTGTCGCTAGCCTTCAGGAAAAATTTTGCAATGAAGAAGCAAAACCCAAGGATAAATGTATTGACATAAAATCCATTATTCGTCCTGAGCTGAAAGTGTTTTCATTTAGAGTAACTAGGTTGTGTGGGAGCGTAGCTCCACATGTCGCTACAATATCCCAAATGCAAACTGCCATTGACTGCTTTAGAGGCACCATTTTTAACTGGTGTGAGGCAATGTTGGCCAATGTCAAAGGCTAACTAACTAGAGGAAAAAATGCGAAGTTGAAAAACTTCGGATATGGAGTGATTGTGGTTACATTTGTTGTAGAGAGGCTTCCTTTACTGGCCCCACAACTTATTGCAGTTGATCATGGTAGATTCAAGGAGCCTCGAATGGTTCGATGGATTGCATTGATGGGCCGTTACAGTGAAAGTGGTGAGGTTGTTCATTTTACCTCAGCATATTTCAATTGGTTGGAGAATCAAGTCTTCATGATAGAAGATTTTTCTTATAGATTTTCGCGACGACCGAGAGATGTCTCTTCCTCCAAGGACACAGTGGGATGAGTCAGGTAAAAATATTTTTGACATGTTCTAAATTAAATTTTTTTTTTTTTAAATCGTCCAAAACTCATGAAAAAAAATTCAAATGCAGATGTGGGTCCACGTAGACCAACCACTCCCTGTCCTTTTGACAGGAAGCAGGCTACACCACCACCACCACCACCACAGTATCAGAGAGAAGAGGTCCTTATAGACTTGGAAAGCCATCTGGAGCGGTTTAATTTCGATATTCTTGAGACTACCATAGATGACATTCTGCTCCGCATACAGAAATATGTTATCAGGGTTCTGGGATCATTCAGGACATTTCTGAGCAAGGTGGCATGGGCTATACTATTTTATCGTGATCATCACCACGGATAGTGGATGATTGATTCTGTAGACTTGCATCTTTCTTTGTATCACTTTTTTCCGATCATAAGGCATTTTGAACCTATGATAGAGGAAGATGTAACATTTTTGAAAACACTACTCTTATGCTATGATATTACTACTATCTCCAGTTATCTGTCTTAACATGTTATCGAATGTTATTTTGATCTACTTATTTAATTATTGCAGATGTCTGTTTATAACACTAGAAGCTACTACATCATCTAATGTGTTTAAATTTATCATAATATGTTGATACTCAATATAATCAAATTCTCGTTCCAAGAGACGAACTTTCAAATATAATCTTAACAACATTGGGTTTTTAATTGCATATACTCTATTTAATTGTAATACAATGAGTTCAGAATCTAACCTAACGATCAAAATTTGAATTCCAAATGAAATGGATTTAGAAAATAACTCAATAACTTCGCTATACTCTGCAATATTGTTTGTCGTTTGACCGAGGCTTACCCCATGCATAGATACCAACTCATTAGTGGGTGAATAAATAACCCAAGCTGCAGAAGAAATGTTCCATGTACTACAACAAGCACCATTAGTAAAACTAATTTATGTTTGAAGGGACGTCAACATCTGCAAAATCAAGAGTGATCCAGATACACAAGGATAGTGGTAAAAGCACACTTAAACTAGGAATGCTTTCTAATCTACAACACACCAGTTTATGAAAATAACTAATATATAGGGAAGTCTCTACAGAAGAATCAAGTGTAATATCTCTTCAGATAAATCCCATTTCTGGGTTTGCCTAAAGAGACCCCGTCAAACTCAATCAGTTCATAGGACCCTTTTGCAAGCTGTCGCTTGAAAATATAAGGACCATGCCACATGGGTTCAAATTTCCCAGCCCCTAGCTTGTCGTTAGCTTGATTATAAACCAAGACTAAGTCTCCTTCTGAGAAAATATGAGGTGTAACACTTATATCATACTGAGCTTTCATTCGTTTCACATGAGTTTCGGTAGCTAATGCAGTGGTGCGTCGATTCTCATCTAATTGAGCTAAGTACAAAAGGCATTTATCCTCTTCAGAAGTGGCCAGTAGTAACTCTATGGCTAGTTTGAGTGACGGTATCTCGCATTCAATTGGTAATATTGCTTGTAAACTGTAAACCAGTTGAAAAGGGGTAAAACTTGTCGATGTTTTTGTTGAGATTCGATATGCCCAAAGTGCTAAAAAAATCATGGTGTGCCAATTCAATTTATGAATTTCTATGATTCGTTTGATCATGGTGAATAAAAATTTACTGATAGCTTCAACAAGAACATTATCCTGCAAGTAATATGGTGTAGAACTATCATGGCGTACGCTAAGTTGATCAATTAGTTCGGTCATCATGATGTTTCGAAAATTACTCCCATGGTCAGTAATTATTGCTTGAGGTAAAAAAAAATGAGCAATCACATGATTGAACACAAAAGTAGCTGCAGTTTTTCCATCTGCCGCAAATTTAGGCATCGCCTTGGCCCATTTGGTAAAAGAATCTATTGCAACAATAATATACCCATGCCCCCCGGTCGAGTGAGGGTTACATGTAACTAAGTCAATGCCCCATTTTAAAAAAGGACTGACAAGAATTATAGGGTGAAGAGGAGTGGGTGGTGCACGCATATTTTGATCAAAGATTTGACAGTTGTGGCATTTTTGGATAGCAAAAATACAATGTTTAAATAAGGACGGCCAAAAATAGGCAGCGCGTAATATCTTTTGGGCTATGGAACACCCAGGCATATGACCACCACAGGCTCTAGAGTGATAGTTAGTTAAAACCTTTTCAGCTTCGTCAAGAGTTAGACAACTTCGAAAAACAGAGTCTGCACCATGGTATAGTGTTTCACCAACAATATGATATTGCTGAGACTGGAAGCAAATTTTTCGTCATTCTGACCGTGAGATTTCGGGCCGAAAAGTTTGGGTTTGGAGATAAATGATGATATCTCGATACCAAGGATTGATGGTACTGATAAGAAACAAATATTCATCCGCGATCAGATGTTATGCCATAGTTTCTGTGTCAGTACTTGGGAAGTCACACATAAGTTCAACGAATACCAATGATTTCTTTGATTTGGATTTTTTAAATTCCAAATCAAACTCTTGCAGATTAACAATCCATTTGGAGTATTTTCCCCCAAGCAATTTTTTGGTCAAAATATACATCATAGGGTTACAGTCAGAAACCACTGTTGTTTTGTGTAACAGTATGTAATGAAGGAATTTTTGGACATCTTGAATGGCTGCCAAAGCCAATTTTTTCACATGTGTGTACTTGATTTCGGTCGGATGTGGATTGTGACTGAGATAATAAATCACATGTTCATTGTGGAATTCATCTTCCTGAACTAAGACCATTCCAATGGTAGAATTGGAGGCTGCTAGGTATAAAAATTAATCCTGGTTGTAATTGGGAGGATGCAATAACGGTGCATGGGTCAAAGCATGTTTAAGAGCATCAAGATATCGATCAGATATCTCATCCCAAAAGAAAGGAATATTTGGCTTTAACAACCTAGTAAAACCTTTGGTTAACTCGGCGTAGTTAGGAATGAATCGACATAAAAAGTTCGCTTTCCCTTGAAAACTTTGGAGTTGGTGAAGAGTAGAAGGAGGAGGTAAATTGATGATAGAATCAACCTTCGATGGGCTGACATGAATGCCTTCCTTTGAGACAAAAAATCCCAACAATCGTCCAGATTCAACACAAAAGACACATTTGTGAGGATTTGGGCGAATATGATAATACCTACATCTCATAAATATAGCTCGTAGATGAGTAAGATGATTTTCTCTGTGCGATGAATGAGCAGGTAAATCATTGAGATAGGGTTGCACAATGTGTTTAATGTCATGAAATGCATAAGACATTGCCCTATGAAAATTTGCGCCAACGTTCTTAAGTCCAAAAGGTAATTTTCAGTAAGCAAAATTTCTCCATGGACAAATGAAAGGTTTTTTGGGTTGATCGGGAGGGGGTATGTTGATTTGATTGTAGCCCGAAAATCCATCCATAAATGAAAACATTTCACTTCCGGTACAATCGTCAATAATTTTATTGATATAAGGGGTTGGATAATTGTCTTTGGGACAAGCTCGATTTATATCCCTATAATCGATACATACTCGTATCGTCCCTTGTTTTTTATTAATAAGAAAAATACTAGATACCCAATCTGTTAAAGGAATTTGATAAATAAAACCTGCATGACGTAATTTCTCAACTTCTTCTTTAATAGAAACAACTTTTCGCGGATGTATCTGACGGAATGTTTGTCGGACAAGTTTAGCATCCGGGTATGTTTTAATTTCATGAACAACAATTGATGGATTGATTCATGGTATTTCTTCATATGACCAGGCAAAAATGTCACGAAATTGCTGAAATAGGGCTTTATATGCTTGGAGTTCATTTGGCATACAAGAAGCACCTATATGAATGTTTTCAACAATTCCTGGTTTTACTGAGATGTCAATAGGAACTGTAGTAGAGATGTTTGCTAAGTTCAATTTAGAGTCAGAATTTGTGAGAGGATTCTGAGGTTCATTGACATAATTAGCAGTAAAAATAGAAGAAAAAACAGTGTCAAAATGATCGAGATCAGGTAAAAATTAAGATCGACGATGTAGATCTTCCCATGGTAATTCTTCTATAGAAAAAATTCATGAATATTCTCATCAGTATTGAACACTTGTTGAACAGGATCCAGAATTGATGTCGAAGCTGAGCTCGATATCAAAAATGATTCCTCATTGATCACATTCACTAGATCAGATGTAGTTGAAGGAGTATCAGAAAATGACTATATTGGCTGATATGCTAATTCAAAAGGACTCAAAGGCATCGTGCCATCGAAAGAATCCAGTTCTGAGTCTGAAGGTATTATCAAAGGATCATAAAGGAAAGATTACTTGATGTAATCATATTGATATTAGCAATAGGAGGTGGTACGTTGGGAGTAGGCAAGGAAAAAGTTCCCAGTAAAGCAAAATCTTTAAGTAAACCCACTCCAATATCTTTATAAGGGATAGTCAAATTTCCAACATGTTGGATGCTATCAGTAGTGGTTGGGTCAGAGGAATAATGTGAACACTGATCTATTTTAATGACCTTTCCTTTATCAGGAAACATGATGAGATGAAAGACCAATGATACAACAGTATTCATGGCGTAAGACCAACTATGACCCAGGAGAAGGTTGTAATCTAGAGGGGCATCAACCATTTCCACATCTAGATTAACGGTTTTTCCTTCGACCTCTATAGGTAGATCTTGTAAAATACCATACGGATGGAAACCTCTTCCATAAAAATATTTGAGGATAGTCGGCGATTGGTTAATTGTCGGAGAACCAAGTGATTTCCAACATTTTAATGACATGATACACATAGAAGCCCCTTCATCAACAACAGTACGAAAGCAACGTTTGTTTTCTACTATTACTGGAATATGAAAAGCCACTTGATGGAGTAGGCGGGGTGTAAAATTCTCTAAATCAAAGATCATTAGGTTCGAATCTTGAAGTTCTACAGCTCCTATGGCTGACAATAGTAATTTTCTTTGGGCTGAACATGATTACATCACTTCCAAAGCTGACATTACTGAAGGGGAAATTGCCAAGTCTTCAACAATATTATAGTTATGAGTAGCTCTCGCATGTGTATTGATAGCTGATTTACGAAGTACACCTTTAGCAGGCGGTTTGATTAATAAGTCAGGATTCAGTTTCTCAATCTATAGTAGATCAGAAACTGAGGGAGATGTAGTTGATGCTGAATTATAATTTTCTAATTCTTTACCACCAATAGGATTTTTACTACCATAATCTTGAGATTGTGTCACAACCATCAAGATATCCTATAGCGTATTCGAGGAAGATATAATCATATTACTATCTTGAGTAGGAAAAGGATCCTTCAAGACAGCATGTGTGGATTAACCCTTAACGAATTTTGATACCTCGGCTCTATGTGGGCACTCTTTACTAAAATTATCCTCCTCACAGATCAGACAAGGATAAAGAGGTTTTCATTTAACGTCAGTTGGTTCAGTTTTATCATTTTTCTCTTTTGAATATGATTTTTTTGTTTTTATTCTCACCTTTCTTCTTACCACCAGTTTTAGGTTTGGCTGTAGATCATTCTACAACATGAATATCGGCGGAAGTTTCAACGGAAGAATCTCTTTTGGGTGAATTGGGTAAAGTTATAATAGGAGAAGTCGTCTTGGAAGATTTCTTATTACCCTTGCTAGTGTTAACAGAACCAATTACACCATCAACAACATGAGAGCCTCAAGGAGTTGTAGTTAATTGACCAGGTTTTGGTAAATCAAGGATTTCTCCATACAGAGTACCTAACTGTGTATATACAAGGTCAAGGTACTGAGCTTGAGCAATGAATTTCTCTTCTATAACAATGCCTCCTTTGGCCACATCTTCAGTAATTTTGGGAAATAATGATTTGATGAACCATTCAGCCAAAATTTGATCTGGAATAAAGACTTTCACTAAACATCTCCTATGTCACCATTCATGAATGTGATCAGATATGTACGTAGATGTAGATTGTTTTAATAAGGTAAAAAATTATGTACCATTGTAATATCTGATAGGTAACTGAAAATGGGTTAAGAAAGCAGTAGCTAGTGCATTAAAATTATTAAATGAGCCTCGTGGTAACTCAGTGTACCATTTGGCATCTAGACCAATGAGAGTTCTCTAAAAAAGATGTAACCGAATCGAATCATTGATTAGTGAATTGGATGCACACTAGAGGTCATAAGTCATAACGTGATTAGATGAATCTTCTCCTGAATTACATTCAAACTTTGGAATATCACTGGGCAACTTATTAGGCATCAACGACCAATACAGAAGATAAAAAACCAGATCATTCGTAAGGCTTGATAAATCAGGTAAATCTAAATTTTCTATGAACGGTAACTAACGGCTAGGGTCTTGATAACCTTTTGTGATCAAACCAGTTCCAGGAGGAGGATATCCAAGATATCCTGGAATTGGATTTGAACTGGGAATTATGAAACCTCCTGGATAACTAGGATTAACCAGACCATACTGGGGTTGTTGAGGTACTTGATAAGTATAACCAGGATACGACTGATACTGATATGTTGGATTTTGTGTGGTATGTCCAAACTGATACTGCCCCTGGTACGGTTGATAAGTAAATTGTGGTTGACTAGTGAGAATCGTACTTGTACCAGATTGTCCTATAGGCATCTGGGTCGTAGTTTGAATTGTATTTCCTCACTGTGGCACAGATACTTGAGGAATTTTCCCTGATACAGGGGTAGTAGAAACAGGAGTTGCAGATACTCCAGAAATAGGTGTGGTTGGTTGAACAGAAGTCACAACAACAGCAAAAGTTTGAGGTGGAGTTCTAGGTGTACTAGGCCCAAGCTAGTAAATAGAACCAGGTGTAAAGACTTGAATGGTAGGCTAGAAAGGTTGCTGGGTTGGACCAGAACCTATGGGCTGTCCAGGTTGATTAGGTAAATGCACATTGGTTTGTAAAGTCTATTGAATTTGAGATGGATCCCACACCATATTAATTTCGGGGTATTAACCCATAGAAGGTTGTGCATATGAAGGACCATAACCAGGTTGAACTTGCGTTTGATAATTAACTGGAAAATTTCCAGCTCCTTGTAATAATGGTTGACCTGAAGGAGGTTAAAAATCTTGAGCTGCATACTGACCTTGAGGTTGATATTGACTCTAAGGCATGTACGGAATCTGGGGTTGATATCTAGCTTGAGGTATGTACTGTCCTTGGGGTTGATATTGACATTGAGGTATGTACTATCCTTGGGGTTGATTTTGACCTTGAGGTATGTATTGTCCTTGGGGTTGACATTAACCTTGAGGTATGTACTGTCCTTGAGGTTGCTCCCCAGGCAAGAAATATTGTCCTACAGTTTGGCCTCCAGGTGGTAAAAAATTACCCTGAGGTTGCCCTCCGGGTGGTAATTGAATACCTTGAGGTTGCCCCCAAGGGGGTAACTGACTTCCTTGAGGTTACCCCCCAGGAGGTAACTGACTTCCTTGAGGTTGAGAATTTGGAATATCGCCAGACATCATAAAAATATGCTCTGTGCTCAACGTGCCAGTGTTTGTTTCATTTGTACCAGATGATAACACTTGTTCAATTGGTTGAGGAGTTGCTCCTGAGAAGGTACCAGAGAGCGACTAGTATCCAGGAGGAACAAACGAACCACCATAAAAAAATGTTTCTGCAAATTCAAAAAACATAGATGACTCACCTGAAATAGGTAATGAAGGTTGATAACCTCTCGGTGTAGGATAAAAAGGAATTCAGGGTGGTGAATAAGTAAGACCTACGTCTTGTAAAAAATCTGTCAATGATAAATACCAAGCGTCAGTTATAAAAGGATTGTAGAATATTGATTCACGCTCTCTAAGATTTAAATTTTCTTGTGTTTCAGGAAGAACTATGTCTTCGTCTGGACCAACAAGTTCTTCAATACATATGAGATCAGAAGGAAGATTTTCGGTAATGCGATGTCTTACTCTAGGTGAATCAGGATCACTAGAAGTTGGAGTAACAAATCTTGAAGATGATTCCAACACAGCAGGTTCGGTTTCTGGCTCAGAAATTTCAGGTTCTTCAGCTAATTCACTAGTTGCCGAAGCAATGTCAGTAACTTCAGAAATTGAAATTGGCTCTTGAATATATTCTGTTGTTTCTGATTGATTTATTTTGTGATAATCAGGATGAGTAATTATGGATGATTCTCCTGGTTCTGTTGATCTAATTCTACTAGTAGTATGTGGTACCAGAGCTCTCAGTCCTTCAAGTTGGCTTGGTGTATATTCAGGGGATTTCCCCTGAATTCTATGTGATTGTCTTGGTAATTCTGCCATGATTAAAAACTATTAATCACACATAATCAAAGAAAATTTCATTCAAAAGTCCTAAAGTCACTAAGGATATAAACAAATGATCAAACGATTATAAAATCTAGGAGATCAAACCACACACAAACAGTAGATTACCACACTAAAAACACTAGTTGGTGATTAAATCCAACATCGTAGTATTTAATGTAGAAATGGCGGTTGGAACAGTTACCCCGATAACCTGCTTAATGAAACAGACTAGTGCAAGTCTCTCCACTTAAACCATCTCAAGTGAAGATAACTCTCCGGAGAGTCCAAGTGAGCCTAGTCGATGATTGCTCCAGGTACAGTGGGATCATTCCTCCACCCTCACCTTAGGAAAAAAAATCTTAAAGTTTATGGTCACTAAGGTCACCAACAAGAAAAAATATACCTGGGGGAACAATCTACGATCCGATATACGCGCAAGGGCATAGTAACAAATCTCAATCCCCTTGAAGGCCCTTTGACATAATCCAAGGTATATCAACAAGTGACCCCAGGCTCCTCCACAATCGTTAATCTAAGGTTTATCATTGTTAATACGTGCACATATTCTATCATTCCCAATGAGATAGAATTGATCACCTCACTAGTTCGGATATGATCTCATGCTTGACTCCATTAGGAGGATCTTCCCAGAGCATACACGTTACTATTGGATTTTTCCTACCCCAAGATCAACTACTTGTTTGTTTTAATTGTCTCAGAGAGTTAATTACCCCCTACTCCAAGACACTAGCCTAAGCTTTGTTGGTGAAAAGAGTCCTAGAAATATAAAAATTACTAGATTGATTTTAATTTAAGCGTTGCTTTTAATAGGCTGTTTCTTAGGAAAATAGGTGTGAAAGTGAAACTTTGATGATATGTAGTGACCCGAGTCAAAACACGCTAAAAATAAATCTACTATGAGAAACAATTCATTTCCTTTCAACGAATTCTATCTAAAAGAAAGAGTTGAGAAATCTGCAATCTTTTATAACAATTTTTTCCTTCAAAACAAGAACATATGAAAAGAAATCTTATCTCATAGAACTCAGAATGATCAATTGCTCAAAAATAAATCCCTTTATTCTTCAAGATCGAAACTACAATCAAACATTCTCCAAAAGAAAAACTATAATTTCTAGAGATAACACTCAAAACTAAAAACACTAATTTCGAGATCTAAAAATGCTAAGAATTAAATCTGAAATAAAAAATTTGAATATTTTGAGGACGGTTTGCTTATTTTGTAATCGAACTACGAAATTCTTTGTTAAAATGAGAAAAAACTCAAAAACATCCAATTATGGTTTTTCAAGTGAAATTCAACACTTAACGAAAAAGTTATTAAATATTTGCAAATGGGAGAATGGGATCTAATTCTCATAAAGAAATTGCTGCTAAGAAGTCAAAGACTCAGCAAGAAAATAATGAAATACTAGTGATCTAAGGTATACAGAGGT
The DNA here is from genome assembly GCA_034641835.2 of Pinus albicaulis. Lineage (NCBI taxonomy): Eukaryota > Viridiplantae > Streptophyta > Pinopsida > Pinales > Pinaceae > Pinus > Pinus albicaulis. The sequence goes on along the minus strand of CM076584.1, from coordinate 1,448,375,355 downwards.
TTTTTATCTTTGAGTGATACGAAGACAACGAAAAAATCACTTATAACATGCAGATCTTGTAGAAAATCATTCAAAACAAAAAAATGCTAAAATAAACTCTTAGAAAAAGCTTTCTGACAGAACATACAAGTCTGGGTATATACTAAGAATCCTACAAACAAATCCTGGAAAAGAGAATTTTATGTTTTTCAAAAAATAATTCAGGATCCACAGGTTTTAGTGTAAACAGGTGTGGTGTCGCACTATGTATACAAAAAAATAGCAAAGATGATCGCATTGTGCCTAAAGACAAAGTGCAGAGACCAAAAACATAAACAAAAATAAAAAATTCTAAAGCACTTTTCAGGGATTCTACAGAAATAAATTACATAGGCCAGTATCAATCAATCAAATTCAGAAAAATAATTTCACAAGTCAAAAATAAAAGAAAACAAATTTCAAGACCCATTCCCCAGTGGAGTCGCCATTTTGTTAGACGGATAAATCGTTCCCACGGACAAGATAGATCTCCCTAGTATCTTATGATAACTAGCAACAAACAGACAGATGTAAACTACTTTCTCTAGATTATACTTGATCTAGAATTATCTATAACGAAGGATTTAGGACTTACCTTTAGTCCAACGTTGATCGTAGCCTTCTTTCCTGTCGCTTTGAATACATCTCCTTTTGGGATCTACAATCAAAACATGAAAGAATCATAGGCACCTACATAATATATATTAATTCAAAACCCATAAACCTATCTTGATGATCAAGGAATTCAAGAAATAAGCCATTTTAATAAACAACTGATTGAGAAAGAAGGATCCATTTGTATTATCTTTCATGAAAGAAGGATCCTTACAATCGTGTTCGCCTTGATGTCGTACATGTCCTTCTGGGGTCCGGAACAAACATTTCCTCTACTTTGACAAGCCTTTGCACTATCTTTACTAACATACACATGAGTGTGTAATCATTCCCATATGATAATCAGTTAAGAGAGTTTGAGTTTCTCCAGCAATTCTCCTAAAAAATTCTCAAAGCCTAATTCCCCAAGAGGCTGAACTATGGCCTCAATTTATAGAAAAAGAGAAGAGGTTGCAGCTCCAAATACGAGTGGATAGAATCCTCTTTCAAAGGGATTAAGTTACACATACCAAGGGGTAGGCTCCTTTAATGGAGGGATGAATGACATTAAAGGAGAGAACTTTCCACTGAATAATTTCGTCCAGAAGCTTCCAAGTTCAACCAGCTGGGCTTCCAAATTTTACTTCCACCTTCATTTTACCTTTTACAGGGATCCACACCCTTAATGAATAAAAATTGCGGCCGATTCTGCATGTTCTCTCAATTTCAAGGCATCGTTTTAGGAACTTGATGTTTGCAGACTTCTAAGGGAGTATTGTATGAGTAATGATGGACCCATACAGACAGTAAAACGTCATGGTCACAATTTTAGTGTAACATGGTGCACCAGCAGATTAGTACAGTTGAACATATGTTCGTGGAGAAAACCGCCAAGGTGTCCCAGGCACAGGCTGCATGCCCCTTGACACCACGAAGCAGACTGAGTTGGAAAGTCTCATCAGTAGGCTTTGCGAAAATGTGAATGAGGATATACCAGCTTCTGCTACCCCCCAGTCCAATATCTAAGGACTTGTTGCAGCCCTAAAGGCGTTGAGGATTGAGATTCAGACTGTCAAGACAGAGATGGAGTAGCAGATTGCTGCCTTCCAGGCCAAATTGCAGCCAGAAACTCAACCTGAAGTAAGAGCCCAACGAGCCGCACTAGTCATACAGGCCACCAATGCCATTACATCTCAGATTTCTCAGGGAAGAGAATTGTTGGAGATAGCTATGCAACTTTGGTCTAAGGTGTAGCGTGATCCTCTCCTATGTGAAATCACCCAAGAGCTATGCCAGAAGGAAGAAGAGCTCGAGAATATGGATGCTAAAATGCCCACATTGGTCCCTCCTCGACGCCTAACACAACTACGTACCATCAATGCACTTAGATATTATCTCAAAGAGCTCTGACAAAAAAAGGAGGTTCTTAGTGACCACCTTAAGCCATGGGCTGATGAAGCCCTTAAGCTCTCTCAAGAAGTGGATGTCGCAGATAAGCAACTGAACCAGACATTGGAAAATTTCACTACTGCTACAGAAGGCCAAACTTCGCAGAAATTGGTGGATATTTCTAAGAACGATGATGCACAGAGTGAAGGAATGGTGCCCCCTCTGGTTGATGTGATCAAGCAGCTTTAGGAGAATATGCAAACCCCACGGCCGTTATGACTCGGGACTTGTCACAAGATTTTGTTGGGGGCCTGTTGGAACGAGGTTCCCTAACCTACATTTTTTATATAATTTTGTAATAGTCAGCCTTGCGTAGGGGTTTTGGGGACGGTCAAGGCCCCTAATGTTTTGTAACGGGTTAAAAGGTAGCTCTAAGGTCTCGAAACCACAGTTTGCGGACCATCAGATAGTAAAGCCTACGGTGTTATAAATAGATAGATAGTTGGGTCTAGTAGGGTAGTAAGACCTAAGATTGATGCTTGGTGCAAATTTCTAAGATCTGTTAGGGTCGTTTTGGGGAAGGACTCCTGTTGGCTGTGTGCATGAAGATCCTCAGTCCTGCTATGTACGGACCCCGCTAGGTTGTGTGCGCGGGCTGTGTTTTTGGCTGTAATTTTATTTTTGGATACTAATGAATGTGGAGTATATTTGAAGTATATTTTTGGTATTTGGATTGATCGTATTTATTTCTTAAGTGCATATGTGATATTTATTTAAGCTGCGAATGTACCTGTGATCTAGTAATTAGCTGTGATTATAATGTTCTATGATGGTATTTGGTGATGTGCACATGGATGTGAATCTATTGATTAGATCTGTTAGTGATAGAAGATTTTTTATGGTTATGTGCTAATTATACTGTTAATAGCTTGAAAATAGACTCATTATGTGCAAACCTGATAAGTTGTAATGCAAATTTGCCATAAATTACCTCTCCCAGGGCGTGGAAACCTGGTTCCAGCACCCTCCCATACTACTTCGGGTGAGACCTTGGCATGCGAAAGTAGGTCATTTCTGAAAGGGCTAGTAGTATAGGGGTTTGTTTGAAAACCTTAACCTCTGAACCTGGGTCAGGACCTCTCAAGCCAACAACTACTATGACAAGGAAAATGAATTTTATGAACTTTTAATGGGACACATGACTAGCGATGAATATGACAACACTTTTTTGGGCTATTGATATATTTCCCATATCTCAAGGAATATAAGGTCAAAATTTATAGGTTCATTAGTGGGATTCCTATGGTATGTAGAGTTAATATTGAACCGTTGGAACCCTAGAATATGTAGGATGTGATTAATAAGCTAGAGAATTAATACGAGCAAGCAAGGAATAGGCCTGAGACGAAGAGTATCAGTGTAGCCAAAAGAAACACCAGGATAAATGTGAGTTTTTCTAGAAAGAACCCAGAAGGAAAAGAGAGGAAATACCTAACTCAGACAAGAAAATCCCAATAGAGGGTGAACAATGTCAATAAAGGGGAGGTATATTAACCAACATCGACACAACCTAAGATCGAAGGCTAGGAATCACTCAATTGATATACCTATGGTGGGAACCATTAGAGAAGGGATTTCCCTCACCATCAAGAGGTTGGAACCAATATATAGAGCTCCCAAGAAGAAAGAATCATGGGTGAAGTAGCTCGTAGTATGCCAAGGGTTTATGTGACACTACATAATCACCAAGCTAATCATTAGGAATCTGTCATTGCAATGGAAGGTAATATACAAGAAAAATTTGTTTCTATTTTGATTGATCCATGTTTTAATTATAGTTATGTCAGCCAAGACCTCATCTAAAAGCCAAAATTAGATAAGAAACCACACCGATAACCATGGTTGCTTCAATTGGAAACAAGGTCAAGGAGAAGGATCAACTAATTGGTTAAGTCATGTGCATTGGAAATTAGTGACATGCCAACAATATCTCACCTGAATGTGCTGCCACTAGGTGGGTATGGAATATTTCTAGGCATGGATCTGATGTATACACATCGAACCAAGGTGGATAGCTATGAAAATGCAATAGAATGGTTAGATGAGCAAGGGACAAAGAGGGTATTACAAGGCAAGAAAAATCCCATATTTCTAAGGTTGGTCACTACCACACAGCCCAAATGCAGTTCCAGGAATGGATGTAAATTGTTCGTAGTACAAGTTTCCAATGAAGGGGAACCTAATATAATGGTAGGGAATGAGGAAGACAAATTTGTTTGAAGGTACCTTGTCTTGCGACAGTATGCAGATGTTTTTCTAGTAGAGGCTCCTGGGTTTCCCCTTCATAGAGAAATATATTTATCTATCAATTTGATACCTATAGCAACATGAACATCTAAGGCCCCATACAAAATGAGAACCTCTGAGTTGGTTGAAATGAAATTTCAGTTGAAATAAATGTTGGACAATGTGTACATAAGGCCAAGTGTGTGTCCTTCGGGAGCACTAGTATTTTTTTTTTAAAGGAAAGGTGCAACCTTGAGACTATGCATTGGTTATAAGAAATTGAAGAAGGTAACCATTAATAATGTGTACCCATTACCAAGTATTGATGATCTCTTCGACCAATTAAGGGTAGCAACAATTGTCTCTAAAATTGACTTGAGGTCAGGATACCATCAAGTGAGAATCAAGAAGGTTCATAAGATTGAATTCAAAATAAGATATGGGCACTACAAATTTTAGTGCTACCTTTCAGGCTTACTAATTCTCCTACCAAATTCACATGCCCAATGAACAGGGTGTTATTACCATACCTAGAAAATTTATTCATTTTATTTTATGACGATGTATTAGTCTATTCAGAAAATGAAGGAGAGCATGAGCGTCATCTAGAAGTTGTGTTGCAGTTTTTGTGAGAACACGAGCTCTATGAAAATATTGTAAGTGTGACTTCTTCTAGACATAGATACCTTACTTAGAGCACATCACATTCAAGGAAGGCGTATCGATTGATCAAGATAAGGTAAAATCCATCAAGTAGTGGCCAACTCTAATTAATGTAGATGAGATTAGATCAATCATGGTATTAGTGTTATATTACCAGATATTTATTTAGAATTTATCCAAAATAAGACAACCCATTAAAACCCTATAGAGAAAAGGGAAGAGATTTGAGTGCACTGGGAAATGTGCATATAGATTTGACAAGTTAGAGTGATTTATCACTAGTGCACTAGTGCTGAGAATTTTTTATCCAAACAAGGAAATCGTAATAGGTACCAATCCTTTTAATGAGGGCCTTAGTGGAGACTTGATACAAGAGGGACAAGTTGTGTGCAATGAATCCATAAAATTGAGTAAACATGAGGAAAATTATGTGAGGCATGACCTAGAAGTGGTTGTTACTATTCATGGTTTGAAAATGTGAATGCACTACATCCTTGGAATGAATTCAAAGCTCATGAAAAATCATACTGGGATCAAATACCTGTTTGAAAAACCAAAGTTGATTTCTAGGTAACTCATATGACTGGCCACACTCAACAAAAATTACTTCAAGATTAAGTATATAAAGGGAAAGAAAAACAAAGTTGCTGACCCCTTTAGCCGAAGGATCCAAGTGAATCATTTGGAAATTGTAAGATCATATGTGACAAATCTGGATTAAAATATGAAAAATTTGGCTAATGGGAAGAAGCATAACTACGAGTAAGGGAGAGGTGGCGACGAGGTGGTGTGGATGGATAATACCACCTCAATGAGGATGGATTAGTTTGATTCAAAGAAAAAATATATGTGCCTAATAATGATGAAATAAAAGGTATGGTGAGGAGAAAATTCCAAACCAATCCCTACTCGGGACACCTAGGATATCAAAAGACCCTTATAACCATCAAAGGATGCTACTACCAGTTGAAATTGAAGAAATAAGTATCGTAATTCATGTTAAAATTCACATAATTCCAACAGGTGAAGGCCGAGTGGAGGAATCCAACATGATTACTACAACCTATCCTTATCCTGGAAAAGGAAGTTGTAGGTAATATTTATGTATTTTATTAAGGTACTACCCAAAATAACAAAGAAGCATGAAACATTCATGGTGGTGGTGGAAAATCCTAACATGGTAACTCATTTTGTGGCCATTAAATCCACCCATAATTTTAGTGAAATAGAATAAATTTTCATAAGAGAGATCATGAAGGTGCATGGCATCCCAAAAAGGATTGTGTCTGGCAAGTATGATAAATTTACTTCCAGGTTTGAAAAGGATTATTCACAGGCTTGGAGACAAAATTAGCATTCAACACCGTCCATCCTCCACATTCAGATGGGAAAATAGAGAGGATCAACTAGATCCTTGAAGGCATTTTAAGGATGTATGCAATGCATCAGCCTAGAAAATTGGAATAGTGTCTTGCACTTGTGGAATTTACGTACATCAATGGAAACCAAGAATACATAAAGATGAGCCCATTTGAAGCATTATCTGTCAGGAAATACAATAATCCTATCAACTAGAGGGATATAGTTAACATAATTCATGTAGGACATGATATTCTTAAGGATATGGTACAAAAAGTTCAAAGGATATTACCTTAACACCGGCTGACACAAGACACTTCTATTTCTTCCCCTCAATCCTTACAACGGTAAGTAAGTGATAACCCTTCTATAGGACCTATAAAGTGCATTCATTCGAGTTGGTTGCTCGCCTTAATTAAAGCCCCTCAGAGCCTGAGCTAGCTCTGTGTTGGTTATAACTTACCTTCAGGTAAAATCACCTATATTTATTCCCCTCAAATTTCTAGCTAGAAGGTAAGGTCCTGCACCTTGCTTGGGATAACCTAACTAAGCGATAACCTAACTAATAGAATGGATGACTAGGCCAACATAATGGAAGTTCATAAGGAAAGCAAGCTAGAGGCTCACTCAAATTGCCCAAATTGTAAGCACACAAAATGCAGTTACAAGGAAAACTTTGAAGGTGGTACAAGATAGAAAAAATAGTTATGAAGATAAGCATAGGATCCAGAAGGAATTCCAAGTCGGTTAGGATTTTTATGTGAGGGTTAAGCCCAAAAGGAGTTCCCTGTGGATGGGGACATGTGCCAAATTTAAACCACAATACTATGGGACATTTGAAATACTTGAAAGGATAGGACCAATAGCATAAAGATTTCCCTTACCTACCTTAGTTAAAGTTCATGATGTTTTCATGTTTCCTTAATTAAAAATTATGCACATGTCTCTAATCATGTGAATGATTGGTTTCTGCTACAAGTGGAACCATATAGAGACTTCTAACGAGAGTTGATATGTCTTTTGGACTGAAGGAGTCGCATGCTCCAGAACCGAGCTATAGAGAATGTTAAGGTGCAGTGGAAGCACTTTGGGTTGGAGGAGGCCACATGGGAGATGGAAGATACCATGAAATATAGTTATACTTTATTGTTTAATATTTAGAACAAGTATTTAAATTTTTAAATAATTTATAGAGCTATCTGTATAAATCTCCCCAAAATAGTATGTGTTTTCATTTTGATTTGATGATTGTACATGAAAAATTGAAGAGCGGGGATGATATTCTCTGAAAGGGGAGGGGACAGTCACAACTCCACCTAGATTTCTCATGCAATGGAATTTTAACAACATTTTGAATATAGTATGATGAATTTAAATAAAATGGGAATTGAGTCAGGGGATATTGATTATAGATCTAGGGAGGGAGTCGCGTGTTTGGGATGTCATGGTTTGTTGTGCAAGGGAGAAACTTGGAATGTAGGGATTGAAGAAAATATCTCATAGAATTAAATGAGTGGGACTAGGAGTATGCAAGCCCATTCTGCTTAGAAATCAATCACAATAAAGAAGGACAAGAAGTTAATGAGAGGTTGTGTGTTGCAGGCCAACAAGGATGCAATAGTAATAATGAATAGGAAGTATCCCAAGAAAGTAGGAGGATACATGAAAGTGTGAGAGATATAGAAAAGGAAGGAGAAGTTACATATACATAGAGAGAGGGTGAAGAAACAATGCGGGAGGGAAACCAGAGATCTCCACAAGTAGGAAGGAAAACAACTACTAAGAGAATAGAAGAGAAGAGGAATGGATCTTGATCCCTAGAGGTCATCAGTTGATTTGCTAGTCTCTGGAGCCCTATAACATCTTAGAGTCCTTGGAGAGCTCAAGTTCATATAAAATCCTTGGAACCCTGTAACAACTTTGGTCCCTTGAAGCTGTGGGTTGAGAAGAAGGTCTCTAGAGCCCTGTAACAGCTTGGGTCAATGGATATTATGGGTTTCAATATAATATCTGGATTTCTACAACAAATTCAGTCTCCTAGAGGTATTGGTTTGATATAGAAAACTTTGGAGCCATGTACACAAGTTTTGTATATGTCGTCCTCAATCAGAAGTTAAGGAATAACAAAACGAAGAACAATGGTTAATTCCCACATGGTATAGTGGATTTTGGATTTCCTTGAAGGGGGTGAATCACTAAGTGAGCACCTTGGGGTGTGTTTCGGAGCCTATGGACTCCAATTGTCAACCAAGTAAGAAGATTACAGTCGGTGGGATTGAGGAAGGAAGTCCTCTGGAGTACTGAAATAAGCGGTAAATTTGTGTGTTAGTCCGTGAAGGAAGCACTCGCACCAAACTCTAGAATATAGCTTGGGGATAACGACTTTAAGTAAGTGTGGCAACAAGTTTCTATGGTTGTGTGGATATTCCTTTTCCTAGAATCAGTTTCCCTACCTATTGTAAGATAAGTAACTATGTATTTTGTTTAAGGTTTGATGAATGATTTTACTGTGTTATGGATAATGGCTTGAACTTAGGGACCACATTGTGTTTATCGAACTTACATACATGTTTTATGACTTGTGGGATGTGTTAAGTGATTGGTATCCATGCATGTGTATGACCTGAGTATACTTATGAATGTACGATAACACCAAGGAAAAATATATATATAGAAACTGTTAATGACACACGTGAAATATTTGGCACATTATCGTGTAGTAATTGCATGTTGACTAGGATCAGATCATAAAATAGAACCAATCCATGAAAACCTAAGTTAATTCTGGAATAATAGTGGTTTTTGACACCCTTTTATAAACATACGATTACATAAGAGTCCTTCTGCATCAAAGGGTCTTTATTTTTCTTGTAAGGGCCCCATGGTCATGTATAAATTGTTGATTTTCTTGATGAGCATGGCCTTAATGTCAAAAGGATTTTTTCCATGCAATTAGTTGATCCACCATCCTTAATTTAATTTTCTTAAGACTTGTATTTTTAGAAGGATATATAATTTTCGTTGGCGTCTGAATGTGGATGCAGAGACACTAGAGGGACATGCATATCGTGATGGAGCTATTTGCAGGCCCGACAAAAAGTCTGACACTATTGATGTGTGGAAGGTGAGGTTAGAACCTCCTAGGAGACTACACCATGCTCTTTGTAGGTAATCAATGCAAGAGCACCTATGTATCTCATGGTGTTATCCCCTTCCCAAGGGACGAGAAGACTCGCAGACTAGGAACTCCCTGGAGAACCAATTCTCCATCTCTAGAGGTATAACATTGTAGATAACAATAGGAAACCATGAGTATCATAGTGAACCTATAAAAGACATTTAGAGGTCTACGAGACTCTTGAGGAAAAAATATAGCCGAAAAGGCTGGCTCAGAGAAGTCAGAGGAGTTTTAGAGCTTGTAGCTAGGAAGGCTGCCAATTTCTCCACCTAAGGAATTTATCAAGGTATAATTGAAAGCCATTGATCACATCATGGTGGGAAGGAGTACACATAAATTGTTGTGGCTTAGATGAAAGAGGCCCTAAAATTATAGACGAGGTGGGAAAATTTATCCATATATTAATGGTGAAAACCCTAGTGAAGGGCATTTATGATTGTTGGAGTAGGATTACCTTCACGAGATCAGTCACAATGATAGGGCAGGAACTCATAGAGTAGAAACTTAGAAAAAATAAATGAAGAACTAGGGACTTATCGAAAAAAATAACTTAAGAACTAGGGACTTACCGACTAAGGGCGCCAGAGATCTGTCAAGTGATGGTAAAAAATGTTTCTCTATAACTGGGTTATTATGTGAGGGAAGGTTGGGATAAGGGGCCACCCCTAAAACCTAGAAGGTCGGAACCCCAGTTAAATTGTGAGAACACCACCTTAATAGAATCATGGTTTTGAGGGGTCTCGAATATATTGTAAATCAGGGCCCATTACGAGTTCTGTGGCCCAAGTGTTTTTTCTTTGCAATGAGATAATATTGGCATAACATATTGAGGACACGTGGCTAAATTTTAGGAGCCCCGGTTGCCAGCGAGCCACCTACGGGATGAACTGTGGAACTGCCATAGGTTGGTACAAAGCATGGTCGACGTGAGAGTTACATTTCTCATCCAATAGGATGGGTTCTGGGGAATACCCGACATAGAGTTTTGATGCTTTCAAAGTGCCCCTAAGACGTGACATGTTATCCAGGAGGGCCGATTCCAAGCGGGGAGCCTTGTGCGGGGAGTTGGGCATTAAGAAGTTCCCGAAGCTATGATTAATGTATATCTACACATATATAACAAATATAATAATAATAATAATAATAATAAACTTAAAGGAAGGAAGTCAGCAGGGAAATTTCATCTTGCCCCACTCCATCGATCCCTCAAGGGGTTGGGTATGGTACAAATGATGTGCATGATTATGTCATGTTAATGATTTAACATGTGCTATTATGTTAATGACTCACACTGTGAAACATTGTTAATGATTATTATCGAGTATGACAGGAAACCACAAAATGCAGTCGAATGTGATGAGTTGATGACATTGGTTAGTGGCTGCAAACATAGGTTAGTTTCTTGGATGAATTACTCACAAGGGTGATGGGGCTATACAAATAGATCGAACTTCATGGGAGGGGTGGGACAATGTCGCTTATTTCACCCTCTAGCACTCCCACCCTAACTTGGGTCGAAAGGAGTGGGATAGTGTCATTGATTTCACCTGCTAACACTCCCACCGTGACATGGGCTGGAAGGGGTGGGACAACTTCACCTTCAATATCATGATGCCATGGGGGTAGGTCCCAAATTGGGCTGCTTATGAGGATTTTACTAGGGGGAACACGTGAATGCAAATTCCTTGATAAAAAACACCATTAGTCTCACTATATAGGGAAACACAAGAGATGATAACAATCTGTGACATTGCACCTATATTTTCCCACTCGTAGTCACTCGATGCTTGAATATCAAACAGCATGGAACCCTTGTAAGTTCAAGGGATTTTCTTGAAGGGCACAACCCACTTGGCACCCATGGCATCAAGAAGAAATTGTTAGGCATGGCACCCTTGGAAATTAAAAATAATTTCTTGAAGGGAATGATCAACTTGGAACCCTTAGCATAAAAAGTAAACTAGTAAATATAATATAGATATGAAAATACTACAAATTCCCATTAGGTGGTAAATGAGGTTTGAACCAAGGAAATTAAATCAAGAATAAAACTTGTGGTAAAGGGAGAATAGGAACAATTTAAAATATTGTACCTTGAGAAATATACCCTTCCGATGTTGGAAAATATTTGGTAGATAATGTACATAACTATTTTAATAGGTAAGAGTGGGGAGGAGGGAGATAGAGCTAATTAAAAATTTTAATCCAAAATTATTTAAACTTCATAAAGAAAAGAGGATGGTGGACAAAAAAAAACATTAATGAATCAAATTAGAGAAATTTAGAGAACCTACATGTGGAAAGACCCAACATAAAAATATCCATCTAAGAGGAAAATTGAGTTAAATTATCAAATAATTAGGGGAATAAATCTAAGACTTCTCAGTTGACTTCAGTAATGAACACAAATTAAGGAGTATAAAATGGGGATCAAGAGACAACTAGGAGAAGAAATATGGAGTCTTTTTGGGGTGAGGAAAAATATCAATTTTCAATCAAATTTTAAATACATATTTTTGGAGAGCCTTGGTGAGAGGGTGACTCCTGGGTGGCTGAATAATAAAAATTTTGTATCAATAAATATAAATAATTATGCATGAATTTCAAAGTGTCACCTACAAATACTCCTATAAAAGAAGGGGCAAGCTATGGGAGAGGGGAATTTTTCTTACCCTATTGTTGGATGGATGATATTATGTCAATGCGAATGTCTATGAACTATATTGAGTTTTATGAGGTGGAGGTATTTGGATATGGCACTCTTGATCCAAAAAGTACTCACCTATATTAGTTAGCACACTTCCTCTATTGAAAAATCCCATTGCAACTCGAGAGTTGGTAGGGTAAAAGACTACCCAATCAGTAAGTTGGGAGGTTAGTTGATGGGTAGCTAACATTCCATCGAAGCACGTCAACATTCACACTTGGATGCAGATGACAACAAGGGAATGCAGGTAGCCGAAAGGCCAAGATCGAATCTCCTCTTCGGGTGAACAATACCTATTGTATTCATGATGTTTTATTACATTATTTTGTTATATCTATGGTTACTAGAATGTACCAATGTAAGCTTTAAAACGATAACTTAAACGAGTACCCATTTCTTTGAGGTAGAAAAAAACTAATACGATTTTGAAAATTGTTGATTCCAAATACTCTTATTAATTTTTTTAGCATATTTTTGATAGTTTAAATTTTCTTATGTATCATGTATAAACAATATTTTTAAAATGTTAGTGATTTTCATGTTGATTTTGAAAAGTGATGATGCCAAAATCAACCCTTTTTCTTAGAGAACTTATTTTTTGACATCAAATTTTCTAATGTATTAAGTGTGGATAATTTTTTAAAATTTTTGCTAATTTTCATGTCGATTTTGAAAAAATCAACAATTTTTTTCTAGGACATATTTTTGACACTTAAAATTTGCTTATATCCTAAGTGTGCAATTTTTTTTATTGTTGATTATTTAACCATTTTTCAAGTTCTATAATTCGTGGACAAAAAAGTTAAAACATTAAAACATTAAAAAAAGTAAAAACTAAGAAAACACAATTTTTTTTTAAAAATAATAATAAGTGAATAAAAATATATATTACAACATAACAAAATTAAAAAAACACAACAAAAACTAAATATAAAAATATATATAAAGAAAAAATTACGAGAAAAGAAAAATCAACCATATATATATATATATATATATATATATATATATATATATATATGATAGAAAAATAAAAATGTATGTATTAAAAAAAACAAAAAAATTAAAAAAATAAATAAAATATTAAAAAATAATACAAGAATAAACTTTAAAAAACATAATTTAAAGAGAAAACATTAAAACAATTAATCAAAAATAAAAAATACAAAATCATCAAAGATATAAAAAAAAAAAAAATTTAAAAAAATTCAATGACATTAAAAAGAATAAAAAACCTAAAATAGACCATTGAAATAAAAAAATAAAAAGAAGAAAAATAATGGAAAAAATAATGGAAAAAAATAAAAAAACATAAAGTAAATAAAAGAAATAAAAAAAAATTACCCCGCCCAATGGGATAGGGATGGACGGTTGATTCTCGGAATCATACCTCCACCACTAGCATGTTGGATCAGAGGGGTGACCACCCCCGCAACCCAACAGGCCACCGGGTGGAGGGGACAATTCCAAGAATCGTCCCCTCCACCCCTGGCCCGTTGGGCCACGAGGTGGGTGGGCTAGGAGATTTTTTTTTAATTTTAATTATTTTTTTTAACTTATATATGTTTTTTAGATATTTAATTTTTTTTTTAATTGTTGTGATTTTTTTTCTTAATCTTTTTTTTTAATGTTTATTTTTTATTTTTATTCTTATTTTTTTTAATTTCGGTTTTTTTATTTTTTAAGTTTTTATGATTTTTTTATTTTTTATTTTTTTCCTTTTTTATTTTTAACTTTTGGTATCTTTGTTATTTTTTTTCTTAAATTATGTTTCTTTTGAATAAAAAAAATTGTGTTTTTACAATTTTTATCCTTTATGACTGACTTTTGTTTTTTCCTTACATTTTTTATTTTATTTTTGGTCATTTGATATATATTTTTATTTACTTGTTATAATTTTTTTTTAAAAAGGTTTGTTTTAGTGTTTATTTTTATCAATTTTTTTGTCATGCTATTTTTTAATGTTTTAATATATATTTTTATTTACTTGTCGTTAATATTTTAAAATTTTGGTTTTTTTTTCATTGTTTCAATTTTTTTCCTTTTCTAATTTTCATTTTTAGTTATTTATTATGTTGTTTTATTTTTATTTTTTCCTGCAGGGTCTGTGTCGATCCTCGACTAGCAACCTGATCCCATTATGTATCAATTTTATAGTTGGATTTAAAAATATTGTTATAATGGATTGAGTCTGACCCAACAATGTATCAATTTCATGGTCGGTCTTTAAGTTTTTATTACAATAATGGGTCAGTTTGCCTACAGTGTGTGTCAATTTGATGGTCAATTTTTAAATTTTGGTTGCAATGTGTCGAGTTTTCTTAGGCTAAGATTTTAAAGTTGTTATACTTTTAACATTTGAAAAAAAAAAATTATTCTTGGTATAATGAATCTTTCATTAAAAAAATTCATAATGCCATGGTTGAAACATGTTGAAAGCTTAAGGTTTTATGTAGTCATGATCTTTGATTTTAATTCCATGTTTGAAAAATTGTCACAATTTTAAGGTTTTTTGAGTCATGATATTTTTTCTTTAACGCCATGGCTGGAAATTGTTGGAATTTTAAGTTTTTTCAGATTCATGAAATTTTTTCTTAACATCATTGATAAAAAATTTCGAAAATTTACCATAATAAAAAGACCTTAATACAACATCAACACTTTATTTTCATGGTATTTTTTGCACAAAAAAATTTGGGTTTTATTGGATTTTACTCCCATTTAAAAAAAAAATTTGTTGAAATTTTACCCCGAAGAAAAAAAATAAAAATAAAAAATAAAAATTGTATTCGAACATTAACATTTTTAGTTTTTGGGTTGCTTTTCATGTTTTTTGAGATTTTTTTTGCTATATTACGTGATTTCAGTGTATAGTTCGCATTTCATGGTTTACATTGTTATGTGAAAACATATGATATGTGGAATGATTTGTAATTCATTGACATTTGATGTGCATGCCTTAATATCTATACGTTTCCTATGTTAGTGGGTGTTTAATTTGCTTTGTGATCTTTGTATGGATGTTGCTAGCTATTGACAAGTTAAAATGAAATTACTTCTTTGCTTAAGGTTGTAATATAATATTAACCACATTATTTATTTCTTCAGCTATATATATATATATATATATATATATATATATATATATATATATATATACTGTCGTAGGGGGGGTCCCTGTAATTTGCATGGACACTTATGATGAGATATTTTTTATTTCCTACTCAAAGACAATATTTTATTGGAATTAATGTTCCACCTATCTTTACCTTGACCTTTTATGGGTTTTCTTCTTAAATATTCTTTAGTATGTCTCAAATAAGTTAAGCCCATTTTTTTTGCTAAGTAGATTACATTATAGAAGGGTTAGCTATGAGTTACCTATATTAAGGGTTTGTGTAACTAATATTCAATGGTTTTCATTCCTTAAGCAGGTATTGCATATGTTACAGGTTAGAGTATAAAATATCGTTTTAGAATGGCCTGCCACTATGTTAAACCTACTCATTCCCTTGTTTTGATAATATAATATCTACAACTAAATCATCTAGAGATAGTTCTTGCTTTGTTCAAAAAGTTTAGGTAACAAAACAATTCATATCAAAGCTTCTCATATTTAACAAAAACCCTTCAATAAGTTAAATGATAGAAGGCTAACTATTTATTCTTCTTTTCCTATGCATACAACCATATTCTACCTGAAACAAATTTTAATGGATTTCAAACGAAACAAACTATTCACTTATTTGAATAATTGAGAATACAAAATGAGCAAACATGTTCGTCCTAGCCAAATGAACTACCATTACAAAAATCCCCCCCCATCCTTAGGCTTCTTTTCTGCCAGAATTGATAAGCACTACATGAATTTTCTTCCTACTTACACGCTAGATACATATTGCTATTTTAATCTTTAAAACCTTAATTTTCTGTTATGTGTAGTACTTTATATTGGAAATTACCACTTCCTTCATCCAACAAAAATTCCTTTCTCTCCCGCAATATTTATTTTGTCCACCTTTCATGACATTTTTATCCCATCACACATTCCACTTGTGGTTAATAACCTTGTGAATGTTGGAGGTTTAAATTGTGGCATCTGCCACTTCAGAAACTTCCCACCCCTTGGATTTCAATTGATCTTACTAATTTCTGACTACAAGGAAGCCGAATCACCCAACTCCTAACTCCCACAGTATTTTTAGTTAAAGAATATTTTATTTATGATGACATATAAATACACATATATCACTAAGAATACCTAGATTTAGTTTGGGCCCTGTTGATGCCTCAAAAATTGCTACAACAACATCAGGGAAAGCCACCCGATTGGGAACTTAGAAATCGTCCCTTATTGAGATAGTGGCTTCAACTAGGGGTTATGGGACCAATTTAGAAATGAAATATAATTGAGTGGATGGGTGGTATTTATAACTAACTGTGACTTCATGAATGAGAGTAACAACAAGCATAAAGGTTATATAAACCTATTTATATCCCAGGATGAATTATATTTCTCTTATATGCGAATTAAAATATGATCTTAAGTGTAGGTAAATGAATATTTATTAGGGTCTTATATAAATTTAAAACAATTTAATATAATTGATTCGATTAAATAGTTAATCAAATCAATTGATTAAGCATATGTTGCATTCAATAATTGCATGTATTTGTTCATGTATTAAAATGGAAATCTAAGCATGTTGAAAAGTGAATTAATGTTGGATCGTGTGTAAAAATATACATATAACAAAAACATGATAAAAAAATTAAATTATTTATCATATGAAACAAAACATCAACATAAAGATAAAAATACCATATATATTTTAACTCTGTTGATTTGAAAAAAAATCCTTCGTCCATCCTTTCTCTTAAGAGAAACTTTAAGAGTACAAAAGTGCAACTTTTGTAAAGTATTCTTTTCAAAATTTCAGCACCCTTTCTTCAAAGACATCAAACGGTATATATAGTAAAATAAAAAGTATAAAAATAGCAGATACATACAGTGCTGAGGAGGTTGAAACAACTCTCCTTAATATAAGTAAAATAAAAATAGAAATAGATTTTGTTTGGATGACTTGCTTCATGAGTTTGGTGTTGTCTCTATTATCATTCATTCCTTGAGCTGAAGGATTTCTATCATAGCCTGAACTTCAGAAGGTTGGGATGACCTGATGCACAATTGTCTCGTATAGACCACCTTTGGCAGTGGAGCCATCATGTATGAAGAAGAGTTGGTTAGACAACACAAAATTAACCATTGACTATGTGGCTTGACTTAGTGCTTCATATACTTGTCCTAATCAAGCTTCACCAATTTTATGATGCTTTATTCCTTAATTTTAGACATCTCTTGAAACTTTATTACGAAATATTTCACAAAATGTAGAGAAAAAGGTAGGAATTTATCAATTAACTTGGTAAAAATGAGGTTTTGACTCACTATATAACAATGTTATTGGAAACATATCTTTCCATGCAAGTTTACATTTAGACTTTCTTTAATTGTATATCCCAATCAATGAACAAGATTTGATTTTTTGAATCTTCAATTCTTACAATATTGGGCTTTCACGCTTTAGGAATATCTTGCGAGGTGACATATTGGGAGACTTTATCATCAATTTATTCAAATATAATCCTTTGGTCAAGTAATTGATTCCTTAGTGAATCATTGTTCTCAGATATCTCATTTATGTTAGACATTTTTTGTAAAAACACCACTTGTTGTCGAGCCAACAAAGTGTTTAGTTCCAGTGCTTCCTTTTAAAATCATCTCATTTTGGATTATCCTTTAACTATACCACAATGAATTTCATTTGGTGGATTTGGGCATCATTGGAGCCAGTATTAGATTAATGCTACAGTTTCAGATGATCCATACTTTGCTAGAGCTATGTGACCTGTGTTTGCAGCTGAAGGTTAATACTATGCTTTTCTGCGAGCAGTTCTTGTTTTAGATGTAGGATTTTCTCATCCTTTTCCTCTACTAGTTTTTTCACTTCCGTGGCTTTATGAATTGAGGCAGATGTATAAGCACCTGTGAAGGGAGTTAACCTTTATAGATCCTGAGATGGATCAGATTGAAGGTCCTTCCAAAATATCTCCATCGGAACATCACTAGGAACTAGAGCCTATGATTATTCAATTCTCCTCATTTTCCTTTATCTGCTCAAGACAATATTATGTTTTGGGATGTAAACAATATATAAAGGAGGGATTTCCTCTATCTTCAATACAATTTCATATGTTGGACAAGATGGGATGAATTCAACTCGTTCTATGCTAGCATATTTTTCAGTCGACCGAGTAGTCAATGGGCTCTGAATTATGTCATGGGTTGTTTTGGCTGTCTCTTGATGATCAATGATTGCCACTTCTTGATCTCTCTTAACTTTTTAATTGATTTTTTTTGCAGACTTCTTGTAAATGTCTTGAAAACAATGGATTATTAGTCTGTAATTCTGTGTGATTAACTTCTTCTCATCTACTAAGGATTTGAGTATCCTTAGGAGGTTGCTCTTTTTCCTGTTATGTGCATTGACCTTTTAGTGTAATAACTTGGGATACCTTTAAAATGTCTAGAGGGATACTTTCCAATCTATTGTTTATGTATTCTTTGAATTTTTGCATTTGTTCAGGGTTGAAATGCATGGCTACCAACTTTTCAACATCTATATAAGTATTAGCAGAATCAAATATGTCGCAATAACTGTCATCTTCATGAAGGAAGTGTTTGATCTTTAAATTAATTGTAACATTTAGAGAAACTTAATTTGGATCAAACTGTCTATTATGAACTGTAAATAATTTCAAACATTGGATTTTATCAATTTCTAATCCAAAATGTTTGAAATTTTCCAATGCATAAACACCACAGTGAACGATAAAGGCAGGCCATGAAGCTTTCTTTGCCTCTTTGAAGGCTTTAGTCAATCCATGCCCTACTCTTTGTTAAGAAATTACTCTGGCTATAAGTTTGTCTGCCACATATAGTGGGACTACATGGGGCTCAAAAATGCTTCCATAAAATCTGAGGTAAGTAAATAACTCCTCACCAAACAATTTCCATATGCTAGTAAAGTCAGTTTGGGCTTCCTTAGACAATATTGAGGATTTTTTTATGAAAGACACCTTGGAAGAGTGGCAGAATAAGTCCTTGCCAAATCTTGTAAAAATTGGATTCATATTTAGATTTCTACATAATATCATGGTAAACATGAATAGGTCTAGGATCCTGGATGGTCCATTTCCATCCCATGGCTGGAAAATCAGAGGTAAAATAGGTAGCGTGCGTGATGTAGGCACTCATAAATAATGGGGCGATTTTATTGGAAATAAATGAACGATTTTTTTCTATATTCAAGGATCTAAGAAGAAATAATGTTTGAAAAAATGGTACCCCAATCCATAATGTAGGAGTCTATGATGACATCCATAATAGGGACCCATTCAATGAAAAATTTAGTGGTATTGGGTGAACTAAATAGTCTACATATCATAGCAGAAACAGAATAGTAGGAACCAACCAGAGAAGCAGTGGAATACATGCCCTTGTCATCATTCTTTCGATTGCCAGGGTTATTCCTTCACTGTTTTATAGGGTCTAACTGCAACTTGTTTTCTTTTGAAAATTGCTCAAGGAAATGTTTTCCATACACCTTCTGGGGGTCCTATATATGGTACATTATATTCAAATCCTCTATTCAAAATGGTCCTATCATTGTGCCTCGTTTTTTTTAGAAGGGATCTGTCGCCAATGTTAAGATTATAAATAATCCATTTCACTATATATAAATATGGGAAAATCCTAGGGCGAATAGAAATTATATGAAGAAAAGAGTTGGCTTGATCATAAATAGTACATTCTTAGGTGTTAGGGGCATTCATTGTAGCTTTCCTTTTGATTATGCAGGGATTTTCATCTTCGAAAAGACTATACATTGATTCCCATGAATAGAATCAATTTTTATAGTGCACGGAGTATCTGAAAATAGGGAAGGAATCTCAATAAATTTAGTCGTAGAAGGTGTAGTATTATTAGGAGCCTTAGGTTTCTTTGATTTTTACCAGCCTTATACATCTCAGAGAAAAACTGTTCTTTTGGACTTTCCTGAAAACTATTTTTCTGAACTTGACTACAAATAAGAAGAACAAGTAGTGAATAAAAAATATGTGGGAGCGATGTAAAAATTAAACTAAAATGATGAATAATATAGTGTCGCATGCGAAAAAATATAAAATATTGATTAACCATCAATCAAATCTTGTTCTTTTTCTCAGATCTGTCATAACGTTATGATTATGCATTTATGGAAAACATGGATTCACTTGCATGAATGGACACTTAAACATTTTAAATTAAATATCCTGCAACGTAGTTTCATATGGGTCTCAAGGTCTCAAAACACAGAGTGCACTTCATTTTTCCAATTGTGATTGAACCCTTTCCATTTTCAAATGATGCTTTAATATATGAAATGATTTTTCATGCTTCGAAATGTTAGCAGGGAAAGAGAAGGATGAATGACGTTGCAATGCGATATCACATCACAATAGAAATCTTGGCGAATTAGGAAGGTAGAAAGGATGACAGATGGCAAATATGAAATTTGATATATCACATCTAGGAAATGAAGGCGGGGTGGAATCTATGATAGAGGGATAAATTTCGATCTTGCGATTGCGATTGATGAGGTGGAATAGGCGAGTCCTGCTTATCATTCTTTATGACATATATTTTCATGAGGGATCATTTATTATTATTATTTATTTTCCTTCCTTTATAACCCTTTCTTGCTAGAAATACTTTTTTTACATGTTTCGATCTTTTGAGAAATATTGCATCACAAAGTTCAAGTGGAGAGGCTTAGCATGTTGCTTGATGTTTTTGTGATTTGTGATTTGTGATTGTGATTTGCGATTGCGATTTAGGATTTTTCTGGGTTTTTTCACTTAAGTGTATAAGGCAACAATCTTATGACTTTGATTCATATTTTTGTTTTTAAGTCACAACAATTTTATTGTCTTATCCTAAATATTTAGGAGGGTCCCCATTATTTTATCTAAGGCATCTATTCTGAAATAATGGGTGTTCTTGAATAACACAAGAATTGGTGATTCTCTGGAAGAACTAGTTATCTTTGATTTATATAAAACTGAAATATCTCAATTTACATAAGTAATGATAATTAAGGAAATGAAAACAAATTTCAAAATATTTGGATAAGTAGAATTACTCTAAATATAAAAAAAATTCATCTAATTGTGATCCTAACAAAAACCTTTTACAGATGAAAATATGTATTTCCCCATATCAGTCACTAAGAGTTAAAGATATAAAGCAAGGGGTGTTTGCGACTTAGCCTTTCGATATAATCCTTTTGTCATAGGTAGAGCCACTTCTAGTAGCAGGTGTTCATAGCCTCGACATTGTTACCTTTTAACCATTAATGATTCAGTATCCCATCCATTTATTATTGCAATATTTAGGTATAAATTGAACATAATATATATATATACTCTTTTTTTATTAATTTATTTAGTTTTTACTCTTAAAATCCATTGTGATGGTTTGGGGCCTAGGTAGTGACAATTCTACTCACTGAATGTAATTGGACTGAACACGCTGGCTCATGATGAGACATCTTATATTTTAAGTCTTATATATTTTTGAATTACACTAGAAAACAACTATAATTAATTTATGGGGAGAATCAGTGAATCATTAGGGTTTTTGGGTGGAAATTTACAATTCGAGATGCTTAGTAACAAATAGTCCTTAATTTGTAAAGGTAAACTTTTTATGGCTTATAATGCGGTAAACATAATTTATAAATTTTAGGGTTTTTGAAATAATTTACAATAGCAATGGAAACAAAATTTCAGTGTTATATAATATATATCTACCTTTTCGAGTTTGTGGTCATTTCTTTAAAAAAATCCTATTTATTCAAGATGAAAATTCATAAAATAACTTCAAAGATATTGATAAACAATTAAGAGTTCTACACGGGCTCCTGGTCCTTTGTCATGTGTTCATTTGTTTCCTTTGTGACCTGTGGGGTATGGCCCACATAAAATCCCTCTTAACACACGGATTACAATTTTCAAGTTTTATCAACATACATACGTTTCAGCAATAAAAAATTGCATATTAACATACATACGACTAGAAATCAGCAGTGTATACTTTATAACATGGCATATATAAAGGGACACAAACATATGCAGAACAGGAGTTTTCGGGTCCCACAATCCTAGAAGCAATCACAACACATCGCAAATACTTGCCCACAAATTTTAACGTTTAGAACTTAAACTTATCTCCTGTCGTGTGTGATATGCGATCGCATCGCATCACTTCCAACTTACCTTATTGTTTGAACCTTAAGCACAGAACCATAAACTCTACGATGTCTTCTAATGCATAGTTTCGATACATGGCTCCTCAATTTCACTGCATCACATATTTATAACCTTATCGAATCGCAAACAAATTAACATTTCCTAGCACTATTTGCTAACATTTGCGATGTGTGGGCGTACGATTCATCGACCGCCGTTGATCTGAACCTAGATCTAATGGTCCTCATCTGATTGCACTTTGCACTTTATAATATTTAATTTTTGGTTTTACTCTATTTCTTGTGATCTGTGGTGTTGTGTCGTGCCAACACGTGTCTTATCCATTGTGCTTCGCAAATACTTTAACTCCATGCGACGCCTTAATGCTAAACTCTTTAAAAGTTGCGATTTGCGCAATTGCTCCTGATGCGATTTGATGTTCGTCGTCCATCTCTTGCTTTATATTTCAGATCTTATCCTAAGCTTCCATTCGCCTCCCTTGGAATTCTTCAAGGAATTCTATGCCTTAGTCGATCTTTCATTTTTCTACACTGTCCCGCTCTATAACTCCGGTTTCTCCACATTGTTCCTCCTGCACTTGCTCCTGAGCTTGTATTTAGTACTGAATGTATTCCCGAGTTATCACACTCAACATCGACCCTTTTGATATTGATTAAAGCCCTCTCTATCTATCGGCTCTCACCTCTTTCTCTTGGCTTAATAATCTGTGTGCTGAAGAAATTCGCTTGCCTCTCTGCTTCATCCATTTACTCTGGTGTAGTTTCTTCTTTGCTACCTCTGTTGCCTTGCTGCCTTTGGTGCATTCTTATCTGAATTCGTTGCCTCTACTACATTAGATTCCTCACTATTTTTGTTGCTTCTTTGTCTTTGTTGTATATTTCTGCCTTTGGTGCCCTTCATTTCTTTTCATTGCGTTAATTTCCTTAACTGCGTTTGTTATTTTGCTACTTCTTTGCCTTAAATAATCACAGTAAAGCCTCTCCACGTCGTTCCTTTGTCTCTTTGTTGCTTCTCTCTGCTTTAGGTTATACTTCTATTGCTGCTCCTTTGCCTCTCTACTGCACATTGCTGCACAATGCCTGATCTGCTCCTTTGTCTTATAACTGTTGCTTCACATCTCTTTTACCATCAACGATGATTCTGGTGTTGCTCCTTTCTGTACCATTTCCATCAATGAAAATATTTACAACAATCTCCCTCTTTGGAATTGCTGTAAATACTCCAATAATTCCTCCAGGACTTCCCTTCTCATTCTAAGAGGTGTCTTTTCTTCCTCTGCTTGATTTTACTCCCCCTTTGACATCAATGGCAAAGGGTTGCACATTTCCCAGTGTGGTTTCTCTATTTTAATAATACTCTGATCTTGAGGACCTGTACCATGTACTACTCCATTTCTCTAGCTCTTCTATGAAAAATTTTATTCACTGCTCTCCCCCTGGAATGATGCTTACTTCTGTTATACTAACTATCACTTGTCTACTGTACTGATCTCGTTCCTTGTATTGCAGCCTTTGCTAGTGTATTTCAAACATTATATATATATATATATATATATATATATATATATTTGATTTCTAATCATATCAGAGAGTAACATTTGCAGACAATGCCCCTAGCTTGTCTCTTATATATTCAAATGGTTCTTTAGCAAGAGGTTTTATGAATATGTCTGTTGTTTGTTCCTTTGTTGGTACATACTCCAACTTCAATATTTTTTGTGCCACTTATTCTCTTAGGAGGTTTCACATTATTGGAATGTGCTTTGTTTTCGAATGAAGTACAAGATTTTTTTATATACTTATAGCATTATTATCTCACATTTTATAGAAATGGGTTCATCAATTCTTACCTTCATGTCTTGGAGAGTTTGTTTCATCCACATTACTTGTGTGCAACAAGTTGGTGCTGCTATGTATTTTGCTACTGATATAGATAGAGAGAAAGAAGTTTTCTTCTTTATTAGCCATGCCACCAGACTTTCTCCCAAATAAAATCCACCTCTAGTTGTGCTTTTCATTTCATCCACACAGCTGGCCCAATCTGCATCTATGTATGTTGTCAATGTGAAGTCTTTTCCTTTTGGTTACCATAGGACATAATGTGCAGTTCCTTGCAGATATCTGAATATCCTCTTGATTTCTAGAAATTGATTTTGTTTTGGTGTTACATGATATCTTGCCACAAGTCCTACTACTAACATAATGCTTGCTTTAAAGGAAGTTAGGTGTAGTAGACTTCTTATCATGGATCTGTAAAGTATTTGATCTACATCTACAGATCCATCATCAGCACATAGTTTTCATCCAGTGATCATGGGATTTGACATAGGTTTGAAGTCTTCGATTTGGAACCTTTTCAAAATTTCCCTGAAGTATTTTATTTGTGAAATGAATATTCCTGTGTTATTTTGTAGAATTTGAAGTCCTAAATAGAAGGCGAGCTCTCCAATCATAGACATCTCAAATCTTATTTCATCTCTTCTACAAATCCTTTTGCCAACTCATCTTTGTTGTTACCAAACATGGTTTCATCTACATATACTATTAGAATTAAAAGTTCATTTTCATCAACCTTTATGTACAAATTGTTGTCTACTCCTCCTTTCTTCAACCCTTGTTTTGGTATGTATTTTTTCAGCCTTGAATACCATGCCCGTGGAGGTTGTTTCAGACCATATAAGGCTTACTTTAGTCTGAACACATAGTCTTGTTTATCTGTTAGGAGAATCCTTTAGGTTGTTCCATGTAGACTTATTCCTCTGAATCTCCATTCAGGAAGGTATAATTCATATCTATTTGATATACCGTGAAATCTTGATAGCATGAAATGGCCAAAAACATTCTGATTGCTTCCATTCTTCCTACAGAGGCAAAGGTTTCATCATAATCCAATCCTTCGATTTGAGAATATCCCTTGCATACAAGTATGGCTTTATTTATAATTACCTTCCCTTGTTCATTCATCTTATTCTTGAATTTCCATTTTGTGCCAATGACATTTTTCCCAGTGGGTCTTGGAATTAACTCCCAGGTATTGTTATGATCAATTTGGTCTAGTTGTTCATTCATAACATTTGCCCAATTTTTGTCATTGTTTGCTTCTTCGAACTTCTTTGGTTCTATTTTTCACAGCATGGCTAGGTATACTTCCTCTATCTGTTTAGCTAGCTATCTTCTAGTCTGGACTCCTGCACTTTTTTCCCCGATGATTTAATCTTCTGGATGGTTCTTCTGAGTGTTTCTTGTGGGACCTTTTGAGTTTAATTCAATATCTTTTGTTGTCTTACTCTTTTCATCATTATCTTGGTTCTCATCTTCATGATCATCTAGAGGATTGGCACAGCTTGTGCTTCTTGTTTTTTTTGGTATATCTTCATCGAATCTCACATTAATTCTTTCCACAATTTTGTGTAGTCTTTTGTTGTAGCACCCGTTTCCCTTAATCTTGGATGCATATAACAAAAATATTCCTTCATCGGCTCTTTCGTCATACTTCCATAGTTTTTCATCATTATTTTTTATGAAACACTTTCTCCCAAGACTCTAAAGTGCTTTATTAATGTTGGTTTCCCATGCCATAATTTGTATGGAGTCTTGTCATAATTTGGTCTTAGATGAGATTTTTTTAGAATGTGAATAACTGTGTGGACTGCTTCTGGCTAGTAGGTTTTAGGAATATTACTTCTTCGCATCATGGCTTTGGAAATTTGTTGTACTGACCTATTTTTCCTGTCTGCAATTCCATTATATTGAGGTGTACCTGAAATCATAAATTATTCTTTTATCCCATATTCATTGCATTGGTTTGAAAAATAATAGTCTGTGAATTCACCTCCTCTCTCTGATCTGATGCATTTTAGTTTGCATCCTATTTGATTTTCTTCCAGTGCCTTGAATATCTTGAATTTCTCAAATGCTTCGGATTTATATTTGCGAAATGCCACCCACATCAATCTGGTAAAATCATCTATTATCAGCATGAAATAAGATTCTCCACCCGGTGCATTAGTTTTTGAAGGTCCGCAAAGGTCCATGTGTACAAGATGAAGTGGCCTACTTTTAGATAGATGATCCTTGGCCTTGAATGATGTGCGGGTTTTCTTTTCCAGTTGGCAAGATTTAAAAATGGTATTTGGAGGCTTCTTTATTGTAGGCATATTTTTGACAGCATTCTTCTTGCTTAGACTATTGATGTGGTCAAATTTTAGATGTCCCAATCTACTATGCCATAACCATGATTCATCAATTTTTCTTATGTGGCATGCTTCATTCTCTTCTTCTACTATATAGACATTACTTTATATTCAAACACCTTTTATCAAGGTATTTACAGTGGTGATAGACCTTACTTCATAATCTTGGGCTCTGAAAAGAACCTAATAGCCTTTATCACACATTTGACTGACACTTAGCAAATTGGCTTTCAACTCGTCCACAAATAGTACATCTTGAGCCTCTCCTCTTGCATTATTAAGACTAAATCGACCTTTCATTTGATTTTCCCTGCTTTATCACTATCAAATGTTACATTTCCAGATTTATTTTCATCAAAGGTTATAAACTTGCTTCGGTCTCCAGTCATATGCTTTGAGCATCCACTGTCCATATACCATTGGCTTTTTTTGTCTTGAGCTATTAGAACCAGATCACACTTTTTCATCTTTTTTTTCCACTGCATGTGACTATTTGTTTGGTAACGTATGTGAGGAGATGGACCACAGTATTTGAGAGGACATTTTTGAGACATGTGCCCGACTTTATGGTAGCCAAATCACTTGATTATATTTCTAAAAGGATTATGTATATGAGTGAATTCTCCATTGTTCATAATTATCCTTGATTTTTCATACACTAGTCTTTGTCCATACGTTCTTCACTCCATGGCTTTATGGCCAAACCCCTTACAATAATAATAAATACCGATGGAATTAGTATATTTCTCTAGTAGAGAGAGTTGTTGAATCTTTTGCTGGTTGGACTGGACTTGCTTTATCTTGTAGTATGCCGCAATATGTATAGATCTATGGTAGGTGAAGCAAGTGAAAATTATCACAGGAAGAATAAACCTCCTTTGACATCTTCTGAATTTCTTCAATTCATCATTAGGAGCATATTAGTCTTTTGTAGTTGACTGTACCTTCATTTATTTCGATATCACTTGAGGTTGTTTCTTGTTTTTGTTTGATTCATTATATATCACGGTCTTGCCGATTTCTAATTCTATGGATTCCCTCTTTGCTGCTTCACTATCCTTTACAACTTTCACAAAAATGATACTCTTTTTATTTTCTACCTTGGATTTGTTGGTTTCTCCTTGATAACCTATCTCAGCCATTATGAGAGGAGATCATTGAGCATTTATTATTTTATCCATCTATTCAGAGCTTGTCATTCATGGAGTGTTCATAGATAATTCCCTTTGGGTGTTTTCCAATTTCTTTCTCAGACATACTACTTATTCTTCCAATTTCTCTTGCTCCTGAATTTTATCATTAATTTTATTTAGTAGAATGTCTTCCACCTTCTTAGCTTATTCAAGTTATACTTTCAACTAAATGAAGTTTTCCGAATTTGGTCCTTCTTTTACATATTTCAGGATAATTTCTTTTTGTTTTCTGCACTTGAGTTTAACTCTTTCTATTTCCTCTAGGGAACTAATTAGCTCCCCCTCAAGATGTACCTCACCTTCATCTTCAAATTGTAGGAGATCTTCCTCAAGCACTTCCTTGGGCATCAGAATGAATTGTGATGTTCCCTCTTCATTGGGGTAGTCATCTGAGATCTCATATGCATTGTTGTCTTGTTGAACATAGAAAGATATTCGATTAAATATGTTCCCTTTCAGCCTGTTCCTGAAATTGGTTTTCTCTTTACCTCTTGAATGATTCTCCTTTTTCTTATGAGGACATTTAGATGCATAGTGCCCCACTCTTCCATATTTAAATAATTTAAATGGAATTTTACCTTTATACTTGCCTATCCCTCTATCTAATCTTCTGACAAATTTGGCCTCTTCTTCATTAGAGCAGGAGCAAGTATCTTCCATTTCCCCTTTGCACTTATCTGCCTTAAAGGATCCCTCCCTCACATTTGACTTCTGTTTTGGAAGTCTCATATCGTAGTCCATCAAGCTTCCAAGCAATTGGTTCGTGGTCAATGTTTCCAAGTTATTTGTTTATTCTCTGGCAAAAACCTTAGGATTAAACCTCGATGGTAAAGATCTCAAAACATTTTGTACAATTACACATTCTTTAATGGTTTCTCGTAGAGCTTTCATGTTATTCATAACTTCTTCAACCTTTAAGAAGAAGTTGGCTACATATTCTTCTTCATTAATTTTTACATTTTTACATTCATTTTTACACCTTTTTATCTCCCTCATGGATGCTTTCCAATGTATCCCAGATTCCTTTGGCAGTCACACTGTGCATTACCTTGATAAATTCAAACTCACATAGGCCACTCAAAAGTGCATTCATGGCTTTTGCATTGGCTATAAAAAAAATTTTGGAATCTTTTTCTGTGTCAGTATCCTTTGTAGCATATCCTTCTTCAACAATAGCCCAAAATTTTATTCGTAGATACATTATGTATGTCCCCATTCTTATTTTCTAGAAATAATAGTTTCTGCGAGTAAAAAATGGGGCTTTATTTGTTGAGCATCCTTCTAGGCTAGCCATCATGGGGACCTACGATCTCCTTCCATTTTTTAAACTGATATAGAAGGAACTTGCTCTGATACCAATTCTTGAACCCTTATTTAAACAAGGGGGGGGGGGGGGGGGTGAATCAGTTTAACACGTACATGGACTTTTAAAACTTTTCCCTTAAAAATTATTTACACCTTTTTTCATGATCAACTTAATGTATAATGGAACAACAATCTTAATAAGTGAGAAATAGGTACTAAGAAGATTAAATACATAATATCAACACATAATCATCATGCACATAGACAACAGATATAGGTGGAAACCCATAAGGGAGAAAACCACATATTATTATTGTTATGATGAAAAGGCCGGCTCCAACTCGCTCTCACAACTAATTTTCTATATTCTCCAACCTATAGGAGGCTACTACCTCAATTATGAAAGCTACAACTTGCAAAGAAGCTCCAACTCCCATATATTTTATGTTGGCTACAACCCACAGGAGGCTCCTACCTCATCCAGCTACAACCTGATATGGAAGCACCAACTTCCTCACACTACAATGTAAACATATGCTGATTTACCTAGATATTAACTCTATTCTACTCCTTCTTCATTATTGCACTCAAGCCTTCCTATCCACCTTATATCATCTCTAGATCTACACAGCTTCTCTATCTGCCTTGTCTTCTTGATATTCTTCCACTCTCTAACCTCTTTATGCATATTACAATAACACCATTTATAGAGATCACCTCATAGATGTTTGAATTCCATATGGGAATATGAAATGAATAGGTATGACTCTTTCCCTTTCACCCACTCATTTCCTCACTCAACATATTTTGAATGTTACAACAATATATACAATCATTATAGTATCAAATTGGAGTTTTTCTTTACCTTTGGACACTTGCCTTTGCATCAAAAAAAATATAAAATAGTTAATACATTGACAGTTATATTAATATTCCAATTTAGCCCTTTCAGCTTCTTAGCTTTGTTGTGTTTTTTTCCTCTTCTGCTTGATGTTACTTTGTCTTTTATGTTTCTACAGTTATATTTCAACTGTGCTTCAAAACCACCCTTTTTTCCTGACACAACCCATGTTGTTGCACTGTTCTGCACGAGCTCCGGGTCCTTTTTCTTACCCCAGCCTTTATTCGATGTGTTCAGTCTTTTCATTTTATTACCCGAGTATTTTCTTCACGTTCAGCATTTTTGTTTGCCTCACTACCACAACACTATTTTTCATGGGCTCCTGGTCCTTTGTCATGCATTCAGGTCTTTCCTTTGTGGCCCGTGGGGTATGGCCCACATAAAATCCCCTTTAATGTGGAGATTACAATTTTTGAGTTTTATCAACACACATATGTTTTATCAATCAAACAACACATATTAACATACATACGATTAGCAATCAACAATGTATACTTTATAATATGGTGCATATAACAAGTCGAAAATATAGGTGGAACATGAGTTTTCAGGTCCCACAATCCTAGAACCAATCACAACACATCGAAAATACTTTCCCACAACTTTTAATGTTTAGAACTTAAACATATCTCCTATCATGTGTGATATGTGATTGCATCGCATCGCATCCAACTTACCTTACCATGAAAACCTTAAGCACAAAACCATAAAATCTACGATGTGCACTAATGCGCAGTGTTGACACATGGCTCCTCCCTTTCAGCATATTGCAAATTTATAACCTTACCGCTTCACAAACAAATTAACATTTCCTAGCACTATTTGCTAACATTTGCGATGTGCGGGCTTAGGATTCGCCGACTACTGTTGATCTGCTCCCAGATCTAACAGTCCTCATTTGATTGCACTTCAAACTTTATAAGATTTATTTTGTGGTTATACTCTATTTCTTCTGATCTACGATGTTGCGTCGTACCAACACGTGTCTTCTCCATTTCGCATCGCAAATACTTTAACTTTCCATGTGACGCCTTAATGCTAAACTCTTTAAATGTTGTGATTCGCGAAATCATTCCTGATGCGATTCGATCTCCGCCATCCATCTCTTGCCTTTATATTTACGATCTAATCCTGACCGTCCATTTGCCTCCCTTGGAATTCTTCATGGAATTCTCTACCTTAGTTGATTTTTCGTTTGTTTACACTATCCCACTTTGTAACTCTAGTTTCTCCATGTTTTTCCTCCTGTGCTTATTAATGATATTGTCTTTTTTACTGAATTTGTTCCTGAGTTATCACACTCGACATATACACTTTCCATACTAATTAAACCCCTCTCTGTCTCTCGGCTCTCGCCTCTTTCTCTTGGCTTAATCATCTATGCGCTAAAGAAATTTTCTTGCCTCTTTGTTTCATCCGCTGCCTCTGTTGTATTTGCTTCTTTGCTGCCTCTGCTACCTTGCTCCCCATGGAGCCTTATTAGCTTCATTCGCTCCCTCTATTGCATTCACTGCCTCTCTATTTTTGTTACTTCTCTATCTTTTCTATATCTCTACTGCCTTTGGTGCCTTTCATTTCCTTTCGCTACCTTAATTATATTAACAACCCTTGTTCTTTTTCTACTTTCCATACCTTTGCCATGAATGAAAATATTTCCAACAATATATTTTTCTAAAGAACACATCATTAATGATATGATATTGATTAGTTTTTAACATTAAATCTCTTTTCCTTTTATGATTCAGTTATGTGGGACCATATCCATTTTTAAAATAA
Organism: Pinus albicaulis; assembly: GCA_034641835.2. Lineage (NCBI taxonomy): Eukaryota > Viridiplantae > Streptophyta > Pinopsida > Pinales > Pinaceae > Pinus > Pinus albicaulis. The sequence continues at coordinate 1,448,343,420 of CM076584.1, read as the reverse complement.
AATATAAGACCATCATATTGTGATTTAGAGTCTACAAGGTTCATCTTCGATATTAGTATAGTATTACCTGAATCCTCATTATCTGATATGTTCAATGTTGCACACAACAATCTGCAAAAACCTTTTCCGCTGCCATTTTTAGTTGGTTTAATGTCAATATCATATTCTTGGAGGGATGTAACCCAATTTCCCCTTTTTTCTGCTAGTTCCTTTTTCACAAGCAGCTGTCTTACTGCTGGGAATGGGACTATTACCTTGGAATTTGTTTTTAGGAGAAAATTTATAAAACAATTTAAATATTTGTAAACAACAAAAACTTGTTTATCCACCTCTGAATAATTTAGTTCGATGCCTTGAAAATTTGAATTAAATAAAGATATGGGTGCTTCTATTTGTTTATCATTAACTTGTGTTAGAACAACAACATAAGATGTTTCAGAATGGAAAGTGTATAAAATAAACTGATCAGAAAAATTTGGAGCAGTTAGATAAGGGGAATTTTTGATATCTTGATTGATTAAATAAAAATATTCTCTTTCATTCTCTCCGCATTTAAAGACTAAATTTTTCTTGATCATGGCTTGCAATGCTAAAAAATCTCAGAAAAGTTAGGAACAATTTTTTTAACAAAATTTATCTGTCCTAAAAAGGAGTGCATGGATTTCTTGTTATGGAGTAAAGATATTTAAGAGATTTCCTTTATGCTATCATAATCTATACAAATGCCTTACTTTGATACAATAAATCATAGAATTTTTCCTTCACTAAGAGCGAAGTAAGACTTTTTTGGATTTAATGAAATCCCATATTTTTGGCAGTGTTCAAATATTTGTTTGAGGCCATGATAATGGGTGTTTCTCTTTTTGGAGTAAATGGTTATGCCATCTAAGTATACAACCACAATTTTGTTTATTATACCTCTAAAATAAATATCCATAGCTCTCTGAAAAGTTTCTCCTGCATTTATTAAACCAAAAGGAATTTTCAGATAGGCATAAGTTCCCCATTTGGCTCTAAATGTAGTATTCAACCTATTGTCGGGATGAATTAAAATCTTATTGTAACCTAAAAAACCATCAACGAAAGAGATTGATTCAGAGCCAACAACTGATTGTAGGATTTGTACCATAAGTGGTAATGGGAATTTTTCCTTGAGATAAGATTTATTAATACTTCTCAAATCTATACAAATGCGGGTGTGACTATTTTTCTTTATAATAGCGTTTAAATATGATACCCAATTTGATTTCCTCAGGGGGAATATGATTTTATATTTAAGGATTTTATTCAACTCAGATTTTATTTAATTTTCAAAATTGGGGTGAATTTTCCGTAATTTGTATCGACTTATCAGTAAATGTCATTGGGATATTGCATTGGATAATGCAGGTATCATATGTCTTGAGATATTCATAGCCCCATGCAAAAAAAACGTATATTTATTCAATAAATGGATGAAGGCTATTCTCTCATCAGATGAGATACCAAGTCCTAGATTGATATTCTGGGGTCTGAGATCAGTTCCAAGTTTTACTAGTAAAAATATCACGGTTGGAATTTGGATTTAAAAATTAGTAACCCTTGTAAATTTGTCTTCTAAGTCATAAATATATTCAAGCTTTACTATTGATCTAGGTATGGAATTTTCATCAGTTTTTTTCTTCAATTGTATTTTATGCTCATTCTCATCAATCAATTGATAATCATATGATCATTGAGTTGTTAGAAAACTTAGAATGTTTTCATCATCATTAAGTAATCTCCAATTGGTAGAATTATCACGAATAGATGGATGAAAAATTAATTCTTTGGAAAATCTCTCTGGAATATAATACTCAAATGGAATAAGTCTAGATGCTACATTATCTAGGAGATATGCACTTCCATTTGCAAGCCTTTGGATGTCGGAGATATTGAATGGTAAGAAATGTGAGGTAAGAGCTTGCACTAATTACTGATACTATTTCAAATGGCCAAAAACACAGCGAATAGTATTTATAATGTGTTATATAACAATTTTAGAATCTCCATATAATTGAAGCTATTTGGCATCAAGATCTATTGATTTATACAAGCCTTGGATTAGTGCCTCATAATCTGCAATATTGTTTCTGGATTGAAATTGTAATCTAGATGTCAGCATTGTATTTTCTCCTTCTAGGTTAATTAATATGCAACCTTCTCCTGCACCATCATTATATCTGTATCCATCAAATACAATGTCCAAAAGAGGGTTTTAACTAAAGGTCTTTCCACAATATTTATACATTTGGAAGAATCTGATTGAGAAAAGTTTTCAATTTGAGAAGTAACCGAATTGATTAGAAATGGAGATATTTGTGCATTGAAATTTCCCAAGAATGATTCAACAGATTAATTTCCAAGGATGTTATTGGTAAAGGCCATTGGTTCATTTTCATCCTTAAAATCAGTCACTCAGTATTTCATGTATTTTTATGGTCAACTCAAATTTGATTTGGCCTCTTATTGTAGAGAAGACACATATGAGACCAGTCCATGGCAAAATAACTGTGAAGCTTTTTAGACCAATCTCTACTAAGAATAAAACTATAAAAATCAGGGATATTAACAACTAGAATATCAATTACTTAGTGAAATTTTGAATTATATGCGAGTCTAATAAGGACATAATTCACTTCTCCAAAAACCTTGAATTTGGTTCTATCTAATTAAACAATGTGTAAAATAGAATTTTGGGGTGATATGTTCAACTTCAAATAAACAAAATATGGAGTTATATTTGAAGAAGCCTGAGAGTCTATTAGGAAGTTGTATGCATTTTTATTAAAAACTTCGAAAGTGACAGTGAAAAAATGGGTATGAGAATTGGATCTATCTTTAGCTTGGATAGAATCAGAGGCATGGCTCTATTCTACTGTATCTATGGCAGTTTTACCTACTCCTTTTGAAGCTTTAGAAGTGCAAGGAGAATGTAAATGGGAGGCAGGAAGTGCATTCAATTCTTTGAGTAGGATGTTCTATTTTTTCTTTAACTTACTCATCTCATATATATAGATGTTTTATTTGAATTTATTCATATCTTCCACTATATTATAATCAATAATGTCTTAAACCAATAGGGTATTTGATGTAGATGGAGAGTTAGAAGAGGTTCAGATTGTTTGAGGAGATGTAGAAGGAGTCTTTTTATTAACAACTTTGCCTTTTGCAACAAGAGTTGATGATTTCTGCATTAGAGAATATTGTGGTAGATCAGAGGGGATTTTACTTCTAGTGCTAACTAGGAAATCCTCCTTATCATCTTTGTTATTAGATGTAGGAAGGATGAAATCCCATAGTCCATGAACTTCAATGAGCTCTTAATCCTAAGATTCATCTGCAGAAGATATTGTCTCATCCTCATATTCATCTTGATTTGATACAACATTAGATATATATATTTGGAGGTTGAGGATTTGAAATTGGAATTTTATTGAAAGATCTAAAAGGTTTCTTAGAAGAGGACTTTGATACTTGTTTTTCTATTTCTACCATCTCATTAGAAATGGTTTTGAGAAATTTTTGTAATCCTTCAAGATCAAAAGGATCCTTAGTTATTTTATTTTTGGGCTCATTCTTAAATTTCTCTTTTTTAGATTTTCTATCTTTGTGGGGAGTCTTTTTCTTTAGAGAAATAATTCTCTTTTCTACAGACAGGGTTTCTTTCATTTTTTCTACCAAGGTAGCTTTATTGTATTTATCTACAAAAATTACCATATTGGAAAGGAGAGAGGATATATACCATTGGATCTATACATCTACAACAGGTTTGGATGTAATTGAGATATTATTTAGAAATTTATTAAATATGGAATTGAAAACTTTGATATTTTCTCCTAAAATGTCTTCAACATTTGAAATATCATTTATGAGAGTATCAATAGTACGATCATTGCAAAATTTAGTGAGAAATTTCTCTTTGAATATGTCCCAGCTAGTAATAGTACCCGATGGTAATGAAACATACCATGATCTAGTTGATCCCTAAAAAGTATAGGGAAACAACCTTACTACAAAATATTCTTCTAAGAATTCATTAAGGTTCATTGAAAGCATAAAATTTTGGAGGTTCTCTTCAGAATAGAGATCATCATCAAAATTATACTTAGGAAACCATATTTCTATAGTTTTGGGTAAATTATGCAGAGGACCTGCAAATTGAACAACTCTCGGATTGGTACATGGTCTATTTTCCATTGTACAACCTATAGGATTGGTTTTTACTGAAGGATGATTCGAAGAAGAAGAATTAGTTCTAGAGGTGGATGTAGATGGAGAAGAAACAACCACAAAAATATTAATACTTGAAGGAGAACTAGTTGAGTAAGGTGAAGAGATATGAATGGATGAGTAAATTGGTTTGGAGGATGTAAATTGAGGAGGTTTGAATGATGGAGTTTGTGTATGAGAAGATGAGATAATATCAGTAGCAAATGTTTTAGTTCCATATGTTGGAGTTTTCCTATGATGGGAATGAAGAGGAAACTTAAATGGAGTTATTCCAAGTTTTTCACCCTGAGAACGAGTCAATACACCAGTACCTTGAAAAATTGAAGTAACACTTCCTTCGAAGGCTTAAAAAAGCACAGGATTTTTTGCTGAAATAGAAATTTCTTCTAATTTATTTATCAAAATTTGTACTTGAGGTGATTCTGGAGTATAGTCAGGGGGGATTTCTTTGTGAATTGAACTAGGAGACTCGGGAGGAGATTGAACAACTTATGATATAGAGGTAGGAGATTTTGAGCATGGGATTGAAGTTGTAGGAGATTTGGAGGGGGATTGACTCTTTTTATGGTATTTTGTTTTAGGATTAGAATTTTGTGCCATTCATATTCTAGTGGCCCTCCTTCTAGTGCCAAAAAATTTTATGCCTCAAAAATTTCTGCAACAACATCACGGAATACCACCCGGCCAGGAACTTAAAAAATGTCCCTTATCCATTTGATGTAGTGGCTCTAAATAGGGATTATTGGACCAGTTTCCAAATGAAATATAATTTATTGGATGGGTGGTATTTATTACTAACCGTGACTTGATGAATGAGAGTAACAACAAGCATAAAAATTATATAAACCTATATCTATCCCAAGATGAGTTATTGTTCTCTTATATGTGATTTAAAATATGATCTTAAGTGTATGTATATGAAGATTTATTAGGCACTTATAGGAATGTAGAATAGCTTAAGATATTTCATTTGATTAAATAATTAATCAAATCAATTGATTAAGAACATACAACATTTAATAGTTGCATGTGTTTGTTCATTTATTAAAAATGGAAATCTAAGCAATTTCATAGGCAAATTAATGTTGTACTGTGTTTAAAAAGATACATATAAAAAAACCATGATAAGGAGATGAAATTATTTATCATATGAAATAGAACATGAACATGAAGATAAAAACACCATATATATTTAAACTCTGCTCATTTGAAAAAATAGGCCTTAGTCCAGCCTTTCTCTTAAGAGAAATTTTAAGATTACAAAAGTGCAACTTCCGTAAAGTCTTCTTTTCAAAATTTCTGTACTATTTCTTCAAACACATGAAAATGTTTATATAGTAAAATAAAAATTATAAAAATAGAAAATACATAAAATGTCGAGGAGGTTTAAAAAAAATTCCTTAAAATAAGTAAAATAAAAAAAGAAATAGATTTTGTTGGGATCAAGCACTTCATGAGTGTGGCATTCTCTTTGTTCTCATTCATTCCTTGAGCTTAAGGATATCTATAATATGCTGAAATTCAGAAGTTTGGCATGGCTTGATGTGCATATTTCCTGTATAGACCTCATCTTATAGTCGAGGCATCATGTAAGAGGAAGTGTCGGTTATACAACACAACATTCACCATTGACTATGGGGCTTGACTAAGTGCTTCCAGAACTTTTCCTAATCAAGCTTCACAAATTTTATAATGCTTTATTCCTTCATTTTAGACATCTTTTTCCATTGTATTATCAAATCTATCACAACATGTAGAGAACCGGGTGGGAATTTATCAATTAAATTGGCATTACTGAGGTTTTTGTTGATTGTTTGAACAATGTTATTGGTAATATCTCTTGCCCTGCAAATTTCACTTTCAGCCTGCTTTAATTGTATATCCAAATCACTGAACCAGATTTCATTTTTCGAATCTTCGATCCTGGGAATATTTTCCTTTCGACCTTCTGTAATATATTGCTTGGTGACATATTGGGAGAATTTATCATCAATTTCATGAAATTTGATCCTGTGGTCAGCTACATGATTCATTAGCAAATCACTATTCTCACACATCTCATTTATGTTAGATTTTTTTTGAAAAAATGCCACTTGTTGCAGAGAAAACAAAGTGTTTAGTTCCAGTGCTTCCTTTCCAAAATCATCCAATTTTGTATTATCGTTTAACTATTCCACAATAAATTGTAGTTGGTGGATTTGGGCATACTTGGTACCAATATCAGACTGATTTTGCAGTTTTAGTTGATACATACTTTGCTGGAGTTGTGTGACTTGTGCTTGCAGTTGAAGGTTAATACTCTTATTTTCTACCAGTAGTTCTTGTTCTAGCTGATGGAGCTTCTCATCCTTCTCCTTTAGTAGTTGTTGTAGTTACGTGGCTTTATCAATTGAGGAAGATGTATAAGCACATGTTAACTAAGTTAGCCTTGATAGATCCTAAGATGGATCTGATTGAGGGTATTTCTAAACTATCTCCATGGGCACATCATCGGGAACTAGAGTGTATGATTGTTAAATTCTCCTCCTTTTTCATTGCGTGGAAATGACAAAATAATATTTTGGGTTGTAAAAGATATCTAAAGGAGGGATTTACTCTATCTTAAATACAATTTCAGATGTTGTGTAGGTCGGGATGAATTCAACTCCTTTTGTGCTAACATATTTGTCACTAGACCCAACAATGAAAAGGGTCTGACCTTTTTCATGAGGTGTTTCTCCTATCTCTATATTATGAATGATCACCACTTATTGATCTCCCTTAAGTTGTTGATTGAATTTTTTCCAGGATTCTTGTAAATCACTAGAAAATATTGGACTATTAGTCTATAATTCTGTGAGATTAACTTCTTCTAATCCACTAAGGATTTCAATATCCTTAGGAAGCTGGTATGTTTCCTTTTCTATGTGTTTACCTTTTTGTGTAATAGGTTGCGACACCTTCCAACCTATTTTTTTTGTATTCTTTGAATTGTTCCATTTTTTATGGCATGAGACACATGGCTGTCAACTTTTCAACATCCATATAACTATTATTAGACTAAAATAAGTCATAATAATCATCATCCTCGTGAAGGAAGTCTTTGATATTTACTTGAGTTGTAACATTTAGAGCAACTTGATTTGGATCAAATTGTATATTAGGAATTGTAAATAATTTTAAACATTGGATTTGATCAATTTATAATCAAGCATGTTTGAAATTCTCCAATGAATAAACACCACAGTAAATGGGAAAGGTATTCCATGAAGCTTTCTTTGCCTCTTTCAAGGCTTTAGTCAATCCATGACCCACTCTCTAGCAAGAAATTTCTATCTCTAGAAGTTTGGCTGGCACATATACTAGAAGTACATGGGGTTAGAAAATGCTTCCATAAACTCTTACGTAAGTAAAAAACCACTCACCAAACCATTTCCATATGCTTATAAAGTTAGATTTGGCTTCCTTAAACAATCTTGGGGATTTTTCATTAAAGACAACTTGGAAGAGTGGAAGAATAAGTCCATGAAATTTTTTGTAAAAATTGGATTCATATTTAGATTCCCTCAGAATATCATGGTAATAATGAATAGGAGTGGGATCTTGGATGGTCCATTTCCAACCCATCATTTGAAAATTAGAGGTAAAAAAGACAGTTTCCATGATGTACGCACTCATAAATAATCGAATGATTTTCTTAGAAGTAAAAGAATGATTTGTTTATGTATTTAAGGATCTCGGAAGAAATATTGTTTGAGAAAATGGTACCCCAATCCATAATGTAGGAGTATGTGATGGAATCCATAAGAGGGACCCATTTAATGGAAAATTTAGTGGAATTGGGTGAACCAAATATTCTACACATCATAAAAGAAACATAACAGTAGGGAACAACCCGAGAAGCAGTGGAATACATACCATTCACATCATGATTATGTTTGTTGGGATTATTCCTCCACTATTTTATTGGGTTTAACTGTATCTTATTTGATTTTGCAAATTTCTTGAGGAAATATTTTCCATACACCTTCTGGGGGTCTAGTATATGGTACATTCTCTTCAAATCCTCTCCTCAGCATTATCCTATCATTTTTCCTATTCTTGTCATAAAGGTTTTGTCACCAATGTTAAGATTATCAATAAGATATTTCACCGTATCTGAATATGGTAAAATCTTAGGGCACGTAGCAATTCTATGAAGAAAAGAGTTTCCTACATCAGAAATAGTAGATTTTTAGGTGTTAGGGGCATCTGCTATAGCTGTACTTTTGATTAAGAAGAGTTTTTCATCTTCGAAAATTATGTACATTGATTCCCATGAGGTAGAACCATTTTCTGTAGTGCATGCAGTATTTGAAAATAGGGGTGGCATCTTGGTTACTTTGAGAGAAAAAGGCATAGGATTACCAGGAGACATATGTTACTTTGATTTTTTAGTAGCCTTAGACATCTCAGAGAAATACCATTTTTTTGGACTTTCTTATGAATAATAATAACAAGAAGTGAAAAAATAATATGTGGGAGCGATGTAACAATGAAATTGAAATGATGAATAATATAGTGTTGGATACAAAGAAATCTAAAACATTGATTAACTATCAATTGAATCTGGTTTGGAGGCTCAAATCTATCATATTGTTCTGATTATGAATTTTTGGGAAATGTGGATCATGTGCCTGAATGGGAACTTGAACATTTTAAATTAAACATCATGCATCACAGTTTAATATGTGCGTCAAGGTCTCAAAACATTGAGCACACTTTGTTTTGCGGATTGAGATTGGAGCGTTTCCCTTTTCAAACAATTCTTTAATATATGAAATGACTATTTTAAGCTTTGAAATTTTGGCGGGGAAAGATAAGGATGAATTATGTTGCAATGAGATATCACATCGCAATTACAATATCAGTGAAATTGGAAGGCAGAAAGGATGATAGATGGTGAAGATGTGATGTGATATATCACATCGATGAAATGAAAGCGGGGTGGAATATATGATAGGGGAGAAATTGCGATCTTGCGATTCAAATTGGTGATGTGGAAAAGGCAGGTCATGCTAATCATTATTTATGGCATACATCTTCTGTAACACCCCTAGTTTTATGTTTCCTTCAAGCTAGACATTCAACTTTAATCCAAAGGGGAGTGGACCCCAATGGATAAGTATTTTGTGGATGTAATTAAGTATTTAATTATAAAAATTAAATAAAATAATTTTATGCAGATTGACCACATGAGAATTATGAGATCACTTGCCAAATCCATGAGGATGGAAAGAGGAAAATACTTTCCCCAGAAATATTTCAAAAATCCTTGAAAGAATTTACTTCCAAATTCGATTTTTGAGGAAAAATCTAGTTTTTCCACAATGAGGTGGAGAGTAGTTGGGAAGAGGTAATGTTGTGTAACCAGCTCCAAAATAGAAGAAAAGAGATATGAACGCCTTAGAAATAAGCCACTTCGAGGGGGAAACCTCCAATACATTACATAAATGAACAATTCTTGGATGATACAATTTACAAAACCTCCTTTCTATATATGGGAGTCCATGGGGCCATAATGTAATCCTAGTGGGCCACAATGTAATCCTAGCCGACCTAACAATAATAATTTAAGGGCACAATAATAACAAAATGGGGGTTACAATGGTACAATAATAACAATAAGGGGGGCTACACTAACATACTAAGGGGCTACACTATTAATATAGGGACTTAACATGCCCCTCTCCTTCAACAAGTGTTGTCCTCAACGCTTGATTATTTCTTGATGCTTCTGTATAAAATTCTCATCCTCCCATGTGGAATATTCTACAGGAAAGTTCTTCCACTTGCTGAGATACTCTGAAATTGATCATACTTGTTGAGTTCTTGTTTCTATGATTGCTTCATAACTTCTTTCGATATGATGTTGATCTTCCTGTTGTTTCATTAGATTCTGCACCAAAGTTGGGTTATCCTTTGAGAGTTGGAGAACTTGTTGTTGATGCTCGTTGTGATCTTCCACTAATTTATCATCCATATTAGCTATTATTTTATCCTTCAAGCCATCCAACTTAGCCTCCATTTATGCTTTTAAACCATCTATTTCATCTTCGGTTGCTCTTCGTAAGATCGAAATTTGTTGCACTTGGTACCGTAATTTTGATATCTCATATTGCAATTCTTCCTCCTCATGCATCATAGTATAGCTTTTTGAGGGCTTAATGGGTATGGAATTATTTTTTGGAGGCATAATAAAACCCATTACTGACAAAAATTCTCCAATATGCCCTTGGAATCAATTCAACTTGATTCTTCAAACAAGACTTATGCAATTCGGAAAAAAACAATACACACCTTTTTCTTGCTTTTGAGGAGCTCGATATTGAAATTGGATTATCTCTGTGATTGCAGCACTTCAATGTTTGAATTTCAGCAGTGATTTAGCCTTTTGAATTCTATTTTTAATGCCACAGGTCTGATCTAATTTGGATTCTCCAAGACAAAGTTGTGTCCAATCTCCCACAATAACCTAATTCTAGACTGGTTCAGTAGAGTGAACTTGTACGACTTACCACGTGTCACTGTTTTATTATTTGTCTCTGAAATTGATAGAAAAGAAACTACATTCCGTGTACTTGTGACCACTTTTTACGGCACTCAAATCCATTTCTCAGAGAGAGAGTTATTGAACTTTTCCCACGATCACTTCTTTGAGATGAAATTCAGGAGCCTGAAAAAGCACTACCTTCCACAGATCATATCTCTAAAAATATTGTGAACCAAGCTCTGAAATTTTTTTACAAATTTCCTCAGGATTTCAGCGTCGTACCATACGAATTTCAGATTCTGAACCTTCTTAGAAAAAAATTTATAGTGAAAATTCCACAATTACTTGTTTAGGAGCTTGAAAAAAGACCTAACTTCCACAGATGATATCTCCGAAAATATTGCGAACCAAGCTCTGAAATTTTTAGAAAATTGTCCTCAGGATTTCGGCTTCACACCCTAAAATTTTCAGCGTCTGAAACTTCGTAGAAAAAAACTTATAGTGCAAATTCCACGATGACCTGTTTAGGAGCCTGAAAAAAGACCTAACTTCCACAAATCATATCTCCGAAAATATTGCGAACCAGGCTTTGAAATCTTTAGACAAGCTTCCTCAAGATTTCAGCTTCGCACCCTAAAAATTTCAGCTTCTGAAACTTCGTAGAAAAAAAATTATAGCGCAAATGACACGATGACCTGTTTGGAGCAGCGAAACCCTAGGATCCAAAGCTCTGATACCAAATGTTGAGTAACCAGCTCCAAAAATAGAAGAAAAGAGTTATGAACGCCTTAGAAATAAGCCACTTCGAGGGGGAAACCTCCAATACATTACATAAATTCACAATTCTTGGATGATACAATTTACAAAACCTCCTTTCTATATATAGGAGTCCATGGGGCCATAATGTAATCCTAGTGGGCCACAATGTAATCCTAGCCGACCTAATAATAATAATTTAAGGGCTCAATAATAAAAAAATGGGGGTTACAAGGGTAGAATAATAACAATAAGTGGGGCTACACTAACATACTAAGGGGCTAAACTATTAATATAGGGACTTAACAGGTAAAAACCTGAGAAGAGTAGAAAGGAGCTTCAAAAGTCCCTAAATAAGGGAAGCCTAGGAAAACAGGAAGAAAATCATCCTGAAATTCTGGACGCAGAATTAGAAACAGGCTTTGGGGAGAAAAAGCTTAAATAAGCTACTCCTGAACAGATTAGAGGTTGGTGTGTTCTGGAGGTGATCTCAGCTCGGGGGTGAGTTCTGGAGATAGAGGGACTCTAAGGTTGGGAGGACTGGTCAATTGCAGAAGTGGTATGCCCATAGTGTTTACGAATGAATTAAATACTTGAAATGTTTTTCTTATGTTCCATACATTTACAGAATTGTTAGAAGATTAAATCCTCTCAGTTCTGCATAGTTGTAGAAACAAGAATTAGGAGGAAAATCAACCAGAAGCTCTAAACCAGTGACTAGTTTAAATCTGGAGATTTATATTACTTTCATAATTCATAAGTGTGTAACTTTAATCTACTTTTGTTACAAATAAGATTAAATCAGCAAGAACTAGAAAAGATGTTAATTTCATATCTGTAGATCGTTGAAGTAACAGTGCATGTATGTCTATAGATTTACCCTCTACAATAAGAAAATCACGGAGGGATGAGAACAATTATTAGAGTTAGATATATTCAGATATCAAAAATTGGGGTAATGATGGTTTAATAAACCTATAGATAATTCTAGTCTGAGAGTTAAACCTAAACTGGTGCAGATATGACATCCTTTACTGGTGAAATGTCCAAATTGAATACTCTATTGGAAAATAAATATAATGAAAGTCATATGAAGTGCATGAAAAAATTTATAAGCTGTGAAGTATAGCAAATATTTCAGCTACCAGATCTACATAAAATTCTGGTTAGAGGTGTTAGTTAGAAAAATAGATATACTGAACCTAATATATATATATATATATATATATATATATATAATTTCCAGAGGTTATTATTGTTGACACAAGTAAATAATACATGCAAACTTTAAATCAATGAGTAGAAGAAGAGTTATACTGCTGAGGTAGCATAATACACATGAACACATAGACCAGGTGGAAATGGTGATTACACATTTAGGAATCACTAGATTATTGTAAACTTGTAAACTCTTGTAGCAAATATATTTATATACATTTAGGTTATTTCAATGTGGAGGGAACAGAAAGGGAATATAAGATTAGTAAGCTTATTATTTCCATCAACTAAATTTAAGCAGACAATTACTATAGAAATAAACTTAACATGAGTAATAACATGAAATAGCAACCTGGAAACCATTTAAATATATTATTAATCTGTCATTGAGAACAGAGAGGGATTATAGATAAATGCATATACTAATTTCTGAACCAAACTAATGAACTAGGCTATCGTTTTTCATAATAACACTATAGAAAATGTTTGTCCCAGGAATTACATCACCCGGATTAACTTGTTAACAGTCCTAGTATCTGCTAAAATTTATTACTACAGTAGTAATTTTTATGACAATAAAACTTGGATTGCCAGAAAAAATTAGGTATAATAACAATGAGAGAGTCTGGTCACCCTCCGACTAAGACGTTGTTGATACCGACCTGAAAGTTCAGGATCGAACGAGGTCAAGTTCGAGTGAAATACAAATTCACCAAATACCAATGAAGAAAACTCTTGACGAGATTCGAATTTACCTGAACCAAAATGAGGGCAACGTGAGAATAGTGATACTGAGACGATGTGGATGTCCCACAGAAAATAAAATACTATAACCAGGCATAAAAATAAGGGTTACCTCGAAGATTAAAACCATTTGCCTCCAAAACTACCTGCAAAAAGAATATCGAAATAGTGTTAAAAATTCAAAGACAAAGACGATCACCTGGAATGAAACCGCACATGGTAAAATGTTACGAATGAAACGATTGCTTACCTAGGGTAGCGATGCTAGCCGGAAGGGAGACGGTTACAGCCAGGGTAACTTGGCTCGAATAAGATGTTTATGGCCATGGAAGACCATGAGGATTAAATTCCTACCAAACAGTGATTAAGTATTAGCACCAAAATTTAGCAAAGTGATGCTAAACGAAATGCAAGAAGTGATGTTGAAATAAAAAAATCAAGAGCAATAGAGCGGAGAGATTCCAACGAGAGATTGATGCATATGTGATCGAGACGGTTTCCCAAAATTAAATGAAAATATGTGGGAAAAAAATCTTCTTTAACAATTGCTCTCGCACCCTAAATCGAGCATATTTCTATTGGAAAGGAAAACGTGTGAAGGTATTGTGAACAGAGAGCAAATCCGCCTACTCAAGCCGGTGAAATGCTCAAATTTACATACCTGAATGATCACGCAATGAAGAAATATTTGTGCCCAGAAGCCTGGGAGAGCACGGCGCTTTGTTTATCCAAATGGGCAGAGTCTCGACAGTAGCAGTGAGGCAGGAAGAGTGAAGGGCGAAAGAATAATCCCTTTGTCAACACATAACTAAATACGATTTTCTCAAATCAAAACCAACAAAACCCTAAGCCATCTCCACCGTCCAAGTGTCCTTGGATCGATGGTATACACACAGATCGAGTGGGGAAATCGAAATTCATTACATAGCCATCCAAAACATAAATGTAAATCCATTGAAATCGATCCCACAATACTCAAAATCGTATCACATGACCGTCGTTAATAAATGAGCAGAAATACATTGCATAATATAAAAACGTAAACACATAAACCCTTGCGTCTAAACATGACCCAAAGCATGTCCAGAGATAACAAAAATTTAAAAATCAACAGAGCGCCATCAAACCAAGTTGACGTGGAGATGTCAACGAGGTTACCAATGCCAAACACATAAATCCAACTTTGCCAACGAAACACAACCAGTACAACGACCTTAATGTCGCCTATCTCCACAAAAAAAAATTTGCCACAGTTGGAAGTACGTGAAATATCCATGGTGCTATGGGTACAACAATCACACATTGAAAACAATGGGCGCAAGGCTGTAATGAATTCATATAAATGAAATACGATTTAAATGGAAATAGATCGTTCAGAACCATGAATAACTCGAATTCAAGACATAGTGTTATAAATCTTGGAAGAGTATGAGGAGATAAACATAAATGAATAACATATCCACCATTTAATCCATTAGGGTATGACATCGCAATCCAAAGCTTAGGTATGGTGAACTCTATAAGCGTTGGATGTAAAAATTTAATGCACAGATAGAAATTTTTATGGATAAAGGTAACCATATAAATAATGTGTGAATAGTATATATATATATATATATATATATATATATATATATATATATATATATATATATATATATAACATAAGCCACAAAAACTTATGGGAAGAGAAAAATAAAACTATGATAGTCAGCCCATTTATACATATATGAGTTATAGGAGGAATAGGAATACCCTATGCAATAGAGTTTCATAATTGATGAAATTCGAAGGTAGATCTGAATAGTTGTGGCCAATAGAAGGACAGAATTAAACTATCAATAGAAAAAAAAACTGGGGTGGAAAAGAAGAGACGTTACAAATGGTATCAAAGCTCATGTTAGATAAAACTAGGTTATCGTTTTAGTGCTCACTGTATAAATTATTTCTTGTTGGAAAAAAAAAAAAAATTATTGATATGTGTTGTTCAGTGTGCAGTGGTGCTGAAACAGAAAATTCAAATGGCTGGAGGCGATGAAATTTATGTTGATATGCATGATGAAGATAATACACCAGATCCCAACGCTCCGGTGATGGCTATGTTACACAGTTTGCAACGAGATATGGCTGAGCTAAGAAGCCAGAATTACAGACTATCATTAGCCAGTGAGGAGCAGGAAAAGCTCATCAGATAATTGACTTCGCGGAACAGCCAGGAAGGTGAAGGTTCCGGAAAGAGGAAGAAGGGAAAGTTCTCTGAGGATTCTGAGGAAGATGATGCTACTAGGCATCAGTATAAGCAGAAAAAGGAATTACAGGGGGAATTCTGAAAGATCAAACCTCCCTCCTATGATGGGGAGAAGGAGGAAGATGTTGAAGCCTGGTTGTTGAACATCATTAATTATTTCCAAGTCTATGAATATGAAAGCAATCTGAAGGTCGGATTAGATATCTACCAGCTACAAGGTAAGGCTACCTTGTGGTGGGAGGAGACGAAAATGATCCATGCCATTGATGAAAAAACAGTGACTTGGGAAGGTTTCCAAGTCAAGTTTAAAAACCTCTATTTGAACGAACCTTATTATGATGATAAAGCAAAGGAATTCCATGAACTTAGACTGGGACAACTCACTATCGATGAGCTTGTCACCAAGTTTACAAACATGTTAAGATATGTCCCTTACATTCGGAAAGAGAAGGAAAAGGTGCGAAGTTTTTTGAACTGTTTTCCTGCTGTGTACAAAGAGAAGATCGAGTTCGATAACCCAAAAACTATGGACGAAGCAATGAGGAAAGATAGATTATGCTACCAGCAGTTTAAAGGAAAGGGTGAGCATGGTAAAGGCTGGATAAACAAAGGTGAAATCAAAGGAAAGAAACAGAAACTAGCTTACTTAAATAATTTTGGTAGGGATCATCAGCGGAAAAAGTTTAATAAACCAAAATAAAGCCAAATTTCTCAGTCCCAAGTTGGTTCCAAACAACTACATGGAGAGAATAAGAAGGAAGGCACAATTAAAAAGAGGGAGCCTTTGAAATGTTGGGGTTGTGGAGAACCTCATCTCTTGAGGGATTGTCCCCACCGAAATATTCAGATGATTATGAGGGATCGAGAAGCTACCACAGTAAATGATATAGCAAGAAATATACCCACTATCAATGCAGCCTTGGAGAATCGACAAGCATACCACCAAGCTACCATGGTTGAATTGGAAGGTAAGATCGCTGACCAATCTGTTACCGTTTTAATTGATCCAGGTGCTTCTTTGAGTTACATTAGTCCACTGGTGGTAGAAAAATGAAATCTCAAAGCTGAAAAATTTCAGCAGTCTTGGTTGGTCCAGGTAGCCACTGGCACCAAGAGGAAAGTAGCTCATAAGTTACCTCAAACAACAATTAAATTAAATGATTTTCAGAGAGAAGTAAATTTAAACATTCTGCCGTTAGGCTCATATGACTTGCTGATAGGAATGGAGTGGCTGGAAAAGAGAAAGGCTATGATGAACTATTGGGATAAAACTCTGCATTGCATAGATGAAGAAGGGAAACCTTTTATTCTTAAGGGAAAACCAAAACCCATCTCTGTAAGACAAATATCAGCACTGCAAATAAAAAGAACAGCTAGGAAAGGATATCAAGTAAATGCAGTACATGTCGAAGAATTAGAACAACATCCTGAAGAAAACCTGTCGGATACTTTTCCAGTAGTAAGAGAGTTTAAGGAAGTTTTTCCAGATGAGATTCCTCATCTTCCCCTCAAAAGAGAGATTAATTTTTCAATTGATTTGGTTCTGGGAGCAACACCTGTTTCCCGAGCCCCTTATCGAATGAGTCCCCCTCAACTCATGGAACTGAAAATGCAATTGCAAGAATTGTTGGATAAGGGTTATATCAGACCGAGTGTGTCTCCTTGGGGAGCACCGGTGCTGTTTGTGAAAAAGAAGGATGGAACCTTTAGAATGTGCATTGATTATCTTCAGCTAAATAAGTTGAAAATTAAAAATAGATACCCTTTGCCCCGAATTGATGATCTTTTTTATCAAGTAAGAGGAGCTTCAGTATTTTATAAGATTTATCTAAGGACTGGTTATCACCAGCTCAGAATTAAGGAGGAATACATTAGTAAAACAGTGTTTCGAACCAGGTATGGTCACTACGAATTTGTAGTCCTACCTTTCGGTTTGACAAATGCCCCTTCCACCTTTATGTGCTTACTGAAATTTTTTTTAAACAAGTACTTGGATAAATTTGTACTAGTGTTCATAGACGATATTTTAGTTTATTCAAAAAGTGAGGAGGAGCACAAAGAGCACTTGAGGATAGTGTTGCAAACTTTGAAAGAAAACTAGTTATATGCCAAATTTAGTAAATGTGAATTCTATAAGGACAAGATCCAATACTTGGGTCATATTATTTTTGAACAAGGGTTGGATGTTGACCCTGAAAAGATAAAGGCTATTAGAGAATGGCCAGTGCCGAATGATGTTTCAGCAGTGAGATCATTTATGGGGATTGCGGGTTATTATCGCATATTTGTGGAAAGATTTTCTGCAATATCATATCCCATAACTTCACTACAAAGAAAGGGTGTCAAATTTGATTGGACTGAAAAATGATAAAACAGTTTTGAAAAGTTAAAATTAAAACTCACTACAGCCCCTATACTGAAGATTGCAGATCTTGATAAAGAATTTGCTGTGTGTACATATGCCTGTAGAGAGGGGTTGGGAGGAGTTCTGTTGCAAGAAAATTTTGTTATTGCATATGAGTCTAGGAAGCTTAAGACACATGAATAGAACTATAGTGCATATGATTTGGAATTGGTTGCTGTAATTCATTCCTTGAAGATGTGGCAACACTATCTTCTTGGAAATTTTTTTACATTAATGACTAATCATATTAGTCTTAAAAACATCTTTTCCAAACTGATTTGAATGCTCGACAAGCCAGATGGCTGTCTTTTCTGAGTGAATTTGATATGGAAATAAAACATATCAGAGGGAAAGAAAATAAAATTGCTGATGCCCTGAGCAGAAATGCCTGACAAAACATACACAGCATTGGAAGCAGTGCTAATTTTAATTTAGAAGATATAGTGAAAAAGGTAGCAGAACAAGATCCAAATTATAAGAATCTACAGGTGAAAATACTAAAGAAGGAAATGGATGAATACACTCAAAATAAAAAAGGGCTAATCCGCTACAAAAACAGATTATACATCCCAATTGTAGAAATTTTGAAAAAAGAAATCCTAGATGAATATCACAAACAGCCGTATGCAGGGCATCCTGGATATCAGAAAATGCTAACAGATTTTAAAAAGAAATTGTTTTGGCCAGGAATGAAAAGAGATGTAGCAGAATATTTAGCTAGATGCATGGAGTGTCAACTAGTGAAAGTTGAGCTTCAGCATCCTGCTGGTCTTCTAAATCCTTTGTCGATTGCAGAATGGAAATGGGACACCATTTCTATGGATTTCATAATAGGGTTACCCAAAACCAGATACTAGCATTACTCAGTGATAGTAGTAGCAGACACTTTAACAAAAGTTGCACACTTCATACCTGTGAAATCTACTTTTGGGACAACACAAGTACCAGATGTGTTCCTGAAAGAAGTGGTAAGGCTACATGGGGTCCCAAAGATTATTGTTTCAGATAGAGATGCTAAATTCACAGCAGCCTTTTGGAAAGGTCTATTTGGGGGCATGGGCACTAAGTTGAATTTTAGCACTACCTATCACCCTTAGACAGACGGTCAGACAGAGAGAACAATTCAGATTTTGGAGGATATGTTGAGAATGTATGTGATGGATAGGCCATAAAAATGGGAAGACTACTTGCATTTAGCTGAATTTTCCTATAATAACAGTTATCAATCCTCCATCAAAATGAGCCCGTTTGAAGCACTCTATGGAAAACGGTGTCGTACTCCTTTGAGTTGGAGCCAACCTGAGGATAATTTAATGTTGGGGCCAGATGCTTTACAAGAGATGGAAAGAATTGTTAAACAGATACAAAGAAACATCAAGACAACACAAGATCGACAGAAAAACTATGCTGATAAGAAGAAGGTACATTGAGAATTCAAAGTGGGGGATCATGTATATTTACGTATTAAACCCAAAAAGAGCACACTTTATGCTGGAAGTTGTGAAAAATTTGCTCCTAGATATTGTGGGCCTTTTGAGGTGTTAAAAAGGGTGGGACCAATGGCTTATAAGCTGGCCTTACCGCCCCATGTTAAAGTTCATGATGTGTTGCATGTTTCATTATTAAAAAGATATATACATGATGCTTCTCACATTGTTGATTCGAATGTGATACAGGTGGAACTAGAAGGGGAGTTCCTTCCAGAGCCGCTTCAAATATTGGGGCGGGAAGAAATTGAATTGAGGAATTGAACGGTAGCAAGAGTAAAGGTGCAGTGGAAGCACTTTACTACTGAAGAAGCTACCTGGGAAAGAGAAACTGAGATGATGGAAAAATATCCATCTTTGCTTGAAAAATGAACTCTAGTAGTTAGTTATCAACACCGAGGATGGTGTTTGCTTTCAGAGGGGGAATATGTAACACCCTTAGTTTTATGTTTCATTCAAGCTAGACATTGAACTTTAATCCAAAGGGGAGTGGACCCCAATGGATAAGTATTTTGTGGATGTAATTAAGTATTTAATTATTTAAATTAAATAATACAATTTTGTGCAGATTGACCAAATGAGAATTATGAGATCACTTGCCAAATCCATGAGGATGGAAAGAGGCAAATAATTTCCCCATAAATCTTTCAAAAAACCTTGAAAGAATTTATTTCCAAATTAGATTTTTGAGGAAAATTCTAGTTTTTCCCCAATGAGGTGGAGAGTAGTTGGGAAGAGGTAAAAAGCTGAGAAAAGCAGAAAGAAGCTTTAAAATTCCCTAAATAAGGTAAGCCTAGGCAAACAGGAAGAAAAGCATCGTGAAATTCTGGACGCAGAATTAGAAACAGGCTTTGGGGAGAAAAATCTTAAATAAGCTACTCCTGAACAGATTAGAGGTTGGTTTGTTCTAGAGGTGATCTCAGCTCGGGGGTGAGTTATGGAGATAGAGGGACTCTAAGGTTGGGAGGAATAGTCAATTACAGAAGTGGTATTCCCATAGTGTTTACGAATGAATGAATTACTTGCAATGTTTTTCTTCTGTTCCATACATTTACATAATTGTTAGAAGAATTAAATCCTCTCAGTTCTGCATAGTTGTAGGAACAAGAATTATGAGGAAACTCAACCAGAAGCTATAAACCAGTTACTGGTTTAAATCTAGAAATTTATATTACTTCCATAATTCATAAGTGTGTAACTTTAATCTACTTCTATTAAAAATAATATTAAATCAACAAGAACTAGAAAATATGTTAATTTCATATTTGTAGATCGTTGAAGTAACAGTGCATGTATGTCTATAGATTTAACCTCTATAATGATAAAATCACGGAGGGATGAGCATAGTTATTAGAGTTAGATATATTCGGATATCAAAAAGTGGGGTAATGATGGTTTAATAAACCTGTAGATAATTCTGGTTTGAGAGTTAAACCTAAACTGGTGCAGAAATGACATCCTTTACTGGTGAAATGTCCAAACTAAATACTCTATTGGAAAATAAATATAATGAAACTCATGTGAATTGCATGCAAAAATTTATAAGCTGTGAAGGATAGGAAATATTTCACCTACCAGATCTACATAAAATGTTGGTTAGAGGTGTTAGCTAGAAAACTAGATATATTAAACATAAAAAAAATAATAATAATAAATAAATATAATTTCCAAAGGTTATTATTTTTGACACAAGTAAATAATACATGGGAACTTTAAATCAAGGAGTAGAAGAAGAGTTATACTGTTGAGGTAGTATAATACACATGAACACATAGACTAGGTGGAAATGGTGATTACACATTCAGGAATCACTATATTATTGTAGACTTTTAAACTCTTGTAGCAGAGATATTTATATACATTTATGTTATTTCAATGTGGAGGGAACAAAAAGGGAATATAAGACTAATAATCTTGATTATTATTTCCATCAACTAGATTTAAGCATACAATTACTGTAGAAATAAACTTAACATGAGTAATAACATGAAATAGCAACCTAGAAACCATTAAAATATATTATTAATCTGTCATTGAGAACAGAGAGGGATTATAGATAAATGCATATACTAATTTCTGAACCAAACTAATGAACTAGGCTATCGTGTTTCATAATAACAGTACATAAAATATTTATCCCGGGAATTACATCACCCGGATTAACTTTTTAACAGTCCCAGTATCTGGTAAAAGTTACTACTGCAGTAGTAATTTTTACGACAATAAAACTTGAATTGTCGGAAAAAATTAGGTATAATAACAACGAGAGAGTCTAGTCACCCTCCGACTAAGAGGTTGTTGATACCGACCTAAAAGTTCAGGATCGAACGAAGTCAATTTCGAGTGAAATATAAATTCACCAAATACCAGTGAAGAAAACTCTTAACGAGATTCGAATTTACTTGAACCAAAATGAGGGCAACATGAGAATAGTGATAACGAGACAATGTGAATGTGCCACAGAAAATAAAATACTAGAACTAGGCATAAAAACAAGGGTTACCTCGAAGATTAAAACCCTTTGCCTCCAAAACTACCTCCAAAAAGAATATTGAAATAGTGTTAAAAATTCGAAGACCAAGACAATCACCTGGAATGAAACCGCACATGGCAAAATGTTACAAATGAACCGATTGCTTACCTGGGGTAGCGATGCTAGCCGGAAGGGAGATGCTTAGAGCCAGGGTAACTCGGCTTGAATAAGATGAGTATGGCCATGGAATACCATGAGGAATAAATTTCTACCAGACAGTGATTAAGTATTAGCACCAGAATTTAGAAAAGGGATGCTAAATGAAATGCAAGAAGTGATGTTGAAATAAAAAAATCAAGAGAAATAGAACAGAGAGATTCCAATGAGAGATTGATGCATATGTGACTGAGACTGTTTCCAAAAATTAAACGAAAATATGTGGGAAATTTTTTTTATTTAACAACTACTCTCACACCATAAATCAAGCATATTTCTACTGGCAAGGAAAACGTGTGAAGGTATTGTGCACAGAGAGAAAATCCACCTACTCAAGCCAGGGAAATGCTCAAATTTACATACCTGAATGATCACGCAATGCAGAAATAGTTGCGCCCAGAAACCTGGGAGAGCGCAACGCTTTGTTTCTCCAAACGAGCAAAGTCTCGACACCAGGAGTCGGGAAGGAAGAGTGAAGGGCGAAAGAACAATCCCTTTGTCAACACAGAACTAAATACAATTTTCTCAAATCAAAACCAACAAAACCCTAAGCCATCTCCACCGTCCAAGTGTCCTTTGATTGATGGTATACATGCGGATCGAGTGGGGAAATCGAAATTCATTACATAGCCATCCAAAACATAAACGTAAATCCATTGAAATCGATCCCACAGTACTCAAAATCGTATCACATGACCGGCGTTAATAAATGAGTAGACATACGTTGCATAGTATAAAAACTTAAACACATAAACCCTTGCATGTAAACGTGACCCAAAGCGTGTCCAAAGATAACAAAAATTTAAAAATCAACAGAGCGCCATCAAACCAAGTTGACGTGGAGATGTCAATGAGGTTACCAATGCCAAACACATAAATCCAACTTTGCCAACGAAACACAACCAATACAACGACCTTAATGTCGCCTATCTCCACAAAAAAAAATTTGCCACATTTGGAAATACGTGAAATATCCATGGTGCTATGGGACAATAATCACACATTGAAAACAGTGGCCGCAAGGCTGTAATGAATTCATATAAATGACATACGATTTAAATAGAAATAGATCATTCAGAACCATGAATAACTAGAATTCAAGACATAGTGCTATAACTCTTAGAAGATTACGAGGAGATAAACATAAATGAATAACATATCCACCATTTAATCCATTAGGGTATGACATCAAAATCCAAAGCGTAGGTATGGTGAACTCTATAAGGGTTGTATGTAAAAGTTTAATGCACAGATAGAAATTTTTATGGATAAAGGTAACCATATAAATTATGTGTGAATAGTATATATATATATATAACATAAGCCACAAAAACTTATGGGAAGAGAAAAATAAAACTATGATAGTCAGCCCATTTATACATATATGAGTAATAGGAGGAATAGGAATACCCTGTGCAATAGAGTTTCATAATTGATGAAATTCGAAGGTAGATATAAATAGTTGTGGCCAATAGAAGGACAAAATTAACCTATCAATTAAAAAAAAAAAAATTGGGGTGGAAAAGAAGAGACATTACATCTTCATCGAGGATCATTTTCACTTATTATCGTTTTTTTCTACCTTTATCACCCTTTTCACTAGAAATCTGTTTTTTCATGTTTCGAGCTGTTGAACGATATCACATCACAAAGTTTATGTGAAGTGGATTACCATGTTACTTGTTATTTTTGCAATTTATGATGGTGACTTAGGCTTTTTTGAGTTTTTTAATTAAGTGTATAAGGAGACAATCTTATGACTTTGATTCATATTTATTTTTTTAAGTCATACAAATTTTATTGTCTTATCTTAAAAATTTAGAAGGGTCTCGATTATTTTCCCTAAGGCATCTATTCTAAAAGAATGGGGGTTTTTGAATAGAAAAAGAGACGTTGTTGCAAGTATTTTGCATAAAATATTTATATGTCATATAAAATCATAAGGTCCAATAAAAAAATTTAATTACTTCAAGGGAAGTACACCCATGGGGCGGGAAGTAGACAATGATATGGTGTTCTGATAAGGCACTCCTTGATGTAAGGATCACTTCTTTGAAACTTTGTGGGAAAATATCTAATCATGCTAAGAGATGTTGTGGTCAAGGCTAGGTGCAATTCCCGAGTGATTTTGATGGCTTAGATGCCCCTGTGTCACATATGCTGAAGGCATTAGTTGGATTAGATGCCCTTGGGTCATGAATATTCAAGCCATAGGTTAGGCATTCCAATCATCGTATATCTCACATAACCTAACAAACAAAAAATATCATCTATATGTTAAATACTATATGAAATTATATATCATCTCTGAAAAACACTATATCATATCTCTGTTAAATACATATAAAATTATACATAAATCTCACAATATATTGTAAAATATAAATCTCATTTCCCTACTAAGTTATAGAATGTAAGTCTCATTACCCTAATGGGCTGTAAAATTTAGACCTCAACACATTAACCAACAATTATAACAATAAAACCCAAAATTAATTTGAATAATATCACTAATTAAAGATACTATTTCCAAACCTCCAAACAAATATTTGAACTTTATATAAAGGTATAATTGTAGTATACATTTACCGAGTTATTTATTTAAATATCACTATCGGGTTACGTGATCTACACTCATATACTCTGATATTGGACATTCCGCTTGAAAGGAAACTTGAAATGGTGATTTCTTCTTACACGCTTAGTATCAACTAGACGTGTGGTACTCAATAATCCACCAACCTTGTCCATTATGGTTTTGTCTTTTAATCCACCAACCTTGCTCATTATGGTTTTGTCTTTTATGTTATGTTTTATTAGGCTGAAGATTGTGTTTCTCAATAATCCACCAATCTTTCTCATTATGGTTTTGTCTTTTATGTTATGTTTTATTAGGCTGAAGATTGTGTTTCTCAATAATCCACCAATCTTGTTCATTATGGTTTTGTCTTTAAATCCACCAACCTTGTTCGTTATGGTTTTGTCTTTTTAATCCACCAACCTTGTTCATTATGGTTTTGTCTTTTATGTTATGTTTTATTAGGCTGAAGATTGTGTTTCAATCAAATATTTACGTACTTTGAAGAAAGGAAATCGAACTTGGACAATATATCAACTTTAAAGGTAGTTATGTGCATTTGTTCCATAATGAGTATGTGTAGAGCCATGTTATTGGTGGTTAAATTATGATTATTTTTGAAATTATTGAAGATAATAAAATTATTATTATTATTTGGGTTACTTAAAATAACATAATTTTTATTATATTATTATGTTTTAATTTTAGATGTATTATTATGAAAAGAAGGTTTAAAGTTATTGGAAGGATATATTTACGCGGTAAGCTGTTCTTATCTGAAAACAACTCCTCTAGTTGCCACTATGTCCATGTTTGAGTCATTGGATCAAATGTTAGACGATTGAAATGTTTTAGGGCATTAGGTCCAGAAGTAAATAGTTTTTTATATGTTAGTTTTTTTCTTTTTAATAAATTAGATTGAATTTAAGTTTTGGTGACTTTTAAGTTAAAATGTTGTTATTAAATTTTTTTTAGATTTTAACCTCAAATTAACATTTAGAGTATATCAAATTACATAAAAATAAAAATAAAAGTAAATTAAATAAAAATATTGACATAATGTAATGAACATTTTGACTAGGTCAAAATACAAATAAAAATAAAAATAATAAAATAAAATAATAATAAACTATAAAAACAACCCATGGTATTCATGTGGAATGTAGTTTATTTAAAGAGAGAAATTAACAAACTATATACATATCTTTAATTACCTAATTGTAACTAAAAAATTTTACATGTTTGTTACGTTGTAATCATAAAACATTTTCATATTATATGATGTCAAACTTACTCAACTTTTTATTCTGAAATTTTGAACAAATTTTTTCACTACAAATGTTTTAGGACAAATCCACAAGTAAATAGTTTTTCATATGTTTTTTATACTGTTAGTTTTTTTCTTTTTAATAAGTTAGATTGAATTTAAGTTTTGGTAATGTTAAGTTGAAATGTTGTTACTAAAAATTGTAACGTCTCTTCCTTCTACCCATAATTTTTTTTTTCTATTTATCATTTAATTCAGGGCTTCTGTTGGCCACAGCTATTCAACTCTACTTTCGAATTTCATCACATATGATCTGGTATGGAGTAGAGCTACTAT
This sequence comes from Pinus albicaulis, assembly GCA_034641835.2. Lineage (NCBI taxonomy): Eukaryota > Viridiplantae > Streptophyta > Pinopsida > Pinales > Pinaceae > Pinus > Pinus albicaulis. The sequence continues at coordinate 1,448,316,931 of CM076584.1, read as the reverse complement.
TCCTCCTATTACTCTTGGGAGTATAGTTTATTGCTTATTTCCCCTAATGGTTGTGACTGATGGTATATACCCTTACTCTTCACCATCTCTATTAATTTTACCTATATATTTTACCACCTCTATTGTATGGTTGCCTTTACTCCCATGTTTGTCTATCTAGGCATATTGTAATTTATACCTATGCTCTACCACATTTATATGTTCATTACACATGACAATTTACTCATAAATCTTTTGCACCCCATTGTAGAATTATTAACTCTATGTTTCTATTCAAATAGCATTCTCTTATGTATTACTATGATATTCGATGGGTTTTTCGTCTTGATGTAATCCCATTTCTTGTCACCTCACGATGGAATTGCGAATCCTTCACGGTCTAATCATATGGACCCTCTTGTCAAGGATAAGAATTTATTGTGAGTATGAATATCTCATTGTTTATGCTTTACGTATATAATTCTGAAGTTAAGTAATATGGAGGTAAGCATACGAAATTTTCCATTTCATTCAATGTGTATCGTTGACATGGTTACTAAGTGTGTGGCCACGTTAACTGTGAAATTCTCCCCGTCGCGCTATTCGTGACACCTTGTTGAATTTTCAGTTCATTAGTTCTGCATACGTCCATGCTGGAGGTTATATGTGTTTATATATTCTTTGTGACATTCCATGCCTGCATACGTTCTTAATACTCCAGACATATAATAAACTCGATGGTACTGTGGCGTGGATATCGTAGATCGACATTTACGTTTGGATTTACTGTGTATTAAATGCCAATTCCCAACTCGATCTGTGGCTACACCGTGGATACAACGCCATGTGGATGGTGAAGATCCATCCTGATCATTAGGGTTTCATTGATTCTTGGGTTGGGACATTTGTATAAATTCTCTGTGTTATTTGTTGGGTCGGTTTTTTCTCCTTTCATTCGCTCGACTTGCCTCCTTGTGGCGAAACTCTACACCTTGGAGAACTGAGCGTAGCTTCGCCCAGACTTCAACGTATCAATGCATTCTTCGTATGATGGCTCAGGTATGACATTCTGGCACGACTCTATTTTTAATTTTGAAACTCATGCTCTGTGTTCACTGTTTGATATGGATTTTTCTTTCCTTAGAAATACGCTCGGTGACTCGAGCGATAGCTGAGGTTTTGATTAAAATAATTTCTTTCCCATCGTCTTGGTTTCAGTTGAGTTTCATATTTGAAAGTTGGGCTAACCTCTGGTAGAGATTTGTTTCTCTATTCGAGTATGTCGATTTTTTTTAGTTCCACATTTCTTATGCTCCCTCGTATGTCTTATTATGAACGAACTTGGGAGCTAATACTCTATTGTTTTGGATAGAATTTTACACCCTCCTCTACATCTTTCAAGGGTTTATTTGAGGTCATTCGTGTGGCGATAGACGGATTTTACTCTTCTCGAGCCTTCTTCTTCGAACCTTTTCCCGACCTAGGTAAGTATCCAATTCAATTGTTCGTTCACAGAAGTCGTGGCTTATTTATTCCCAATTAAGACACCTACCCTTCAAATTTTGCTTTTATTTATGTCATGCATCTATTTCTATGGCAGGTCGTTGAAGGAACAAGGTTCTCCCTCACCAGGTAACTATTTATTTCTTAGTTATCATTTCATTCCTAATAGAATTCTTCTTTGAAATTTCTCGAATCGTATTCTTATTGTTGGTTATCTCTCTTACAGGTATTTCCGAACACTGTCTTCCTTTCTCATGAACTATGAAAGGCGTGGTTTCATTCGGCACTAATTTTAACGCTCTTGGCGTTTTCAGGTCGGTACTTACCGAATGCTGGTCGGAAAGAAGCCAGTTCTCATCACATTGTTCTACAAAATTTGTTCAGACAGTTTAACATTTTTATTGAAAAAAAATTGTATAACTGTGACTATTAATAATTTTTCGTCCAGACGATGAACTTTCCTGTATATCAATTTCTGGAACATTATGATAGCACTATAATGTCCTATTTCCACAATTGGCTGCAATGTTTGAAAGATATTTATATATCTTTGTACAGGATATGTCTATTCCTCATCTCTATTAATATGGAAAACTCAGTAATATGTATATCATCTTAAATTACTTTCTGTTCCTTGTTCACATGATAGCAAATTTGACTATAAGTCTTATTAGGACAACATTTATCAAGTTGAAATCTCTTAGTAGAGGAGAATTTCCCATTGAAAGTACAAGTGGGTTCTATGACTCCAACAGTGAACTCGCTTTATTCTTCTTAGCTTGGATTCCATTGTAATAGTTACTTATGGCATTTTCCGCAATTATATATTTTCAAATTTTTATTTATTTAGCATAACACTTTCAGGCTATGTGTTGTTTAGAATATACTTCTAAACATAATAACATTCTGATGAAGAATTTAACTGTTATCTTTCACAGCTTTTACAGTTGCATGCATTATGTAGAAATTCACATCTTATTCTAGAATAATTATTCTACTTGGGCCATTCCTGTACAAGTAATGTTAGTCACACATTATATATGTATATGTTTCTCATACTACAATTTTTTGTAGATTGGATAATCACAGTTAGCTAGATCTCTTAATTTTCTGAAATTGTATAAAGCATTAAAATCTATGCTCTTTCAAATCTGTCCTTACTGTAGCATGCAGCTTATAGATAGCCATGTATTTCTATTTTGTAAGTATACAGTTCTATACTTTACTCAGTAAATTTAATAATTTCCTTACTACTCACACAATTCAATTATCTCTAGTTTCCACTTGTTTTTTATTCCTATGGTTAACAGAAGCAGATTAAAGTTACAAAATCCTGAATTACGAGGTACTATAAATCTCCAGATTTAAACGAAAGGCTGGTTTAGAGCTTCTAGATGATTTTTCCTCATTTTTCTAGTTCCTACAGCCATGCAGAACTGAGAGGGTTAAACCCCTCCTTAACTCTGTAAATGTATGGAACACTACTAAAATTCAGAAAACAAAATATACATAGGTAACTATAGTCTGTCACATCAAAATTAAATTTCAACTATACATAATTACTGTGAGCATAACACTTGGGTAATTGACAAGTCCTCCCAACCGTAGAGTCCCTCTGTCTCCAGAACTCACCCCTGATCTGAGACCACCTCCAGAACAGACCAACCTCTGATCTGTTCAGGAATAGCTTATTTAAGCTTTTTCTCCCCAAAGCCTATTTCTAATTCTGCGTCTAGAATATCAGGATTTTTTTCTTCCTGTTTGCCTAGGCTTCCCTATTTAGGCACTTTTAAAGCTGCTTTCTGCTTTTCCCAGCTTTTCCAGCTTTTTACCTCTTCCCAAATACTTTCCTCATCATTAGGGAATTTAGATTTTTCCTCAAAATCTAAATTAGAAATAATTTCCTTCAAGGATTTTTGAAATATTGTGGGGAAAGTATTTGCCTTTATCCATCCTCATGGATTTAGCAAGTGATCTCATAATTCTCATTTTGGTCAATCTGCATAGAATTATTTTATTCATTTTCTCAAATTAAATATTTAATTACATCCACCAAATACTTGTCCTTTGGGGTCCACTCCCCTTAGGATTAAAGTTCAAATGTCTATTTTTTGAAATTCAAACACATAAACTAGGGGTGTTACAATTTTTTTTTAGATTTTAACCTCAATTTAACATTTTGAGTATGCCAAATTACACAAAAATAAAAATGAAAGTAAATTAAATAAAATGATTGACATAATGTAATGAAAATTTTAAGTAGGGAAAAATACAATAAAAAATAAAAATAATAAACTAAAATAATAATAAACTATAAAAATAGCCCAGGGTATTGACCCATGGTATTCATGTGGAATGTAGTTTATTTAAAGAGGGAAATTAAAAAACCATATACATATCTTTAACTACCTGATTGTAGCTACAAAATCTTACATGCTTTTTACTTTATAATCATAAGCAATTTTCATATTATACGATGTCAAACTTACTCAACTTTTTTATTCTAAAATTATAGACAAAGTTTTTAGCTACATAATTTTAGCTTTTATAATTTTTAATTTTTCAATTCCAAACAAAACATACAAATTTGTCCTTACCATAGATTATAGTTTTACAAAATTCACACTATTTAATTAACAATAGAGTAGGTTGAGACAACCCTAAGGGGTTTTTTTACAAGTTTTATCGGAACATTTCACTCCATCCAATATATATTGTAGAGTCTTTTGAAGATAGAGTATATTCTAGTTTCTAATTTGATCCAAAATCAAACAAAATGGCTAGGGATTTCACAAGTTATTAGTTTATAACTTGATCCACAATCAAAGAAAATGGATAGAGATGATCAATTTAGAATAACCTAATATGTCTATATTGGATATCGAGGTGGGTTGTACAATAATTGAGTATGCGTTTTAAAGGGTAGGGGAATTTAGATACTCTACCCTTCCACCAAAGCTATAAAAAGTGAGAGTTGTAGATTATAGTGGACTATGAATAGTTCATGTAACAATTTCACTACTTATAACATATTTTAATATAATTTATTGGTGATAAATACCACCTAATCCATGAAAAATTGTAACCATGTCTGCAATGATATATGCTAATCATTTCAGTTTTATGTTGATGACAAGTTATTTTATCATTTCTTATGTAAGCCTTTCAAGTTTTATGTTTATAATAGTTTAAAAGCTTTGATATCAATCTAATAAATTGATATTGCAAAACAACTGATGTTTGTGACACGTCTGTAGGTGTTTCCATTCATAAATGTCTTACTCATTTTGTCTCGAGATTGTTAGATAATGGTGAAAGAACTACATTGTTAATCGAAGTGATCCACAGAGTTATCCACGACCAGCTTGGAAAACCAAACATGAAGATGCTTCTAATTTTCAATGGAGTAGTCTTCAAAATTTCCTAGCTCTATTTTAATTGCATAAATGCATTGAAAACCAACCGATAGTATTTTCTTCAATTTTTTTATTTGGACGTGTTACAAGCTGATATTTACTACTATACAAGTTGTTTAACAAATTATTATGTAACAATTGTGCCAAGAAGTTTTTTAATTATTTCTCTTCAACTATATCTTATCAGTTTAGTTTGTTTTCAATGAAGAAGAGACTTTAGAGTTTAAGAATTGTATCTTAGATCTGAGCACATGATTTGCTTTCAATCAAGAAGAGACTTCAAAGTTTAAGAATTGTATCTAAGATATGAGCACATGATTTTATTAAAATTTATATAACAAATTAATTTTTTATAACTTGTATGTTTAAATATGTGATTTTGGAAGTGATGATGGCATCTTTAGACACTTGATTAGTATCGTTGAAGAACTTTGAGTATATCATTAAGGATTGTGAGTAGTTCTTGTAGCAGTTTCATTTCTTATAACAAATTTTTATATCCTTTGTATGAGCTATTGTATATACAGTTCTAACATATTTCCCCCACACGTTACCTATATGTTGAGTAGTTCATGTAGCAATTTCATTGCTTATAAAATATTTTTATATCTTTTGTATAAGCTATTGTATATAAAATTCTAACACATTTCCCCCTGGTGTTACCTATATGGTGACTGAGTGATGATGAATTCTTTAGACACTTGATTAGTATTGTGGAAGAAATTTGAGTATATCATTAAGGATTTTGAGTAGTTCATGTGTGAGTTGCATTGCTTATGACACATTTTTATATGTTTTGTATAATATATTGTATATACATGTATACTATGATATGGATACACATTTCCCCCAAGCGTTACCTATATGGTGACTATTGTCCAATTTTTGATATCTAGAGAAATATAATTAAGTGATTGATGGTTTTTGAACATCAAAGTTACTCTGACGACCTTTTATCTTAGGATTTCTCCTTAGTGCTGAGATTCGATCTGCATGATGAAGGTGCATAGATCGCTTCACAAGAAAACCCTTTGGCCTATTCATAGTACGTCGTAGTTGTATGAGTGGACTGCTTATATTGTCCTCACTGTCATAAGATTCCAATGTGGTTAACTTTTTTTATAAGTCTATATACAAGTTATACATATTATGTAGTAAGAAATGTTCTTTAATAATAACAATCACTGAAAGGAGAAATTCTCTCAATACACCCCTATAGATATACAATTTCTCATGATATTATTTTCATTTGGTGAGACATGGAAGTTCCAATACTAAAAATATTTCACATTGTCCCTCACATTATACAAAATTCTATCTTGATAAGGTATCCTACATATATTAGCCCAACATGCAAGCTCATCATTCTCATATTATTGAATACTAATTTTTTAATACCTCCACAAATCAGTTATATATATTATAGTAGTTCTCACTTGAGTAATCTTTCAATTCGACATTCAATTCTTTAATAATAAATTTGTTTTACATAGTAGGGAGCACAATAATTTTGTAATCATATAATAGGATAAAAAAATATTCAAAATATAATTTATTTGAATAAATAGATGTGTGTAAAATATTTTTATAAGAAACTAGATTTTTAATTATAAAATATAAAACTATAACTTAAATTTGTGAATTTACTTTGTATTTTTTTTTTTATGTATATAGAGAAAGACGAAGCCAAGTTTGAAGTTAAGAAAATAAACCATAACATAAAGAATAATATCTCCTTCCAAAAATGTCTCCATATTAGAATGACATTCACTTTCCTGTATACCAAGATTGTTGTTCTCATATACAATTTGTGACAAGCATGCAATTGGGGCTAGGATATCTAGATGAACTTGGACTAGACTCTATTTCTTTTAATATAAAATATCTTTATTTACATCTATGCTACATAGATTGTACTTGAATGTATTTAAAATATTTTATTTGAGTTGCATGCTCATTTCATGCTTGTTTCAGAGGATTATTAATTACCAAAATATTTTCACCACCAATTTCCTATTTCAATATCTATAAAAATTTCTATATATATGTGAACAAATTATGTTGGTTTACATATATTTTTTCACCTGCAATTGCCTATTTCAATATCTATAACAAAATTTTCTAGTAGATAACTCTTATCATTAATATCTTTGAAACCTTCACTACCCACTTCCATGGATGCAAATTTTTCTTTGCATTCCTCCACGATGGCTCCTTCTCTCCAACATCTTATTTCTTCTAGACTACTCTCTCCTATGTTATTTCATTAAGACGTTTCTTTTGCAACATGTGGTGCAATTTCTAGTTATTATAAATTCAATATGAGAACATGAAAGAAAAATTTTCAACCATCTCACCTAATCAAATTAATAATTATTATTAATTGTTATAAGTGAATGCTAATTATTTATATTAATTATTATTTGACATCTTGATTTTATGATAAATTTGCACTTGTGATTCTTATATAATAACATATTACTTAATAATATAAATGGTTATCCTATCAAAGAAAATTTCAAATCTTAATCTAAAAATATTTGATTTCAATTTAAATATCTACAAACCCAATAACCTTCAGTAAAATAAAATATTTTTTAAGAACATCTAATTTTAATATCACAAAAAAATAAATAGTATATTCAATAATAATTTAATATCTTATTTGAAAAAAATATTAATTTAATGTGATGTTTTAAATTATTATTATTAACTATCAATTCATCTATCTTAAATAAAAATAACAATATATACCTACATCTAATATATTGATCCCTGAATGCAGGTGATTAGTGGCAAGGGTACTTAGAGGTGAATGTGGGTCAGCGCGTGGGCTCATAACTTTTCCACCCTCACTCATGTCATTTCTCTCATAAATAAACTCACCATAATTCACACTGCAGCATTAATGTCGCATACTAGCCCATACCTGCCCTCGTCCCTTGTGAGAGTGGCTTCCTTTGGAAGCTTCATTCTTGCTCTACCTCCCCTGCATTCTAGTTTCTCCCCTGTTGCTGCAGAGCCTAGCTCTCGAACCAACACACATCGTCGTTGCTCCATCGTTTGTTGCATTGAGCTTGCTCCTAGCCTTCAGATTTCGCAGAGCACACTCTATAATCTGGGGCTCAGTTAGCCTTTGGTGAATTCTCCCGCTCTGCAAGAAATCCCTCCCCTGAATTCCGTCCCCATTCATTCTGCTGGTCGGCCCCATCACCTTGCTCAATGCATCATGCTGCACCTTTGACAGAGAATGTGCTGTCGGCGAGGTAGCAGCCGTGGTCATCTCCCCCGCCAACCCTCCACTTCAACCTCAAACTCTTCATCTCCCTCGGATAACTTCATTAGTCGTTATCCTGATACCAGAAGTGGTCAAGGCTGCGGTCGTGGGTGTGGAATTTCTGACTTGGGCTTGCCATTTTTCCACCCTGGCCATCTCCACACCGCCCATCTTCACTTTCCTTGCTTGTTGAACTGGCCCACAATAACTGCCACCATTACCATCGAGCTTAAGGAGGAGACCCCCGGTTTGGAAGCGGAGCACTATGGCATTGGTTTGGAGAAATGGGCCGATGACAAGCTTTGCACTCCTCCAAGCGTTAGCTTGAAGAGGAAAGCTCCTAGGTGCAGCGACACTTAGGACATTTCCCAGGACAACCCGGGTGACATCAAGCGAGGCAGCCACAGTGTTAAAGACAACAAGCAGGTGGACGAAGATGACCCGTATGCCTATGGCTGTCATGTTGTTGATGAACCCCCCTCATTCTCTGATGATTCTTAATCTGGTCATAATTTGCAGTTTCTTTCCCCACAGGTTTTTGGCTGGGTACACTCCTATGCTCATGATGTTTATTTTTTCATCATTTCTGTTCTTTTTGATAGTCTGTCAATGAACCAAGGCCATTTTCCCCTCCATGGGCGGAATGTTTTTGTTTGTCATCAGGATGGTTTTTGTTTGTCTAGTATGTCTGGTAAAATTTTCAAGTCATGTTTGCAGTGTAAGAATGCCACTACTTTGGGCAAGCTCTGCTGAGGTTGCTGCCTCTTTGTAATTCGTTTTTGTATTATAAATAGAGTAGTCAGATTCAGAAAAAAAAAAATATATATATATATATATGTTGATATTTCATATCAAAGATTCTAATCTCTATTTACAAATTTTATATATTGATATTATCAATTCATCTATCTTAAATAAAAATAACAATATCTACCTACATCTAATATATTGATATTTCATATCAAAGATTTTAATCTGTATTTATGAATCTTATATATTGATATTTCATATTCAATATTTTAATCTCTATTTATGAATGTTAAAAGGTCAAATTTAAATGTATCTAGAGACAAAACATAGCAATGAACAAGTTAATCAATTATGAATATGAAATTGTGTTTTCTGCTATTGGTAAGTTAGCAACAAATTATGGATTTGAAATTGTAGGCTTTAAGTTGTTCATAGGAACTGACATTTGAAACCAATATACAATCTTGATATAGACGCCCTTGCTATTTTAGTCAAGTTTGGCGTTTAATAGTTAACCCTGAGCCATCTTTCTAATGGTTTTTGTCTCGTCTCTTATACATAATTTTCTTCAAAAATTTAAATTATAGAATTTTAAATTTAATTGTATTTTTATTAAATTTTTTACATATGGTCAAAATTATAATATAATATCTAAATGTTTATATAAAATTAATTCTATTTTATAAATAGATTAAGGAAATATTAATTTTAAATTGATATATTTAAAAAAAAAAAAATCAGGAAGGAAAGTTGACTCTCGATGTAAATTGAATATTATGTAATTGAAATATTTGAAAAATTCATTATATAATGGTAACATTCATGATTAAACAAAAGGAAAATAAATTTATAAATTTTTCAGAGATATATAAAGTTTTTAGAGATGTTTTGTTCCTAGAGGAGTTGTTAAAATTTAATTAAAGGTTTTAAAATTTAATACAATTTTTTTGAAGAGGTTATAATGTTATTTATGAGTTGTAAATCAATTGATTTGAGTGGGGTATATTTTTTACTAGGTATTAGATTAAAATTTTATGGGGAGAGGTTCAGGATGGAAATTATTTTTCGGGAATTGAAATATTCCAATGGGTATCTAAGCTCAACTAAGTCTCAATGTGGGTGTCTCTTTCTGGGTTATTGGGTATTCCATTGTGGGTAGATCATTATTCCATCAAATAGATAGGCTAGCCCTAGTTATCCCCAAAAAAAAAAAAATTGAATGTATGTAAATGTAATATCCTTGGTGTAAGCATTTTTTTTGGATGAAAAAATGATTTGTAATTTTTGACCTAATGGAGCTCTCCACCAGGTCGACCTCCATGACCTAGGGTTTGGATATTTCTATCCAGGCTACCCTAGGCAGAGCTCCCCCCCAGACCGTTAGGCCATGATCACTCTCCTGGTCAGCCTTGAGGCTCACCTATGATAGAAACTAATGGGGGACCGTTACTCCCTCCATCATGGGCTAGCCTCCGACAGGGGAGGTAGCAGGGGCTGATATCAACAACTAAAAACACTCTGGACCATCTCATGACATCTTAGGGGAGACTCCCACAATGCAGAAGACAACTACATCAACAACAGAAGAAGAAAACATCAAATAAAGAACATGCATTCAAAAAAACCCAAAAAGAACAATGATCAAGCTCCCTTGCATCGAATCAATGAAATAATTGAGTTCATGAAGGATCATGCGCTGATAGGAAAGTTCATGGATTTCTGGCCCATTGAAAAATCCCTTCGAGTATCTATAGCTTCCAAATGGAAAGCTAAAGGCAATAGTGACCTTCATCTGTGTGTTAAAGGCTTCTTTAGTGTGATATTTACCTATAATGAAGACAAAAATAGGATCATTGATGGAGCATCCTATTTATTTACTCCACAGGCTTATACCTCTGACACTAGATGGAGCAGTTCAACCCCGAAAAATAAGATCCTAGATGGGAAATGGCCTGGATTTGGCTCTACTGCACCCCCCAGGATTACTTCGATGAGCTCACCCTTAGAGATATATGCAAATCCATAGGGGAATTTGCCAAGATTTCAAAGGAAACAAAGGTCAACCGTGACGCATCATAAGCTCAAATCTGTGTCTACATGAACATAGCGGAGTCGCTACGAGGAGAGGTAATTCTGTTTCACGAAGACTTTGAATGGATAAAAAATATAGATTATGAGCACCAACATGGGCATCTATTCTGAGATTTCCCTCTAAACAAAAAAGATGTTGTTGAAAATGAATCAAATGACTAAGAAAAAAAAGGATTCACGAAGGTGAAAAGCAAGAAAAGGCATAACAAGAGAACTAACTCTCACTAGAATAAAAAAGGACCTGCAACTAGCAATAACTTCGTAGCCCTAAATCAAATGAATGAGAATGATAACGAACCAGCCAATGAAGTTGGACGCATCCTGAAGGAGTAGGTCCATACCTCCAACACATAACAAAATAGTGTCCCACCAGAGACCTTTTTGAAACCTCAAAGCCCAGGCTTTGCAGGGGACAACCTAGTGTCGAATGGAAAAGAATAGGTGATGTATGTGATCCCAAAATCCATGGAGGAAGAGCAAGAGAGAATTGATCTTGAGGGCTTGGATCTCATAGGGTTACAGGATGCTTGCAATAAGAAGGAATTTCACTTAATATCTGAGTAGCAGGTCTAATAGCTAGAATAAATCCTTACCCAAGCGTAACATCTCCCCTCTCTCGGAATTCACGGGGGAACGCTCCTAAATAAAAAACACTTCATGAAAGAGTGTCGAAAAAGAGGTAGGGAAACAAAGGTGCAAAGAAAAGTAGAATTGGGCAAGGAAATGGTTGATTCATGGAGATTCCCCAAGTTAACAAGATTCTACGCCTACAATACCACCCCCCCCCAATGAAGATAATCTCTTGGAATATAAGAGGCCTTAATAACCCCACCAAGCACAGGATAATAAAAAAAGAATCACTGAGGAGCACCCTGGAATATTCTACATCCAAGAAACCAAATGTTCCAGCTCCACTCTAGAAAAAATATTCATAAAGATATGGAAAGTTTACAACACAAAAGCAGTAGATGCCAATGAAGCTTCTAGAGGACTATAAATCATATGGAACCCCCAAATCATTCCCTAGAGAACTATCATGCGAATAGGAATTTAATGCATGCCAACTTTCACTCGATTGGCATGGACATCCATGGTCTGCTAACGAATGTATACTTTCCCCATAATCTTCACCAACGTCATAGGTGAACTCAATAAACATAGATCTCCATCACTCTGGCTCCTCGGAGGAGATTTCAATATGATAACAAACCTACAGGAAAAGAAGGGAGGAAGGATGCATATTGACCTGTAGAGTAATGGATTCAAGAAGTTCATCCAAGAAAACCATCTCATCAATCTCCAAACTTCCAACAACGTCTTTTCCTAGAATAATAGAAGAGGAGGTACCCACCAAATAGCTTCTAGACTAGACAGGTTCCTCATCACGAAAGATTTCATTCATCTAGGGAGGGATCTAGAAGCTACCATCATCCCTACCACAGGTTCTGACCACTGGACAGTACAAATTCAGTGGTTAAAAAAAGGTATGCACATTCCCAAACAATTCCGCTTTGAAAATTACTAGCTCAGACATCGAGGGTTTAAGGAAATGGTCTCTGCTTGATGGTCCTCCCTATCACCTCTGCAAGGAAAAAAAATTTTCTAGTTCCAGAGAAAGCTGAGAATGCTCAAAGGTAAACTGAAGATATGGAATAAATCCACCTTCGGAAATATCTTCAATGATCAAAGAGAGCTGGAGGAAAAAATGAAGAAGCTTAAACAAATGATCATCAAGGAAGGACACTCAGCTGATTCAGAGAACCAAGAGATTATATTATCAACATAGATGGAAGAAACAAGGAGCCAGGAAGAAATCATATGGAGACAAAAATCGAGGATCTTTTGGCTCAAAGAGGGAGAACAATACACAATTTTTCCACCTCTCCACTATTTATCATAGGATGCACAACAAAATCACTGTCCTCAAAAACCAAAATAGAGAGGGACTGGAAAGGCAAGAGGACATAATGGACGAGTTGCGCAACCACTTTAGGAACACTCTGCAAGAACCTAATCATTAGAGTCATGAGGCTGTAGGGAAAATCACTTAGTACATTACTAAGCTAATTACGAAAGAACACAACCAGATGATGCTGAAAGCTACCACACTTGCTGAGGTGGAACAAGTATTCTTCCAGCTGAAGGCCGAAAAGGCTCCAGGACTGGAAGCATTTACCACCAAATTCTTCCACTTCTTTTGGGAAACCATCAAATATGAAGTCTCGGGTGTAGTGGAGGAATCATGCACCACTCACTGTCTTCTTCCAATGCTTAATTCCAAATTCATCACTTTGGTTCGAAAAGAATACAACACAGCCTCAGCATGTAAGTACATGCCTATAGCACTCTGCAATGTCATTTATAAAATAATCTCCAAAGTTACTGGTAACAGGCTGAAGCAACTCCTTCCCACGATCATCTCCCCGGATCAAATGGGCTATGTTTAAGGTAGGAAAATCCTTGATAACATCATCCTAACCCACAAGGTCATACACTCTCTCAAATCCTCCAAAACAATAGGTATGGTCGTCAAAATTGATCTATACAAGTCTTTTGACAAACTTAGCTAGGACTATGTATCAAAAATTTCCTTTTGGCCTTCGGCTTCAGCCACACCTGGGTATGCTAGATCATGATCCTCATTACCTCTCTATTTATTTCCATCTTGGTCAATGGTATACCCTCTACAACTTTCAACCATTCAAGAGGAATCAGACAAGGGAACCCCCTCTCACCCTTAATTTTCATCATCATGGCTTAAGGACTGGGCCACCTCCTTAAAAGCTCCATCCACTCAAGTGGTCTACAGGGTATACCCCTCCACAAACTTTCTCCCTCCAATCAACAATTTGTGGATCAAAACATGATCATGGGTTACTCCTCGTTAGAAGAAGCCCATACCTCTAAATCTCTTCTACAGTCCTTCTCTGAAGCCTCTGGTACTGAGGTCAACCCTAAAAAATCACAAATATTTTTCTTCCACACCCCCCCTCTATCTCAGCACAACATTGCCCGCATCCTAGGCTTATGCATTGCATCTTTACCCTCCAAATACCTTAGAGCCCCTCTCATTGATACGACCATTAATCACTCCTCTTGGTGAGCTTTGCTAGACAAATTGGAAACCAGACTATCCAACTAGACCCAACGTGCTCTCAATATAGAAAGTCGTTTGGTTCTCATCAAAGCAGTTCTGCAGTCCCTCCCCATTTACCTCTTCTCGGTACTCGCAGCCCCCAACTGGGTCCTGAAGGCCATGCACAAATTGAAAAGAACCTTCCTTTGGGGTGGTACAAAAGAGAAAAACAAATGGGCTTTAGTGAACCAGAAGGAAGTGTGTACTCCAAAGAGTCACGGGGGGCTAGGGTTGCGTGACCGTGAGCACAACAACAACATCATGGGATCTAGTATCTAGTGGAAATGGGTCTCCAACCACCACACTCCATGGGCTAACCTATGGGCAGCCAAATATTCTCATTCATGGCCCAAGGAGGAACTTATCAAATTCAACATAGAGCCCAGAGGATCCCAAGTCTGGAAAGGAGCCAACAACCAAAACAATATGATACAGACTCACAGCTTCTAGGAGCTACGCAGTGGCACTCAAACTAGATTCTTAGGGATTCCTTGCAGAAACTGCTAATACTCTCCTCCATCTTCCCCAGACCACTATGGAGTGTGGCTTTACAGGAAAGGAAAAGGAGGAGTATAGAGGATTTCTAGACTGATGACACAACTCAAGGATAGATTAACTAGCTACATATAGACAAATGGAAAGACGACTGGAACAATGAGAGTCACACATACAGTTGGGAGGAACTAAGCACTAAGACAAAAATCATAGCACAACCAGGACCTAGGATCCTTCGTTGGGGTCACATGCTGAGTGGTGACTACTCCACCAAGGAAGCTTATAACCTCCTACATCAGTAGAACCCATATCCAATCAATCTCGTCTGGGAAAAGATATGGTCGACCAAACTCTAGCCCGAAGTAGCCACCTTTTTATGGCTTCTCAGTAATCGATGCATCCTCACATGGGATAATATTTTGAAGAGAGGGTTTGTAGGACCCTCCAAAGGCCTTCTATGCCAGGAAAAATTGGAAACCATCGACCACCTATTTGACCAATACCCTACCTCTAATGCCATGTGGGACAAAATAACAGTACTTTGTAGAAATACCAATAGAGAAAGGGGCAACATCACCAACACCATCAGGATATGGATGGAAAATCCTTAATCCAACAACCTCATTAACAGACTATGGAAGATAATTTTGAGCATCCTTATCTGGAACATATGGAAGGAATGGAATAGTCGAATCTTCAAAGATAATGTATCCACCTTAGAGTAGCTCTGGGACAGGATACGCGACAACCTCCCTCAAACGCTGGCCCTAGACTCCTGGAGCTAGGTGGAACTCTCCACCTCTACTGTGGAGTGTCACATACGGAACAACTAGCACATGAGCATAGATACCCCCTTGGACATCAACCCAAGGAGTGCCGATAGAACCCCTACACCTGAAAAATGGAATCCCCCCCCCCCCCCAAAATGGCTTCTTCAAATGTAATTTTGATGGCGCATCCAAAGAGAATGGCATAAATGAGGATTCAAAGGTATTCTTAGGAAATCTGAAGGAGAGCCTATTTGGATTTACCATGGTAATATGAGGTGGGATAGAAAAAACTCTACAGAGCTTGAAGGGCTCATCCAGGGTATCTAAATAGCAATTTAGTTCCACTATTTTCCCTTGTAAATGGAGGGATACTCGAAAATCATCACTACGGCCACCAGAAGAATTCTCCATGGTATGTCTTCCACAAAGTTATCCACCAGCTGGAGGCTAGGCCACAGGCTCAAGCTTCTGGAATAGATGATACACAATCACAAAGCCATTTATTTTAGCCATCTGCAAAGGAAAGAAAACTTAGTTGCGGACCACCTCGCGAATAAGGGGGTGGAAAGTCATAGAGAGTTGTATCATTCCAACCTCACCCAGGTAAAGGATGATGCTTTAATATGAGAATTCCATACTCTCATTCAAAAGGATCTATGCTCCTCATAGGTGGGTGAGAGAAGGAGTACAAATGAAAATCGTCTCTACCACGCCCATGAGGACGAAGATCTACGACACATGTCCTCACCCGATGTGGATCCTCAAGTTAGTAATAATCCGCATGAGATGAATGAGATAAGGTATGATGAAGACATGATTGGACAATGTCAGCCCCTCCATGGTACCTCTCTGCAGAAATCATCCTAAATGATTATCTGGATGGACAAGCCGATCTGCAATAACTCTTAACTCGAGCCCACTCATGAAAACGGTTATGGCACGCAGCTGTGTGCGAGGCACAATCATGTTTCACCCCTTCACATGTGTCATAGGCCTGTTTAAAGGAAGGCTCCTCAACACAAAGAGACACACAGTCAGCTCCTTGAGATTTATTTATTGGTTTTTTTCTTTCCATCCTGCACACCTAGTCCGCTACGCAGCACTCTTGCTAGAGCTGAGTTGGACAAAAATCCCTAGGATGTGATTAATCCCACTTGTGAATCTTACTTCATCTCTTTTGGTCCTACCAGTCTCAAAAATCTGCACGGACACATTACCCCGCACCCCTTGATGCACTTTACCCCTCATCTTTTCCCCCTGTCTTCTTGTGCTTCTTCCCTGCTTTAGTCATCCCCACCTGCTAAGCATTCTCCCAACTCTGTCACACCTCTGCTTCAGCTGACTATGGAACCTAGGCTGTGTCAAAAAACCATCCATGGTGGGCAGAGAGGGGCGCTCCTTGGTCATTACCATCGTGGGACATATAATCGCTTTTAGTCTATTGAAGGCTCCTCCTAAGGAAGTTATGCTAGACAGAGCCTCGAACCTGATCAGGAGGAGGAGGCCCACATGCACACTTCATAGAGAGATATAAGTGGAACACATAAGTCCACCATTGCGCATTAGGCGCACCTCCCACCTCACAAGACAGAGCCCCTTCCAGCTCAGGAGGATGAGGGGGATGATATAGATGTTTGGATTATGGATTATGAAGGTACTTGGACGCGCATCCCCGACGCAAAATACCTGGTGGCACCCATCCTCTGTGCATTGGTCCCTAAACCTACGCGTTCACCCACTGATACATAGGAAGTGGTTGCAAAGGTGTATGCCTGCCCCATAGTGGAGGAAGAACTAGATAATGATGATGAAGCCGAAGACTAAATACTACCAAGCTTCTCAATTCTTCCTTTTTTTTTTCATGCTTGATATCACCACGAAATTTCAAGTTATACTTATGCTTCTGAATATTTTGTAATTTTTGGTTACACAAGCGCTTCTGTGCATTTTGTAATTTCATGTTTCAAGTATTTTCCATGCTGGTTTACTCCATCGAGGCAACCCTGAAATCGCACAACAAAGGTTGGGATTGTTTAAGCACAATGTACCAACCTAGCCTATAGCATATGTGTTATTTCTATTTTCTAATTAATATAGATTATCCTAATTTACCAACAACAAAAAAATATCCTTGACATTACCCACTAAAAAACTCTCGTAAAATGAGGGTTGATGAATAATTAAATGTTATTAACTCTTATATTGATATTACATGAATAATATTCTTGTAATTCTTAATTATAAGAATATTACAAGAATTAATTCTTAATTCTTTAATTTAGAAAAAAATTATATTCTTCTATATAAATAAACTATATTTCCAAGTTTCTATATTTTATGTGTTTAGAAATAATGAGTAATAGTTTTAGAAAAACTATGGATAAGTGATATTTTTCTCATTAGGAAAAAGAAAATCTACCTTGAAAAGAAAGAATGCGATATTTATGGAGTGATTTTGTGATTTAGGAAAAGTCATATTTATGGAGTGATTTATGGAAAGCTTTTAAGTATTGGAAAATATTTTCAATTTTCTTAATTCTATTTATTGTAAGCCTATGAGAAAAATAAAGGAATGAATAAGAATACATGGATATTGGAGCCATGAGAGATGAAGAAGAGATTCCAAACATGTATCAAAAGATAAGCAACTATCTTCTTCGAGAATTATTGTGTTTGCATATGGTGCATGATGAATAATAACTAAATTTATTTTCTTTGAAAAACTCATATGATAAAGAATCAAGATTGTTTCTTGATAAAACCTCTAAGGAATTCCGTGCGTAGAGGAATAAATGTTTTTTCATTGAATTCTTAGAATATTTCATGTGCTTTTAATTCATAAAATATTTTCATGGAAAATTAATTTTTGAATTGCATGAGTTATTGGAAAATAGGGTCCAGATATGCCTTAATATATCCAAAACCATGATATTTACGAAAAATTTGAAATACATTTTTGTAAAGAGCTTGTTCGTACAAAAACACTCTTTTCGATTCAAAAAAATAGTTTTCAGCTTCTCAAAACGTGTGTTCAAATTTGTTGGAAAAAACAAAAAATTATTTAATATTTAAATCTGCAAAAATAGGCTGCAAAGATTCATTCGAATATTCCAAACCATGAAACCTGTATAAAAATTGAGAGACCTTTTGTTTAATTAAATTGTTCCAAACAAAAACATTTTTTTCTTTTTAAAAAACCATTTCCATATGTTTGGAAACTATGTCCAAAGTTCATGACCAAAATAGGAAATTATTTAATATTTAAATCGGAAAAAATGGGTTGCAAAGATTCATTCAAATCTTGTAAACTATGACACATGAGAAAATAATGACAGAGGTTTGTTTTAATGAGCCTGTTCTAAGAAAAAAGTCTTTTGGTTTTCAAAAATTAGTTCCATTTGTTTGGAAGCCGGATCCGAAGTTGATTACTAAAACATGAAAAGCAGAGCCAACGATAGTGCTTCCATTTTATTTTTATGTCGGACAAGAATAGTTGGTTATCTACATATAGAGATAAATATTGTGTTAATATTCTCGAAAATAAATAAACTAATTGTATGCAAAATCAAATAGAACAATTATTTTGATATTTCTTGAAAAGAAATAAGTTATTCACATGAAAAAAAATAGAACAACTATGTTGATAATGCTTGAAAATGAATTAAGTTATTTCATTTAAAAATATTACCAAGGGTGTTCTCATGATGCATATGCATTAAAATTTTTAAGGAGAAATATTGGACTTTTGAAGAAAATATGTGCTTAGGCACACAAGAATAATATCTAGTATATTTGATCTACTATAATTGAATATGTGACTTTACATGGATGGAGAGTTTGAGTCATGTAAAAGAGATAAATATGTTTTTTGAGAAGTATTTCACATAAAACCTTTGCATGAAAGATAATTGTTTGTGTTTTTTGAGAAGGATTTGTTATTTATGTTATTTCTTGTGTAAATATTACAAGGTATTACAAATCTAGCTGATGTGTGAAATGATAAGAAAATATTTTGTATTCCGTGTATAATAGCTAGTGAGTTAGGTAACTTTTAGGAAAGGAGCAATTAGTGTGTTATATTACTTGGAAAATAGATATATATATATATATATTTATGCAAATAAGACTTTATTGTGTTATAACTCTTAAAAAATAATAGAAGAGAAAAACATATTCCTGTATGCATTATTGAATTAGATTCTTGGAGAGGAAAACTAGTAATCACATATTTTATTATGTTAAGATTTTTTAGAGAAACATATACACTTGCGTGCATGGAAAAATATAGTTTTGGTATTATATTTATCGAGAAAAGGAAGGTGCAATCACATAATAGTGATTGTGTTAGCATACATTTGGGAAAAGTAATATGCAGTTGAACACCTAAAGAGATTAACTATGGTATTAATTTTCTTTTAGGATAGGATTATGTATAGTTATTGGGCTAGACCTTTCGGTGAGATGAAAATCTTTATTTTCATGAAAGAATAAATATTATGTGTTTTATCCCTTGGAAAAAAAAATTGTTAATTTTTCCATGCAAGATTTAGTTAGTTTCATTTGGAAAGAAATATATGTTTCACGTGCAAGAAGAACAACCTTTAATGTTATTATGTTGGAGAGTACAAGTAGTTGCACGAAAGAAACTATAACCATTATGTTAAATTTGTTTGGAATAGAGCTTGAATTTTTAAATATAATGGCCATTGTGAATAAATCTCCTATGGAAAATATGTTTTTGGAAAAGAACATGCATTCACATGCATAATTATAGAATATATTGATATACCCCTTGGAAAATAAAACATAATAGTAAGCGCAAATAAAATTTCTTGTTGGGATATTTATCTTGAAAGCTTGTTATGCATTTGCATGCCCAATAATATTTTCTAGTATGTTAGCTTGCCTTGGAAAGAATATGAAATCGCATGCAAGATTTTCTTCGAGTTTGTTGGAAAGAAGATGCTTGACAGTGATTTATCTGTTGATAATGCATGTGAAATGATTTCATGACATTTTTTATGTTGTATACACACATAAAAATAGTTGTTGAAGTGTCACAAATAAATATTGATTTTGGTAGATTAATATTTTTTTAATCATGATATCAAGTGTGGTGACGATAGAAATGACATTGTGGCAGATAAATAATTGTTCATGTTGAACATTGTTGTAGATGAAGATATGTTATTTCATACAAGTTTAGAAGTTCCAACTGAAGGATGACCCACTGATGGAAATAATTTGACCACGAAGACAAATATCAAGGATTTGTGGTTAAATGATATCATGATGATTGTAATAGTTTATAGCTATTTATTTTTCATTTAACTTTAATTTTTTGTGTAATATTTTAGGACAATGGTAAAGGGATGGACTGCCTTATAACCATTAAGTGAGGGGTGAACACCCTGACGAGCGTTTAATAATAACGTTAAACGTTTCTTGGTTTTCACCCTACAATGTTTCTAGGGTATATCAATGTTTAATGATGTGATTATTCATTGTGTCATTTTCATGATATTAATTTTTTTAATGATGCGAAGTTTATATTATCAAGTAGGTGATTTACTAATTGATTTAAAATTATCATGGAAATGATGCATAGTTATCGCAATAAATTTAAGTTAATATGGTACAACAGGGACAATTAATGCTTATGTAGCTCACTATTTTTTTACTAAATATTTCTCTAGGTGATGGTGATGGTTATTATAATGGTCAGTGAGGAAATATAGAAAGTAATTTAGAACGTTACACATTGGTAAATGTTGAAAAAAAATTCTAACTCCATGCACTTTCTTGCGAGGCTACCCATGTATGTTACAAATGGTATCAAAGAAAATGGTTGCAATACTCGCACCTTTTGGGAATCATTAAGAAAAAAAGAAGTAGAAGAATCATGCTAGTGGTCATCTTCTCAAGTGTTATTTTAATTGAACTTGTAGTAGACTACAATTAACATGAGATGCATGATGTGTGATTAAGGACCACATTAAAGAGTAGAAAGTGATGATGTTCCTTTAAGATTTTTTGTCATGACATTTAAATATGGATGCGGATAAAATACAATAAAACCTTCATTGCACCTATGAACAATCCTCATAACTCAATGGTTATAGTGTGGATTAATTACCAAGATTTTAATGCATACTATTACAACAATGATAATGGTGCATAAGAAAAAAAAAATGAAAAACATGACTAAAGTTATAATGCACTACTTATAAAGAATGAATGCATGTATGGGTTGTGTGATAAGCAAATAATTTAGAAGTTGGGTTTGACCCTGAATAGGACAATGGTGTTGTAAAAAAAATGAAAAAATAAATTGAAATAACCTCTTTAGGTGTTAAAAATAATCAATGATTAAGTGGGACTCATATTGTGAACATTAAGTTAATGAAAAACTCATAGTAGAATTTTTTTGGGTTGTCTTTCTTCATGTAGAGGTCTAAATGAAATTTTCATTCCATGTGTTTGAAAAAAATGGTAAATGAGATCCAATATTTTGTTGTTTTAAATAATTTCATCTATGGGAGTTTTGGATGTGATTCATCTTAACCTCAAGGGGTATTCGGACCTTAAGGTAATGTAAGTTCCTTTTTTGTTGCAATAACAAGTTATGTTCCAACTTGGATCCATAATCTGGTCGAATTTTCTAATGTGACACTCCTGTAGCGATTGTCAGTTGTGATCCGTTGCAGAAATTTCACCATTGATGATATTAATATGATTCATGTTATTTTTTAAATTCTAGTTTTACTATCTCTATGATAGTCTAAACATAATTTTGGAGCCTTATTTCATGTCCTCTAACTAGTTTTTAAAACTCCTCAATGGAGGTATACTACATGCTTGCAAAGTGTTTGTTAGATTGCCTCATTGACTATAGATTACATGCTTGCAAACTATTGTTAAAATTCCTGAATGGATGTATATAGCATGCTTGCAAATTTTTTGTTGAAATGCCTCATTGGTTGTATATTTCATGCTTGCAAACTAGTTCCTAAAAGGTTGTGGTGGCTTTATATTGCATGATTGAAATTTTTATTCCCAAAATTCCCCAATGGATGTCGCATACATGGCTCCAAGTTAATTGTAAATAAAAAGAAAAAAGTCACATTTTGTGTCCTAATGTTCAATGGTACATTTATTTTTCTATAATATTGATGGTTGGTAAGGCAAGGCCTTACATAAAGTATAATGCTATGATATGCAATATATGTTGAGGTTTTATTTTTTATTTTTTTGAAGTTGCATGATTGTTATTATGTAGATATTTGGAATTTATGCCACATGTATTACATCGGATTAATTTTTGTTAATGTACTTTGAAAAATTGTGGGACCCATGTTGAGGGTCAAGTATAGATGTGTGGTGTACATAAATATTCCTTTGCTTAAATGATAATATGAAAATGGAAAATTATGTAAAATAAAATGGATTTTTAGAAATTTACTATTTTTCGCCATTGAATTATTATTGGATTCAATGGCTATGGAAGGCATGATGGGGCTGATGTGCTGATGTAATATTTCATTTTATTATTGATTTAGTTAATACATTGGTTTGGCATATTCATGAAATAACTCTATAGTTTTAGAAGACCTCTTTCCACCCTATGAAAAGTGATTAGTGTTAAGCCCAAGATGGAACTTCTCTATAATTCTTCCAAAAATCCCTAGGAAAAATATAATAAAGAGGAAAATATTAACATTGAGAAATATTATGTTAATAACTTAGTTGGAGATAAATACTAAGTGGGGTAAAATAAAGTACAACGAGATAGAAAGGCGCGCTTTAAAGAAAAATAAAAATATCTTTTTTGAAAAATATAAAACAAAAGCGCTTAGGAAAAAGGTTGGCAAACCTTAAAGCAGGATGATGCTAAAAACCTGCTGAGAAGAAAGAAACACATAATCAATTAGGTTGTTTATTCTAGTGGAAATTATATCTTAGCCCGGTGGGTAACTATTGGAGATAGTTCACATTTGGGTAGAATATGCTCCGTTCATGAATAATTCCTAGAAACTAACTATGGTTAGATGAAATTATTTCTATTTTCTTTTATTGATTTCAGAATTATCTAAATATGTTGGATGTTACAATAGACTGTAAATTTCATGTCCCAAACTTGTTGCATGTGTTATAGTTCCACATGCATGATATATTAATTTATCTAAGCTAGAATTTCTGTGAAATAGGTTGTGTTTGTAGGTTTTTATGAAAAAATGAACATGTCAGAAATGAATTATTTATATGCATCCATAGAGGAGATAAATTGAAATATATATGTGATTGAAATAATTCTTATTAGATAAAATAATGAGTTAACAAACTCTAAATTCCTCACAAACTAGAGGAATGTTACTGGAGATAAATTCCATTAGTTTTAATTTGATTGAAATTATTGTGGGAGAGAAACACAATAATTTGTGAACAAAGCAAGTGGGAAATATATACTAATGTAACTCCTATATAAATAAAACATGCACATGATAGAGTTTTTCTTATCATTTTGATGATTATTGGAATAGTGCTCCTTGAATTTTTGTGGAAGTATTATGATTAAAGTATTATATTACATTGCCTAAATAAAAGGTAATGAAAAGTAAAGGTTAATATTACAACAAGAGAATAACATCGAGGGTGATGTTTTAATTAAGGGGGGGTGTATGTAATATCCCAGACATAAGCCACCATAAAAACTCTCATAAAATGAGGATTGTTGAATAATTAAATATTATTAATTCTTCTATTGATATTACATGAAGAATATTCTTGTAATTATTAATTATAAGAATATTACAAGAATTAATTCCTAATTTTTTTATTTATAATAATTGATATTATTCTATATGAATAGATTATATTTCCAATCTTGTATCTTTTATGAGTTTAGAAATAATGAGTAATAGTTTTAGAAAAACTATGGGTAAGTGATATTTTTCTCATAAGGAAAAATAAAATCTACCTTCAAAAGAAAAGCATGAGAGATGTATGGAGTGATTTTGTGATTTAGGAAAAATCATATTTATAGAGTGATCTATGGGTGATTTATGGAATGATTTTAAGATTTAGAGAAGCTATTCCATTTTATTAATTGTATTTATTATAACCCTATGAGAAAAATAAAAGAATGCATGAGAATACACGGATAATGGAGACAAGAGGTAAGAAGAAGAGATTCTGAACATGCATCAAAAGATATGTATGTTGTTTGAAAATTATTATGTTTTCATATGGTGCTGACGAAATAAGAATTGAGTTCATTTCCTTGGAAAAACTCATATGGTAAAGAATCAAGATTATTTATTGATAAAACCTATAAGCAATTTTGAGCATAGAGGACTAAGCGTTTTTTCATTGAATTCTTAGAATATTTCTTGTGCTTTGAATTCATAAAATCTTTTCATGGCTAAATAATTCTGTGAATTGCATGAGTTATTGGAAAATACGGTCCAAATATGCCTTAGTATCTCCCAACTTGGATATATGTGTAAAACTTGAAAGAGGTTTTTGTAAAATATCATATTTGAACCAAAACCGTCTTTACTATTCGAAAAATTAATTTTCAACTTCTCGAAACCCGTGTTCAAAGTTGATGGCAAAAACTAGGAATTATTTAATATTTAAATTTGGAATAATGGGCTGCAAAGATTCATTGGAATCTTCCAAACCATGACACCTGTGTAAACAATAAGAGAGGTTTTTTTAAATGAAATAGTTCCAAACAAAATACTCTTTTCAATTTTCAAAACCTGTTTCAATATCTTTGGAAACTGTGTCCAAATTAGATGACCAAAATAGGAAATTATTTAATATCTAAATCTGGAAAAATGGGCTGCAAAGATTCATTCGAGTCTTCTAAACAATGACACCTAAGAAAATAATGACAGAGGTTTTTTTTAGTGAGCCCGTTAAAAAAAAGAAGCTTTTTTTGTTTTCAAAACTTAGTTTCCATATGTTTGAAAACCACATCCAAAGTTGATGACTAAAAAAGGGAAAACATAGTAAAACATTATGCTTCCATTTGATTTTTCTGCCACATAAGAATAGTTAGTTATGTACATATACAGGTAAATATTGTCTTAATATTCTTGAAAAGAAATAAATTATTTTTATGCAAAAACAAATAGAACAATTATGTTGATATTTCCAGAAAAAAATAAGTTATTCGCATGCACGAAAATAGAACAATTATGTTGATAACCCTTGAAAATTAATTAAGTTATTTCATTTAAAATATTACCAAGCATGTTCTCATGATGCATATGCATTAAATTTTTTAACGAGAAATATTATACTCTTGAAGATAATGTATGCTTAAGAGCACAAGAATAATATCTAGTATATTTGATCTACTAGAATTGAATATGTGATTTTACATGCATGGGGAGTTTGAGTAATGTAAAAACACATAAATCACTTTTTTGAGATGTAGTTCACATAGAATCGTTTCATAAAAGAAAATTGGTTCTCTTATTTGATAAGGATTTGTTATGTATGTTATTTCTCGAGAAAAAGTTACAAATCTCACTGATGTGTGAAATGATAAGAAAATATTGTGTATTGCATGAATAATAGGTAGTGCGTTAGGTAGATTTTGGATAAAGATTAATTAGCGTGTTAGATTACTTGGAAAATATATATATATTTTTATGCAAGGAAACATTTATTTTGTTATAACTCATCAAAAAGAATAGAAGATTAAAACATATGCTTGTATGCATTATTGAACTAGATTCTTGGAGAGGAAAACTAGTAATCGCATACTTTATTATGTTAAAATTTGTTAGAGAGCGTACACACTTGCATGCATGGAAAATTATAGTTTTGGTTTTATATTTCTAGAGAAAAGAAAGGTGAAATTACATAATATTGATTGTGTTAGCCTACTTTTCAGAAAAATAATATGAATTTGAACACCTAAATGGATTAACTATGGTAAGGGTTTTCTTTTAGGAGAGAATTATGTATAGTTATTGGGCTAGACCTTTTGGTGATATGAAAATATTTATTTGCATGAAAGAATAAATATTATGCATTTCACCCCTTGGAAAACAAATTTGTTTATTTTTCCAAGCAAGATTTAGTTAGTTTCATTTGGAATGAAATATATGTTTCACATGTAAGAATTAGAACCTTTCATGTTATTATGTTGGAGAGGACAAGTAGTTGCATGCAAGAAACTATAACCATGATGTTAACTTTTTTTGGAATAGAGATTTCATTTTTATATATAATGGTCATTATGAATAACTCTCTTGTGGAAAACATCTTTTTGGAAAATAACAAGCATTCACATGCATAAGTATAGAATCTATTACATTAATACCTTTGGAAAAGAAAACATAATAGTAGGCACAAATAAAATTTCTAGTTGGGATAGTTATCTTGAAATCTCTTTATTCATTGGCAAGCCCAAGAATATTATCTAGTATGTTAGCTTTCCTCAGAAGGAATATGAAAGTGCATGCAATATTTTGTTAGCATTTGTAGGAAATATGATTCTTGATAGTGATTTATTTGTTACTAATGCATGTCAAATGATTTTATGACATTCTCTTTATATTATATACACACTTACAAATAGTTCTTTAAGTGTGAAAAATAAGGATTGGTTATTGGTTTATTAATATTTTATTTAATCATGATATCAGGTGTGCTAACGACAAGAATCCAGAAAGAAAAAGGAATTGCAAGGATAATTCTGAAAAATTAAACCTCCTACTTATGACGGTGAAAAAGAGGAAGATGCAGAAGCTTGGCTTCTAAATATAGTAAAATACTTTCATGTTTATGAATATGGAAGTAACCTGAAAGCAAAATTGGTTATTTACAAATTACAGGGTAAAGCTACCTTCTGGTGGGAAGAAACCAAAATGGTAAATGTAATGGATGCGAAAACAATTACTTGGGAAGAACTCCAAACCAAATTTAAATCTAGATATTTGAATGAGAGATACTATTATGATGAAGCTAAATAGTTTCATGAGCTGAGACTAGTACAACTCACTATAGATGAGTTTGTTACCAAATTCACTAACCTACTTCGCTATGTGCCTTATATTAGAGAAGAGAAAGCCAAGGTACAAGGATTTTTAGATTGCCTACCTACTATACAAAAGAAGAGAATAGAATTTGATAATCCCAAGATAATGGATGAAGCGGCGCATATAGAAAGACTATGTTATCAGTAGTTCAAAGGAAGAAATGATCAGCTCAAAAATTGGCAGAACAAATAAAAAGGGAAAGGTGACTCTAGTGGAAAAAGAGTAAAACCATCATAGTTGAAAAACTTTGGGAAAAAACATGAAAGGAATAATTTTAACAAAACTAGATAAAGTCAACTAGCACAATAAAAAAATGGATCTAAAAAGATGGATAAAAACAACAAGAAAGAAGGAACTATAAAAATCAAGGAACCATTATAATTTTGGGGTTGTGGAGAACCTCACTTGTTACGAGACTATCCTCATCGAACAGTTCAAAATATTCAAATTTTGAGAGAGACAACTATAGTAAATGATATTGCAAGAAACATTCCTAGAATTAGTGCTTCACTAGAGGATCCCCAAGGTGAACACCAATCAACCTTGGTCGAAATCAAAGGTATGATTGTTGAAAAACCTAATTTTGTTTTGATAGATCCAGGAGAAAATTTAAGTTATATAAGTCCTTAGATGGTAGAAAAGAGCAAATTAAGATCAGAAAAATTCCAGCAAGCATGGTTAGTTCAGTTAGCTACTAGAATAAAAAGAAAAGTGACCCATAAATTACCAAATATTGTTGTAAATTTAAATGGGTATGAAACTGAACTAAATTTAAATATTTTTCCTCTAGTTTCCTATGATGTATTAGTGGGAATGGATAGGTTAGAAAAATATAAATAAATAGTTAATTGCTTAGATAAAATAGTACATTGTATAGATGGTGAGGGAAAACTAGTGATAGTAAAAGAAAAACCCATAACAATATCAATCAGACACATTTCAACACTACAGTTAAAAAGAACAAAAAGGAAATACTATCAAGCATATTTTGTACAACTGGAATAATTGGGACAACAAGCTAAAAAAGAAATTGTAGAAAATTTACCAGTAATTAGAGAATTCAAAGATGTGCTTCTAGATGAAATTCATCAATTACCTGCTAAAAGGGAAATTGACATTTCAATTGAATTGGTACCCAGAGCTACACCTGTCTCTAGAGCACCTTACTGAATGAGTGCTCCTGAGTTGTTAGAATTAAAACTGCAACTACAAGATTTATTAGACAAATGTTATATCATACCAAGCGTTTCTCCTTGGGGAGCACATGTATTGTTTGTTAAAAAGAAATATGGTACATTCAAGATGTCTATAGACTACATAAAACTTAATAAACTGACTATAAAGAATATATATATTCTACCAAGAATAGATGACTTATTTGATCAAGTGAGAGGATCTAATATCTTTTCAAAGATTGATTTAAGAACATGCTATCACCAATTAAGAATTAAAGATGAAGACATCAACAAGACTTCATTCAGAACTAGATTTGGGCACTATGAATCTGCGGTTCTACTTTTTGGGTTGACTAATGCACCTGCTACATTCATGTGTCTAATTAATAGTGTGTTACATAAGTATATACACAAATTTGTTTTGGTGTTTATTGATGACATTCTGGTATATTTCGAGATTGAAGAAGAACATAAATAACATCTCTGAATTGTTTTATGAACGCTTAAAGAACATAATTTATATGCCAAACTTACCAAATGCGAATTTTACAAGGATAAAATTAAGTATTTGGGTCATGTAATTTCATTGGAAGGTTTGGCAGTAGACCTAGAGAAGATACAAGATATACTGGATTGGCCTGTGCATAATGATGTTCCAACTATCAGATCATTCATGGGTATCACTGGATACTACAAGATATTTGTAGCAGGATTTTCAGCCTTAGCTTATCCTATTACATCGCTATAGAAAAAGAGAGTGAAGTTTTAATGGACAAAAAAATGTCAACATATTTTTGAACACTTAAAAATTAAACTAACAACTACACCTATTTTAAAGATTTTTGATCCAAACAAAGAATTTGTAGTATGTACAGATGCTTGTGAAGAAGTGTTAGGAGGGGTATTATTAGAATAAAATGTACTTATAGCCTAAGAATCATGAAAATTAAAGAAAAATGAACAAAATTATATTGTATATGACATAGAGTTAGTTGCTGCAATACATGTGTTGAATATGTGGAGACATTATCTATTAGGAAAGAAGTTTGTGTTGATGACAGATCACATAAGCTTGAAATATTGTTTCACACAACCTGATTTAAATGCTAGAAAAGCTAGATGATTTTCTTTCCTTAGTGAGTTTGACATATAAATCAAACATATTAAGGGAAATGAAAATAAGATTGCAGATGCCTTAAGTAGGAATGCACATCAAATTTTGAATAGTGTTGCAAGTAGTGTGAACTTTGATATAGAAGCATTGATACAATAAGTGGTGAACCAAGATTCAAACTATGAGAAACTTCAAGAAAAATTACAGAACACGAAAATATTAGGATATACTCAAAACCCAAAATGGATGATTTATTATAAAAACAAATTGTATATTCCAAATGTAAACTCATTAAAACAAGAAATTTTTGATGAGTATCACAAACGACCCTATGCAGGGCATCCTGGTTATCAAAAATTTATTTCAGCATTGAGAAAGAATATGTTTTAGCCTGACATGAAGAAATATGTGTCTGATTACCTAGCTAGATGTCTATAATGTCAACAAGTAAAAGTAGAGCATCAACATCGAGCAGGATTGTTGAATCCTTTACCTATTCAAGAATGGAAGTGGGAAATATTTTCCATAGATTTTACTACTAGTTTTCATAGAACTAAATATCAACATGATTCTATAATGGTGTTTGTAGACACCTTGACTAAATATGCTCACTTTTTACCAATAAAATCTACATTTGGTATAGCTCAAGTACCTAATGTATTTATGAAAGAGATTGTAAAGTTACATGGTATTCCTAAAATGATTATATTAGACAGAGATGCAAAGTTTACATCAGCTTTTTGGAAGACTCTGTTTGAAGGAATGGATACCAAATTGAACTTTAGTACAATATGCCATCCCCAAACAAATGGAAAAACTAAAAGGATAAATTAGATTCTAGAAGACATGTTACACATGTATGTTATTGACAGACCAACAGGATGGGAATATTTTCTGCATCTGGTAGAATTTTCATATAATAACAGTTATCAATCCTCAATAAAGATTAGCCCTTTTGAATAATTGTATGGAAGAAAGTGCCAAACACCACTTGGTTGGAGTCAATCAGAGGATAAGTTAATTCTTTGAACAGATGCATTACAAGACATGGAAATAATTGTGAATAAAATTCATCAAAAAATTAAGACAACTCAAGACAGACAAAAGAGTTATGCAGAAAAAAAGAGAATTCATAGAGAATTCAAAGTGGGAGACCATGTTTACTTAAGGATTAAGAATAAAAAGATTACTTTATACACTGGTAGTTGTGCTAAATTAGCACCACGCTACTATGGACCCTTTGAATTTATATAAAGAATAGGGCCAGTAGCTTATAAGTTGGCCCCACCTAGTCACATTAAGGTTCACAATGTTTTTCATGTTTCCTTATTGAAAAAGTGTGTACATGATCCTACTCATGTAATTGATTGGAATGTGATACATGTGGAGCTAGAAGGGGAATTTCTTCCAGAGCCACTTCATATACTAGAATGAGAAGAAATTGACCTCGTGAATAGGACAGTAGATAGGGTGAAAGGACAGTGGAGGCACTTTTCACCTTAAGAAGCTACTTGGGAGTGAGAAGAAGAAATGAAGGAAAAATATCAATCATTTTTTACAAAGTAAATTAAAATTTTGTAACACCGAGGACGATGTTTAGTGACAATTTAATTGTATTGAATTATGAATTACTTATAGTAGATGGAAGTTGTTAAGAAATTTGAATCTATGCATGATTAAATTATGTATAATGTTAATTATATAGCCTGATGTATTTAATAGACAACAACTATAGAAATTATAGTTTATCTGTATGGTTACATAAACAATTTAAGTAATAAACCAACTCTCACAATGTTTAAATATCAGTAACACGTTTAGATCTAAGGTTAGGTTGTAAATATTATTATTATATTCACATAAACACAGCTAAATACATGGGCAAGAAATTAAATTTAGTGTATTTATCAGTTGTGCCATAATATCATAAATATGAAATTTATACATAAAGAGGAACATTCCTTTATCTTGGTAAACATGAAAATGTGAATTCCAAATAATATCTTCTACTATAACATATCTATAAGATTTTGGGCATACATATGAATCATAGAATTATCTCAAAAATGTCGCAAAGGTCAAAACAGAACCAAGTGCATGCTTAAAATTACACATAACTCAACTTTATGAGAATAAAGCATACTGTGTTATACTGCAATAAATTAAGTTTGGAAATTTTTCTATATATAAACTACAAGTAAATGTTGTGATAAAATTTAGGCAGAGTTCGTGGCTCACTACATGGTTACAACCAAATTATCCATTTGAATTTAGTTCGAAATTCAAGAGGAGGGAATCCTTAAAGAATTATTGACCAAACTGTATAGAAGAAACCAAACATTATTATCAATGAATGACATATTGTATTGACCAAAAAACTTACATAATTAGAAATTGACTGTAAGAGTGCACAGGAAAGGAAATGGAATACCTACACATATAATGATACATAGGAATTAGTAGGTGTATAATATTCATTAAATATAAGTAAAGCAAGAAATACATAAACATGATGGAAATAATACCTTACTATTTAGTGACAATAAATCTGCATATGAAAAAGGAGGAAAATGATTGAGTATGAGAATGAGATGACACAGAAGATAAAGAGGAATGTAATGTGATGAGAAGGAAAGTGATTACTTGAAATCTCGTCAACAAAGTGCTTGTCAAATTGTGAAGCATTAAGTAAAAATCATTGTTCTGGTACCAATTGTGATTTTATTAAAACAAGGAGAATTAATAAAATGTAACAATGGGTAATTCCTACAGATTATGAATCTATAACATAGTAGTATTAATTTCATATAAACTAAATCAAAGGAAAGGAAATCTACATTAATATTATAATGTATGGAGATTTCAAAAAAATAAAATCGAATTTCTGAGTCAAGCTCCAAATAATGAAGTTATATGTGAAATCCCATTTTGAAATTTTGATCTTATGATGACTCTCGAGAGTTGTTATGGTAGAGAGAAATCGAATTACAATTTGAAACCAACATTTCAAACTCGGTAACGAGAAAATTCATAATACTCGAAATAGAAACCAATGAGGTATATTGGAATTAGCAAAATAATCATGCTCAATATAGACTCCTCAGATTTAATTTGGGGAAAATTATAAATGGCATAATTCCATTTTAGATCCTACGAGAAAAACCCAAATTCTAAATTGATAAATCAATGTTCAATACACATGGAGAGGAAGATATAATTTTATTGAGATAAGGTAAACAATCTTCTTAATTTATGCATGAAGAATCTATAGAGAACAATCACAAGTGTGAAATTAATGTACAGAGACTATTATGCCTGAGACATATCACTATTATACAAATGAAATAATGCAGTCCTAAATATTTAAACGATAATCAAAGTTATAGAGGTAAAGTTGCAGAGATTTAATACATCGTAATTTTGGATAATATAAAATGATGGAAAAGGGTAACTATGTTACCAATAATGTATTCACAACTAATCCGAATTACAAAAGGCATAATTAATTAGTTAACTGATGAAAATTCTTAACTCGTATAATGGAGAGGGAAATTAGCTCATGGTTGAGTGAAACGTGGAAGGAGAATAGCTAATAACCTCAAATAAAATGTAACTCCTGCAAATAAAACGAAAGTATAAATGCAAAGAATATAATCTTTATGAAAATGGATTGAAACGTGAAGAAAAATAAATATAACAGAGGTAATTTTTGGAAAGCGTTAATAATCACATCATAGGTTACCTTACCTGGATACGACGTAAAAGAAATGGAGGATGAAACCTCGTTGTCAAAGACTAGAATGTCTGCATCATGATTCTCGCAAAGCTGAATGGATGACATGGAAAAATTTTCAAAACGACGGTTTCAGAAAGAACCAAAGCCGAAGAGCCACAATGCCAAAATGACAATGAAAAATAAAATAAGATAAGGTTTTAGTCTACCAGTTAATTTGAGATAGAAATATGATCCCATCATAACCATCCACGTGGTGTGTATCTAAGTTGGTTGATCTATTGTGGCAGACGAGAGAAAAATCTTCGGAGCCATGTGATCACATTAATCACCAGCATACAATTCATAAATGATGAAAATCTCGAAAGGATAACGAATTAAAATAATTTGACTTGTAAAGCTACGGATAAGAATTTTGAATCCCAAATTCATAAATATGCATCATTATATGGAATAGTATTGGGTTAATACATTACATGGTTAATGTAAAATGTGTAATTCCATCCTAAGTTAAGAACGTATAAATTAATATGTTAAAATGTATTTAAAAGTTATATACAATTAAATCAAGTCCATACAATACCAAATCTATTAACATACAATCCTCATGTTACCAATGGTAAATTGGTGGTAGTTATGGAAAGATAAAAGTTATAAAATATATATATTACAAGTCGAATTATAAAGTCTTGGTTCATTAAATCTGGAATAAGGTAGAACACTTTCCAACTTTATGATAGTTAAATTATAACAAGTGAATGTGCACAAAGGTGATATGTTATAATAAATACCTTAATAAATCTTTTACAAGAGTATAGCTATAGTCTTAATCAATTAAAAATGTAGAATTATCAACGGATGGAAGTTTATAATATAACCAAGTTAGCTATATAAACTAGTAAGAGTGACATAGAGAGAAATTAGAGTACCCTATAAAATGCAATGGTAGTTAATAAGGGAAGTAGGATATTAAGGTATAATATAAGGATTATATTATACTAGAGTTAGCAAAAATATCTAAAATTCAATTATATTAAAACAAGGGGTGATGAGTTGTTACCAATTACATGAATCCATGAAATTACTGATGAATTCAAGAATTCAAACTAGATGAAATATGTTGTACTTGAATTCGTAAGTTGTGAAGGAACTCGTATTAATAGAAAATATAATGAAAGAGTGCATCAAATGGTGACATACTTCCTTAATGCACTGGATGATAGTTTTTTAATTATGTTATAATTGGGAAAACAAATTGTGGTAAGTGGAGTTGTTACAATATGAAGGTTAGCTGCATAGATATATTACTGTAAGACTTGAATATCACTTTATTAAGATTGTTCAAGGGATTGCGGAGCCACTTTATGTGTGCATGCAGTGTAGCCTGCGTAAGCTGACCTAGGTTTTCCTGGTTTGGGATTCTGGTGTGTAAGATAGTTTGTTATTATTATAGATTTGTGGAAACCCACATTATTTAATTCTCTCTCAGGATGTGGAAACCTAGTTCGAGCACACCCCCATAATGATTCGGGTGAGACTTTGACCTACGCAGTTAGGTCATTGCCGAAAGGGCCAGTAGTGAGAGGGTTTTGTTTTTTATGCTTAACTCCAAACCTGGGTCAACACCCCTCAAGCTGACATGAGATCTCCCAACCTATATATAAACTTTATACTTTCTATAGAAAATGGGGTAATATTTTAAGGAAACAAATTATCTTTAACTTTATCTGACTATGCAATAGTTATTAAATACCATTGTGAGTTTTCCAAACTTGGTCTTATTTAGTTGATTACTTATTTTCACTTCATTTTTTCCATATTCGGTGGTTCTTATTTTCCTCTGACTTCTATGTATTTTTATTTCTAAAAAAATAGAAAAAAACAATTTATTGGCTGTGTCATTTCATTCTATAAACAATTACCAATTTTATTGCATTTCTTTTCCATCTTACATTTTTTCAATTTGTATAATTTATTAGATGATCAATATCTCTCTCCAATTACCTATGTCCTCATATCCATATTTTATGTGGGAATCTATCAGGTCTAGGTTCCTATGATTTCATTCTAGAAATTTATAACTTAGATAATGTTATATTTTTTATGAGAATTGAGTTAATGTTTATACTATAGATATTTCTAAATTCATACTCATATTTTGAATATTAATTTTTTTGTTTGATTCATAAACAATTAATTGACTGATTAACCTGTTTTATGGAATTGTTATAGCTTCCCTTTATATGCACCTCGACTGAGAAGTAGGATTTACAATGCACCAATTAATTTGTAGTATTTATTCTTGATACTAATTATTCAAAAAAAACATATTTACCTATATTTGTTTAAACGACAATTGGGATTTTCATTCTAGTAGTTACCCATGTTTTCATTATTCGCATTAAGGATTAGTTTATTTATAATTTCATTTATAAAATCAAATTAGATTACATTTTCTTTATAGGAATTGTATTTCATTCTTTTGAACCAATTACATTTTATTCTGGTCATTCATTTATTGTACCATAATATTTTTATTATTTGTACATATTTTATTGTATCTCCATTATTAATGACATCTTGATTTCTAATCGTATTTTATCTTTCATTAACCAGTAATATTTTAGGTATATTTAACAATAGCATAGGTTTTAATTAGATATTATAGGTTAGGATTAGCCTTCCCCTGGTTTCTTCTTTCCAAGAGAAGGAATCAGAAGGCCAAAGAAGAATTAAAACCCATAGAGTATGACCACACCAAACAACTAGCACTATTTGAAGAGCTTTTTTTAGGTTACTTCTCCCTCGTTGACTTGGGTACATAAAAATCGAGTCAAAAAAATGGCGTTTGAAGGAGGGCACTTCTGTTTGTAAATGGAAAAGGGAAATCGTAGGAGAAAAACCATTATGTCACCTATTGTCACAAGGATTCATACATACCCTCCCCCTACTAAGGCTTCTATTAGCTCCCATCCTTAAACTACATAGGCAAATAGTTTTGAATTCTTAGTTAAACTGAGAGGGGGGGGTGAATCAGTTTAACACATACATGAGTTTTTTTTTTTTAATTTCATCAGCTTATTTACAACTTACTTTTATAACCAAACTTAATATATGAACAATGTTAATAAGTTGCAGCAAGTATTAAATTAATGTGACATCAAACTTGTTATGAGAGCATCAAGCATTAAGAAGATTTGGTAAATCATCTCAGCACATAGGCAACACAGATAGAGACAACATATATAAGTGGGAACCCATAAAGGGAGAAACACACATCTTATTATTTTTGTGATGCAAAGGCAAGCTCCAAATCCCTCTCACCATTGTTTTTCTGCAGGCACCAACCTACAGGAGGCTCCAACCTCAATTCTGCAAGCTACAAATTGCAAGGAAGCTCCAACCCCCTTCGATTTTCTGCAGGCACCAACCTATAGGAGGCTCTGACCTCAGTTAGCTACAACTGACAGCTATCAAGCTTCAACTTGATAGGGAAGCTCAAACTTCCTCAATTTATCCAAATAAATTTTTTCTGATTTACCTCAGATATCAGCTCTATTCTGTAGCATCTCTTTCTGCTCCTCTCTTCCTTATCTTCTCTGCCTCAATTTTCCAAACTCTGCATTCTCTATTCTCATTCTCTCTAACCTCTTCTAGCTTTCTTATTTTCTTCAACTCTCTTCAATTCTGTTGCACACTCTCTTATTCTCTCACTCTATTTTCGTAACTTTCTCCCCTTGGATATTACCCTGTTTTATACAAAATAGCTTCATGGTTGTTTCTATTCTACTGGGAATTCAAAATGGATAGTCATACCCCTTAGTCTTCTGCCTTATCATATCTTTTATCCGCTCATTCAGAAAATATAACTGTAGGTACCAATTTAACATTACAGTGGGATATTTGTTCTCTTCCAGAGACTTGCCAATGCATCACAACAATATAAATTAAAATCATTTACATTCAATTACAATGCAAAATCCATCTCACTCATTCTGCCTCTTGGCTCGCTGTGCATTTGTCTTTTCTTTTGACTGTGTCTTTTTCCCTTTCGGCTCTGTTTGTTTACTTATTCACTGTCGCAGGGTATCGGCCATATTCCTTAGATATTTAACTGTGCTTTTTATATCATGCTAATTGATTCTCGGCACAATAATAATAAGGAATTTTTTAATATATTCATTGCCGTGTTATCTAACTTATGTAACTTCTGGCGATATAATGCTAAGAAGTCATGTTAATACATAAAATGGCCTCACGGGCTCACTTCGCCGAACTTTTTGATGTGATGTATCACTCCTCGACTACTTCCGATTGCGAGCAATCACAATTTCCATTTAAATGTTCTGATGCTCTGCTCCTTCTCTGATGCGATTAGTCATTGTTCACCTTGAAATGCCGATGCGGTGACCTACTTTGATGTTGGAACTTAAGCATGTATGAATCACAGTTTAGAAGCCCATCGGGTCCACAACTTCATCGCAATCACAATATTTTAATATAGTTCTCAGACGCTCTGCTTCTTTCCGATGCGATGGCCTATTTTAATGCCGGAACTTAAATATGTTTGAATCATAGTTCATATACCCATCGGGTCCGCATCTTACGAAATTTCTCTGATGCGGTTGGGTGAGGGACCCACATGTGAATTAACTTTGGATTTGGTTCATTGGTTGACTTTGTTAACCCAACACACTAATGCGTATATCCACGGGGATTTTTGGGTCCAACAAACTATACATACTTCTTCTTTGTTATTAAACTCTCAAATAATATAACCTTTGGTAAATTAAATGAATCACCCGACCTTTTATATATAAGCCTTGGCCTTTATAACAAAGAGCTTTAATAATGTTAACCTTGCAACAATATTCAACCTTTCGACACGAACCATAAATCAACACCTTTTATTTGATTGATTTAAAACTTGACCTTAGCACTTTATACAATGATTCGACCCTCAGCTTATAATAAAATCTTAGTACAATGCACAACCTTTGAACTTTTATATATAAGGCGCAGCATATGTATCGCGTTGCATATGTATAAGCTTCCGCTTCCGCCTTAATATAACTTTCAGCTAGGGTAATGATTCTCGAAATTTTCTATAGAGGGGTCCCACCATATGGAACTTCGTATATAGTGTGATGTGCATATATATATGTATACTTTGCCACTTCATTCTTTAGTGTATCTTCTAGCTGGGCTCTGCATCTGCCTGCATTGCTCGACCATTTCATCTCTACCTCTGCCTTCGTTGTGCCTCTGCTGCTCGACCTCAGCCTCTACTGCTCGACCGTTTCATTTATTCCTCTGTATTCGATGCCTCTCTTTTTACTGCCCTGTCTCTGTTCTTCTTATGCTATCCTTTGCCTATCTCTACATCTGCTGCCTTCTTTTCCATCAATGAAAACATTTCCAACAGTCTCCCCCTTTGGCATTAATGGCAATATACTTTCTTTGTTTTCCTTTGAGGACCCTTTCTCCTGTTGTTTGCTCCTCCTCCCCCTTTGACATCAATGGCAAGGGGTTGCACATCTCTTAGTGTAGACTCTGTCCTTTAATCCTTTGATCCTAAGGACCTGTTTCATGCTTCCTTTCCTGGTTGATCTCCCCCTCGAATGATATTTTCATTTATGTTCTCCCCCTGAAACTGTGCTTTCTCTTCATATCAGAGAGTAGCATCTACAGATACTACCCCTAGTCTATCTCTCAAATATTCAAATGGTTCTCTAGCAAGAGGTTTTGTAAATATATCTGTTGTTTGTTCTTTTGTTGGTACATACTCCAGTTTAAATATCTTCTAAGCCACTTTTTATCAGAGAAGACGATACTTGATTGGAATATGTTTCGTTTTTGAGTGAAGCACGGGATTTTTAGATATACTTATAGCACTTGTATTATCACATTTTATTGAGATAGGTTCATCAATGCTTACCTTCATGTCTTGGAGGGTTTTCTTCATCCACATGACTTGTGTACAACATGCTGCTGCTGCTATATATTTTTCTTCTGCTGTAGAAAGAGAGATAGATGTTTGTTTGTTTCTTAACCATGCCACCAGACTTTCTCCTAAATAGAATGCACCTCCACTTGTGATTTTCCTGTCATCCACACAGCTAGCCCAATTTGCATCTGTGTATGTTGTCAAGGTGAAGCTTTTGCCTTTAGGATACCAAAGTCCATACTGTGTTGTTCCTTGTAGATCTTTAAATATTCTTTTGACTGCCAGAAGGTGGTTTTGTTTAGGTGCTGCTTGATATCTAGCCACTAGTCCTACTACTAGCATGATGTCTCGTCTTAATGCTGTCAAATACAGTAAACTTCCTATCATGTATCTGTAGAGTTTTTGATCTATATCAACAGATCCATCATCAGTACACAGCTTGCATCCCATGATCATGGGAGTTGACACAGGTTTGCAGTCCTCCATTTTGAAATTTTTCAACATTTCTTTTAAGTATTTTTCCTGTGAGATGAATGTGTCTATGTTCTTTTGCTGAATTTGAAGTCCTAAGTAGAAACTGAGTTCTCGAATCATGGACATCTCAAACTCTGATTTCATCTCCTTAGCAAACCCTTTTGCTAGTTCATCTCTGTTGCTTCCAAAAATAATGTCATCAACATATACTACAACAATCAGGAGTTCATTTTCATGTGTTTTTATGTATAGATTGTTCTCTACTCCACCTCTCTTAAAGCCTTGTTTTTGCAAACACTTATCTAGTCTTGAGTACCAAGCACGAGGAGACTGTTTCAATCCATAAGATCCTTCTTCAGTCTGCATACATAGTATTATTTGTCTGTTAATGAGAAACCTTCTGGTTGTTCCATGTAGACTTCTTCTTCTAAATCTCCATTCAGAAAAGTAGATTTTACATCCATTTGATATACCTTGAAGTTTTGGTAGCATGCAAAGGCCAGAAACATTCTGATGGCTTCCATTCTGGCTACAGGGGAAAATGTTTCATCATAAACAAGTCCTTCAATTTGTGAATATCCTTTGCAGACAAGTCTGGATTTATTCCAGATTACCTGTCCTTCCTCATTCATTTTATTTTTAAACACCCATTTTGAGCCTATGAAATTTTTCTCAGTGGGTCTAGAAACTAGTTCCTAGGTATGGTTTTTCTCAGTTTGGTCCAATTCTTCATTCATAGCATTTACCCAATACTTTTTCTTGCTGGCTTCTTCGAACTTCTTTGGCTCTATTTGTGATAACATGGCTATGTATACCTCTTCTGTCTGTTTAGTGAGCTGCCTTCTTGTCTGGACCCCTTTTCTCTTGTCTCATATGATCTGATCTTTAGGATGGTTCTTCTGAGTGTATCTAGAAGGGGCTTTAGAGCTCAGTTCAACATCTTCTATTATATTTCTTGTTTCATCATCATCTTGATCTTATTCTTCATGGTTGTCTGATGGACTGCTGCAGTCTCTATCTTTTGTATTGTTTGGAAGTTCTTCATCAAATCTCACGTCAATGCTTTCTACTATTTTTTGAAGAGTCTTGTTGTAACACCTGTACCCTTTAATTTTGGAAGCATATCCTAGAAAAATCCCTTCATCTGCTCTTGCATAAAATTTCCAAAGATTTTCATAATTATTCTTTATGTAACACTTGCTTCCAAAGATTCTAAAATGTAGTTAAACTGAGAGGGGGGTGGTGAATCAGTTTAACACATACATGAGTTTTTTTTTTTTTTTTTTAAATTTCATTAGCTCATTTACAACTTAATTTTATAACCAAACTTAATATATGAACAATCTTAATAAGTTGTAGCAAGTATTAAATTAATGTGACATCAAACTTGTTATGAGAGCAGCAAGCATTAAGCAGATTTGGTAAATCATCTCAGCACACAGGAAACACAGACAAAGACAACAGATATAAGTGGAAACCCATAAAGGGAGAAAACCACATATTATTATTGTTCTGATGCAAAGGCGAGCTCCAACTCCCTCTCACCACTGTTTTTCTGTGGGCACCAACCTACAGGAGGCTCCGACCTCAATTCTGCAAGCTACAACTTGCAAGGAAGCTCCAACTCCCTTCGATTTTCTACAGGCACCGACCTACAGGAGGCTCCAACCTCAGTCAGCTACAACTGACAACTATCAAGCTTCAACTTGATAGGGAAGCTCCAACTTCCTCAATTTATCCAAAGAAATGTTTGCTGATTTACCTCAGATATCAGCTCTATTCTACAGCATCTCTTTCTGCTCCTCTCTTCCTTATCTTCTCTGCCTCAATTTTCCAAACTCTGCATTCTCTATTTTCACTCTCTCTAACCTCTTGCAGCTTTCTTATTTTCTTCAACTCTCTTAAATTCTGCTGCACACTCTCTTATTCTCTCACTCTATTTTCGTAACTTTCTCCCCCTGGATATTACCCTGTTTTATACAAAATAGCTTCATGGTTGTTTGTATTCTACTGGGAATTTAAAATGGATAGTCATACCCCTTAGTCTTCTGCCTTCTCATCTCTTTTATCCGCTCATTTAGAAAATATAACTGTAGGTACCAATTTAACATTACAGTGGGATATTTTTTCTCTTCCATAGACTTGCCAATGCATCACAACAATATAAATTAAAATCATTTACATTCAATTACAATGCAAACTCCAGCTCACTCATTCTGCCTCTTGGCTCGCTGCGCATTTGTCTTTTATTTTACTGTGTATTTGTCCCTTTCGTCTCTGTTTGTTTCCTTG
Source organism: Pinus albicaulis (assembly GCA_034641835.2). Classification (NCBI taxonomy): domain Eukaryota; kingdom Viridiplantae; phylum Streptophyta; class Pinopsida; order Pinales; family Pinaceae; genus Pinus; species Pinus albicaulis. The sequence goes on along the minus strand of CM076584.1, from coordinate 1,448,274,720 downwards.
TTCATTGTCGCAGGGTAACGGCCATATTCCATACATATGTAACTGTGCTTTTTATATCATGCTAATTGATTCTCGGCACAATAATAATAAGGAATTTTTAAATATATGCACTCCCGTGTTATCTAACTTATGTAAATTTCGGCGATATAATGCAAAGAAGTCATGTTAATACATAAAATGCCCTCACGGGCTCACTTCGCCGAACTTTTCGATGTGATGTATCACTCCTCGACTGCTTCCAATTGTGAGCAATCGCAATTTCAATTTAAATGTTTCGATGCTCTGCTCCTTCTCTGATGTGATTAGTCACTGTTCACCTTGAAATGCCGATGCGATGACCTACTTTGATGTTGGAATTTAAGCATGTATCAATCACAGTTTAGAAGCCCATCGGGTCTAGAACTTCATCGCAATCACAATATTTTAATATAGTTCTCCGACGCTCTACTTCTTTCCGATGCGATGGCCTATTTTAATGCCAGAACTTAAATATGTTTGAATCATAGTTCATATACCCATCGGGTCCGCATCTTCATCGCAATCGCAACTTCTATTGTCATGCTCCGCTACCACACTTTTCTCTGATGCGATGTAACACTATTATGTGGGAACTCAAACATATATTAATCACAGTTTATACGCCCATCGGGTCTAGAACTTCATCGCAATCGCAGTATTTTGTTAACATGTTCCACTACGAACTTTCTCCGATGCGATTGGGTGAGGGACCCACATGTGAATTAACTTTGGATTTGGTTCATTGGTTGACTTTGTTAACCCAACACACTAATGCGTATATCCACAGGGATTTTTGGGTCCAACAACTATACATGCTTCTTCTTTGTTATTAAACTCTCAAATAATATAACCTTTGGTAAATTAAGTGAATCACCCGACCTTTTATATATAAGCCTTGGCCTTTATAACAAAGAGCTTTAATAATGTTAACCTTGAAAAAATATTCAACCTTTTTACTCAAACCATAAATCAACACCTTTTAAAACTTGACCTTGGCACTTTATACAATGATTTGACCCTCAGCTTATAATAAAATCTTAGTACAATGCACAACCTTTGAAATTTTATATATAAGGCGCAGCATATGTATCGCGCTACATATGTATAAGCTTCTGCTTCCACCTTAATGTAACCTTTAGCTAGGGTAATTATTCTCAGAATTTTTTGTAGAGGGGTCCCACCTTATGGTAATCCGTATATAGTGCGTTGTGCATATATAGATGTATACTTTTCCACTTCAGTCTTTAGTGTATCTCCCAGCTGGGCTCTACCTCTGCCTCCATTGCTCTACCATTTCATCTCTACCTCTGCCTTCACTATGCCTCTGTTGCTCGACCTCAGCCTCTACTGCTCGACTATTTCGTTTCTTCCTCTGTATTCACTGCCTCTCTTTTTACTGCCCTGTCTCTATTCTTCTTATGTTGTCCTTTTCCTGTCTCTACATCTGCTACCTTCTTTGCCATCAATGAAAACATTTCCAATAAATAGTGAAACCCAATGCCATGCTCAATCTGAGATTGAAAAATTTCTCCAAGAGTCTCTCAAACCTATTTTTAGAACATCAGAGAGGTTGGAAAGAACTAGATGTATTGAGAGATGACTATCCCAACATCTATTAATTCCTCTTGATCTTCAAATAATGAACCCCTGATTTTATGTCCTCATGCATATATTCCTAAAATCACCAGTATTGTTAATCATAGGTTTCATGACATCCTAACGAGAAGGATCACTAATTTTAATCAGCCTGCATCTAAACTATCTACTATTGAAGCTGACCATCCCACAATTTTTGGAGGATCTAGTTCTCCTCCCTCCCCACCTATCTCACAATATTATTTCAAAGAATCCTCTCGCGTGGAAGAATCTTTTGCATCATAAAAGTATTAGCGATCTCCAAGGATGGATTAAACCCAAAGAAATTATGGAAACAACCATGGAAATAAATAGAATAATCTTGGATCCCCATGGGTTAACCACTATGTTGTCACTATTCCTCATGTACAACATCCCCTATCTATAAATCCTCATAAGTTCCTACAAAAATTTGATCTCTCTTATAAGCAAGAAACTAAGTATCACATTAAAGCCTTCATATGGGCCATAAGATAGAAAGGTATATGACATGAAGACATAGTTTCAAATTTTTCCCTTAAATGTATGAGGGGAACGCTACTACTTGGTAATTTTCTCATCCTCCCCAAGGAATTATTTCATGGGCAGAATTTGAAGTTTTGTTTGTGGAGAAAGTTCGAGATGATAAAAGAACAAAGGTTCTCATTAGAGAATTTTCAAACATGAGACAAAAAATAGGTAAAATATTCCAATGCGAGGTTCATTTCATTGAAAAATAAATCCCTGTTGAATCTATGCATATGGATAATTTTTTTGTTTCCTATAATGTCAAATCAATACCTACTGAAATTTCAATGTGTTTTAAGAGAACCCAAAAAGATACCCTACAAGCAGCTTTTGAGGAAGCTTTGTATGTATGAATTGATATCCTTAGTTTAAAACCCAATTATAATAAAGAGAGTGGAACAACACATTCTTCTAGTAAAAAATCTGAAACATCAAAACAACCCTAAAAAAAAAGAAACTTCTCCTTTTGATCTGGAAAGACTTCAAAATGATCTAAATAAAGTTTCAATCTAGAAAACGGTTCAACATAAAGTTGTTCTAATAGAGAAAATTTTGTAAATCCTCAGAGGAAGCCATTCGAAAATAAGCATTTTCATCGAAATGAAAGACTTATTGTTGATTTTTTCTTATATTTTCTACAATAAGTCATTGTTGATTCTATCTTTGAAGAAAATGACACAGACTATGTTGAAATCAATATTGAGGAAGATGATGATCAACCACCATCTCCTATAGAGAATTTTTTATAAATTTTGTTTGAAGAAGATATTGATACAGTTGTTTTCAATCAACACCAAGACAACACACACAATAAAATTTTAGTTGAAAAACATTATTCTCTTCCCATTGATAAATCCAAAAGCACCAAAAAATACTCAGTAAAGGTGAAGAGAATTGTTTTCATAAACATAGAGCACAAACCCATATAAGACCTAAAAAAATAAACGGCTAACATTTTGTTATTTGAGCTATTTAAAATACATTTAATATAGCCGAAATTTTAGCAACATTTTGATGAAAATTCTACTAAAAATGAAGTTGTTTCAGATACAGATGTTTCTAGTTTTGAGAACCCTCCATTTATCACATAAATATTTTGAAACATCCATCAGAAACTATTCCTAGACAAAAAATAAAGCCACACGCATTATTTATTACTTATGATATATTTAATCAAAATTTACATAATTGTATGATAGATTCAGGGGCCTCCTTGATTGTCATACCTCTCTGTATTCAAGAAGTTAAACACACAAATGCAACCTCCTAAAGAAAAAATTATTCAACTTGATAGAACAAATGTGAAGTTATTAGGAAAGCTTATTGATGTACTTATCAGACTATTATCATATCAAAAGGTTCACCAACCATTAACATAGTTATTTTTGACATTCCTTAAGAATATAATTTATTCTTGAGCTAAGATTGGATGCAACATCTAAAGGGATACATGTCAATAGACTTACCACATTTATCGTAACCCTACAAAGGGTAACTCAAAAAGATTAGAACTAACATAAAAAAATATATGCGACATGTTTTCTCAGATATCAATGGCTTGAACGAATGAGGAATTATTATTGATTATTTAAATATTGATTCTTTCTTTGGTAATTTTTCTATTGATCTTTCAACTTTTAAATTTTTTTAAAATTGTAGAAACAGAAGGATCCGTTTGACTTCTGCCTTATTTAAATCGAGAAATTTGATTTTCCACATCAGCGTGATAACTCGGATTGAAGTTAGATGGAGTGGCATGGCTTTGTCTACTAGTAAAATAACTAAATTTTAGTTATAGGCTAGAATAAGAGTTCTTCATGGGTTCATTACTAAAATTTCACAATCTAGTAGAGTTATTTTTTGTTAAAATTAGTTAACTGAGCTCTAGTATTTATTGGAGTCAATAGGAGTTCATTTTATTAGTTATAACAATTTTTACTCACTAATCTCTTCGTTAACTGATGAATTTATTAAAAATAGTCTCATTCATGCATGGAATTCGAATTTATTAGTTGGAGTAGAGGAAAAGGCACATTGTAATTATTAATTCTATACTAGTTGAGTGTAAAATGTTTTTGAATTGATCAAGTGGTCAAGCCCTTCAAGACTTGCGCAAGGAAATAGGGAATTGCTCTATTTTTTACGGGTTAATTTCCTCAAGGATTGTGCAAGGAACTAGGAGGATAGCAGAGGCCTATTTGGTGAAGTGTTTGTCAGAGTAGGACAATGAGCACGAGATCATAGTTGTAGTGTAGGGTGTGCTTTCACTCTAAGGAAAATACCTTTTATCAAAGGTTATAAGGGAGGTTTTTAGTGTTGTAAAATTGGAAAAAGTTGTCAAAAACACTGTAACAACCCTCGTGAAAATGCCATGTAATAAGTTAAAATTTTAACAATGGTTGATCAGACACATATTCCAAGATGAATGGTGTGAAAAAATCCTAGCGGGTGTTCACTTCAATTTATTATGGCTAAGGAAATTGGAAAAGGAAAAGGAAATGGATTTCGAATGGCATGAGGCATTTATTGGAATTTATTTATGAAAATAATGGAAATTATGAGAAAATGGAGATGAAATGTCAGAGGTTTCATGTGAGGAGGAAAATGAAGGAAAATAATTGAAAGTGAAGAAAATAGTGTCATCATAATTAAAAATTCTTATGAGAACCAGTTGGTAAGCTTTTTGTCAGTTCAGTTTTTGAGCTCTCATTTCTCTCTCTCTCTCTCTCTCTCTCTCTCTCTCTCTCTCTCTCTCATACTCTTTGACACTTCGAGTATTCTTGGAGCACTCGTTGAGAGTGTGAAATACTTGGATATTCGGAGAAAGAAGGAAAAGGAAGAATAGGAAAGTGCAAGAGGACATCAGTATCAACATCTACAAGATGATATTAGTTCAGGTACCAAGATGCATGTATGTTTTGCTCAGGAGTTCTCACGTGCATGGCTTATGCATGTGGATTTTCCTAGCCTTTCCATTTTCTGGATAGCCATAGTGTTGCGGGTTTATTCCATTTATTGGTTTTGGTTCGTTCTCATGATTCCTTTAGCTGTTGGTTTGATTTTTTAGTTCATGGAGCATTTCTTGGAAAAATTCTCCCGAACCTAGTGGATATCTATTGGGTTGAGTTACTAGTCTTGGAGCGTTGGTTGGGAAAACGCTCTGGATCCCAAGGTGGATTAAGTTACTAGTCTTGTAGCCTTGGTTGGAAAAACTCTCCGGAGCCCGAAAACAACTAGGGTTGAGTTACTAGTCTTGGAGCCTTAGTTGGAACAAACACTCTAGAGTTGTGGAGTAGCTTAGATAGAGACTAATCCATGATGGTTGTGATGTCTGATCGTGAGTTGGATTCACTAGTTCAGGGTTGACATTGTTTTGACTCTGGAAACCTTATATTGGTTTTGATTGATGTGTTTAATGAAATCCCACATTCATTCTTGGAATATGGCATGAGGATGATTGGTTGAAGTTAGACTTCGCTCAACTAATGTATGGTCTGGTGGAACGCGGAAGTCCCATCTTCAGTTGGTTTTTACATTCATTAATGAAGAACACATTCCCGTATTATTTGGTATGAAAATTTATTGGTTTATGTATGGATTTACTTTCTCTTGTATCCATTGTACTTTTTTTGTTATTATGTTTTTTATAAGCATGTATTTAATCAATGATGATGTATGGATATATCTATGTTTTAACTTGTAAATGAATAGACAATGTATCTATGGTAAAATATACTATATTGTAGCTTATGATGTAGGGGATAAATTCTTCTTATCCACTCTTAGACAAGTATGATCCCCCTTTGTTTGAATATGTTGTTTATACATGTAGATGCAATTTTTGTGACATGTTTGATGAAATTCCCGTCATGGATGGGAGGGGTATAGATGAGTTACCAACGTTTTGATTTCTTTCTTACCTTTTTTATAATGTTATTTATCATCTCCTAAAGTTTCATGAAGTTTTGGGAAGTGAGTTGGGATTTGGGGCTGAAAAGGTAGCGCAAAGCTCGGAGTTGCAGGAAAAAAACTGGATTTTTGGGGCCTTCACATACCTATGGATATAGGATTATAGCTGCTCCCTTGCCATTACATGCCCACAAATAAGGCTCAAAATGGTTAAAAATAAGTTCCCCCTCAGGGTTTAGAGGTATCGGAGGTTGGGTTTCCTCTCAAAGGTGTTGTTGATGTTGTGTAAATTTTTTTTGTCAGGTTTACTTTGATTCCGCTTCCTTAAGGTCATTTAGGATGCTTAATATCATATTAGTAGCCTCTCATTAGGTGCTTACCTTGTTTTTTTGGTTACTTGGGTATATGTTGGAAGAGGGTGTTATTGAGTGGTATCAGAGCATGGTTCAACCCTTGGACTTGATGCATAGTGTGTTGATCATTCATTTATGTTGGTTTCATATGCATTTATTATACTTGTAGTCTATGTTTTCTTATTGTATTTATATTGTGTTGCCCATGGTGGTAGTGGTATCTCCATGGAAGTTTTGATAGTGTTGTTGTCAACATGTTTTCATGAGTGTATGATTGGTTATGCGTTTCTCATGCCTATGTATGGTTCGTGCATGCTTGCTTACATTTTTCTACATGTTGTAAATGAATTTATTGTTTATGCTATTTCACATATTGGTCTTGGTCATGTTTTTTTCTTCTATTCTTTCTTATGTGATGTCATATATTGAACATGCATTGGTCGTTTAGGATTGGTTATACATGTCAAGTGGGTTCATGTGGTCAAGTTTTTATTGGTTTGATTGAGGTTTTTGTGTGAAATTGGTTTATCATGATGATATTGGTATGTTATGATGTTAATGTGTTTACTGAGATGGAGCTAGAGATGAAAACCATCAAAGTGAAGTTGCAACATTGGATTTTGAGGTGAGGGTAAGTTGTAATATAGGTTTGGATGTTGGGCATGTAGGTATGTAGGTTAAGGTTTGTTATATGAATTATGTTTATGAGTATTCATTTCATTCTATTGATGTTATGGTTACATACATTATAGCTTCTAGTTGATTAGTGAAGTTATATGTACACGTTTTAGATAGTCATGAATGATAACAACCCGTAGCGGTATGCATTTATATTGTTGTTTTATGTTGGTTGTGTTATATGTTGTTGAAGAGTATGATATAGGTTAACTTGTTGTTTCTTATGATAGTTAGCTTTATGAGTAGGTTACATGTTGTTGATGATCGTGATATATAGCTTATTATTGTTACATTATAGTGACTTGATCATTAGTTTTATGACATTCAGGCATGAGTCGACCTGATTATGATAGTGTGTTGTACTAACGTAGACTAACTATGTAGATGTGATTTTTATGGCTTAATAACAATTTCTTATGAGATTATGACGTGAACATGTTATCTAGATATTGTTATGGATATCATGTCTATATTTACTATTTGGTTGATATGTTGAGAATTTATAACGTGTTAATATAGATTGATTGTGAGAACAAGATAGCCTTCCGTGAGATACATTAAGGTATGAGCTTTCTTGTGTCATCTAGTTTGTACTTAAATGTTTCATTATGTCATCTATTTGGTGTTTGAGTGTTGGTTTCTATTATTTTGTCTATTTAATGATTAATGTTTGATTAATTGCATGATATGAGGTTTTATCTATAAGATTGCATGAAGTAATGACGTTCTTTTCAGAACAATTTGAATAACACATATGCTTTAAGATAGTTCACATGTACTTGAGCGCTAGTAGGTGATAGTTGTAGCTTTATGTATTGTGATGGATCAATGTGAGTTGATTATTTATTATGACACAGTTGTTACTCTTGGTAAAAGTTGATTTAGAATTAATAGATATGTTTTCTTGATACTTGGATCATGTGACTGATATGTGTGTGTTCAATTACAAGCTAGCTTGATTAGCCTAACAAGGTATGGTAACTAGATTATTTTTATGTTTATTATGAACTTATACTTATGTGTCTATGATAGTGTGATGCAGGGGATTCCATGAAAAAAGAGGCTGCCACGAAATCTTGAAGAAGGCTCAGGTTGAGCTTTCCTTGGGAAGCACTGGGACCCATGGGAAATTGATTCATGGTGTTTTTTGTGAGTCTTGTTCTTTTCATCTTTTTTGTTTTGTTGTGCTTGATTTACCATTTTGTTTGTGTCGTGTGCATGATCATGGCACTTTGTCGCGGTTTAATATTGCTTCTGGATTTTCATGATTTTCTTCTTGTTGTTTCTTGTTCTTTCTTTTTGTTTAAGAGACTAAGAATTGGTCGGGAAAGATGAATTTTTTGGATCTCACAAGAGCTTTGTGGTACCTAATAGGTAATGCAAGACACAGCTGAAGCTTAGTGCATGAGTAAGCGTAGCAGAAGGTAATAATGTGAGAATACTAGTGCAATTGATATACATCAATAGGATTATATGATGCCCATATACAACCACATTAGTAAATGTGGTTAATATACGTCGATAGGAATTTATCAATCACATTAACAATTATTAGATGTATAGTGTTAATGTGAATACCAGAGATTGATTATTTGTACTTATTAATAACTATATAAATAATAAAAATAATATATATATATCTATCTATCTATATATATATATATATATATATATATTTAATTATTTATTAATAATTATAGTACTATTAATACTTATTTATCCCTCACAATTATCTTAATGATTAATATACATTGATTAACCTATTAATGTAACTATGACTATATTTTATACATAATGATAGATTTATGAACAATTCTAGCATAATAATATTAAATCTAATATTATAAGTGGTAATATTATAAAATCCATTAAATCTATTAAATCTATTATTATAGGTGGTAAATATTAGATCTAAATCTATTAAATCAATTATTATAAGTGGTAATATTATAAAATCCAACATTATAAACCCTAAGATTAATATTATATCCCTAAGATTAACATTATAAGTCTTACAATAAATATTTTAAACCATAGGATTAATATTATAAATGGCACGATTGATATTATAAACGAAAAATAAAAAAGTGTCATATCCCAAATCCAAGGGATTAAAATTACAAACAAAGTGGGAAATAAACTCAAGTGTTTAATATTACAAACCCAAGGGAAAATAAACACAAGGAAAAAATATTAAACCCTAATATCTATAAAAATAATAAAGCCAAAGGAAAATAAATCCTATGAATTAATATTATAAATACAACTGAAAATAAACCAAAGCTTATCAACCCTAAGATTAAGATTATAAATTCTAATAATAAACACCAGATATTAATGATATAAACCAAACCCTAAGATTAGTATTATAAACTCTAATAATAAACCATATATATTAATGATATAATCCGAAGTGATTAATTTTATAAAAACTTGGAAATAATAGACTTAATGGGTTAATATTATAAACCCTTCGGATTAATGTACATAAGGGCTTAATATTAATATTAATATTAGAAACCATAAATCATAAAACCCAATATTAAAAATGAACATTTAAAACGCTTATACTAAATGCTATATTATAAACCCAAAGGATTAATAATATAAATTGAGAGACCAGAGGAATAGTATCGGGAAAAACATCAAAATATAAATTGAGAGACCAGAGGAGAGGATCTACACCTTTGAAAATATCTGCGTGGAAGTAGATCTAAGAAAAGGTTTACCGGAGAATATCATGATGATCTACAAACAAAAAAACTGGTTGCAGTCACTAGACCATGAAAACAGAACATTCAGATGCAAAATTTGTAGGCTAATAGGACATTTACAAAACACATGCCCTCATTCCAAAAAAGAAAACAAAAAAAAGAAAAATAATGGGAAACAAATTAAGGTTGGCAATATCCCCCACTCAAGTCACAGGAGGATGAGTTAGAAGAAGAGGATGATACACTTCCTATGGAAAATAATCAACCCACAAAGGAACCAGAGGTACAAGCGAATGATACAATAGTACACATCGATACACAAAATCCTCTTAATAAATCAGAAAGGAATCCAGAGGACATAGGAAATGGAGGGATTAAATGACAACATTCATCAAATAATTCAGATTCAGACAAGGACAATGAAACTCAAGTGGAATATGATCATATTTTCATTGCCACATGCATGCCATCTCAGGGAAAATGGTGCAAGGTTGAGAAGAAGAAAGGGAGGAAAAATTGATTTGTGGGGTTTTTCCCCCACTCTGGTGGCTAAGGGTATTTTTGAGGCCGTTAGTCTTTTCTTTTCTCTACTTTTGTTCTTTTCTTTTGGGACTTCTTATTTTCTTCTTATGGAATGCTTCAATAGCCTCTCTACATTGCATTTTTTGCATGAGCACATGAGCACTATGGGATTTTTCTAAATGCTTAATTGCACATACTAAATGTAACTATTCTTTTTTTATTAATAAAAAGTTGCCGATTTTTTCTTTGGAAAAAAAAACACTGCGATTATGATTGTTAGACTTATTTTCATATTGAGACAATGTTTGTCACAATGTGATGTTGGATACATTTTTTTACCATTCCAATGTTACAGTGTTAAATCGTTGATACTATAAACCCAAGAAACTAATAGACACAAGGGATTAATATTAAAAGCACAAGTGATTATAAACCAAAGGGAATAATATTAATCCTAAGGGATTAATTTTATAAACCCATGGGATATAGACGCAAAGATAAATATTATAAATATTAAAATAAACATTATACACTAAGATTCATATCATGAACCTTAATATTAATATTATAAACTCTACGGATTAATATTAAAAACTCAAGGGATTATAAACCCAATGGAATAACATTAAACTCTAGGAATATAAACCATATGATTAATATTATAAAATCAAGGAGTTTATATTATAAACCTAACATATGATAAACCCAAGGCATCTATATAAAAAACTTGGATTAATATTATAAACACAATCATAATTATTATATCCTAGGAATATGAACACATAGATTAATAAAGTAGAGGGATTGATATTATAAAAACAAGCCATTAATAAAAACAATGAAGTAATACTAAAAACCTAAAAATCCCAAAGGATAAATATTGTAAACCCAATGTATATAAAACCTAAGATAAATATTATAAACCCTAAAAGAAACATGGTTGGCCATGGTTTATTTTCACATTGAGACAATATTTCTCACAGTGCGACTTAGGACCATGGTTGACCATGGCTAATTTGAATATTTAGATAATATTTGTCACAATGTGATGTTGGAAAATGGTTGACTGTGATTTACCATGATTAACAATGGTTGACCATTTCTTAATATTAAAAACCCAAGCAAATAACATTAAACCCTAGGATGAATATTAAACCCTAGGAATATAAACCCTAAAACCAGTAAACCGAAGGGATTAATTTAAACATTATTCTTAATATTAACCCATAGGAACATAAACCTTATGATTAATATTATAAACATAATGGATTATAAACCAAATAGATCTATATTAAACCCTAGGATGAATATTATAAACCCTATCAATAATAGTATACCCTACGAATATGAACACTTAGATTAATAAATCCAAGGGATTGATATTATAAACCCAAGACAGTCTTTGCTAGAATGCAACCATGATTATTGACCATGGTTAGTCGTGCTTGACCATGATTAACCATGTTGATTTTCATATCGAAACAATCATTCTCACAATGTGACATTGGAACATGGATGACCATGATTGACCATGATGACCATGATTGACCATGGTTGAAAATTGTTGACCATGGTTTAAGGTGGTTGACCATGGTCTATTTTCATATTGAGAGAATATTTTTCACAATGTGACGTTAAACCATGGTTGAAAATGATTACAAACCCAGGGGATTTTTATTAAACCCTATGAATATGGACCCTTAGCTTAATAAACCCACGATATTGATATTATAAACCCAATATTTGTCACAATGTGACATTGGACCATGGTTGATCATGATTATAAATCCAAGGGATTTATATTAAACCCTAGGAATAAAATTATACCCTAGGAATATAAACCTTTAGCGCAATAAAGCTAAGGAATTGATATTATAAACCCAAGGGACTAATAAACAGAAGGGATTAATAGTAAACACCCAAAGGAATAATATTAAACCAAACGGATTAATATTATAGAGCCGAGGTATATAAACCCTAAAATAAACATGGTTGAAAATTGTTGACAATGGTTGATTTTTAAATTGATGCAATCTTTGTGATAATGTGATGTGGGACCATGGTTGTCCATGATTTATTTTCATATTGATACAATCATTTTCATAATGCGAAATTGAGCCAAAGTTTACCATGGGTAATTATCATACTGACACAATCTTGTCACTCTGTGACGTTGGACCATGGTTGACCATGGATGACCATGGTTTTCATAATGTGATGTTTGGCAAAGAGACAATATTTGTTACAGTGTGACCATGATTATTGACCATGCTTAACCATGGTTTCCCATGATTAACATGGTTGGTTTTCATATTTACACAATATTTTTTTCACAATCTGACGTTGGACCATGGTTGACCATGGTCGATGATGGTTGACCATGATTGATTGTGGTTGACTATGATTTATTTTCATATTGAGACAATATTTGTCACAATACGATGCTTGAATAAATATTATAAATCCTTAAATAAACATATCTCACCATCATTGACCATGGTTGATTTTCATATTGACGCAATCTTTGTCACAATGCGACGTTGGACCATAGTTGACCATCATTGATTTTCATATTCAGACAATATTTGTCATAATGCGATGTTAGACCATGGTTGACTATGACATTATTTTTTAATGTTATTAATATTAATAATTAATGTTTAAATGAATATTTATAAATATTAATAATATTGAAAACAATATACATATTCATATTCATAATAATTAATATTAATATTAGAATTAATATTAATAAATGATATTAAAATTTTATATTAAATGCCTATAAATATTTAACGTTATTTATGTCAATGATATTAATATTAATATTTATTAACTAATATTAATATTAGTAATATTAATAAATTAAAATAATAATAATAATAATAATAATAAATGTTGTAAATTAAAATTTATTAATATTATTATTAAAACTAAATGTTGTTAATATTATTTATGAGTATTAATATTAATATTATCATTATTGTCATAAGTATTAATATCATCATTATCATTATCATCAATATTAATATAAATAATAGAAATATTAAAAATATTAAAATTAATTCATATTAAGTTATATTAAAATGAATATTAATATTAATGAAGAATATTCATATTAATATTAATAAATAACATTCAAAATAAAATTAATATTAAAATGTTATTAGCATTTAATGTTAGTAATATTAATACTAAAATTTATTAATTAATATTATTATTAAGAATATTAATAAAACAAATTAGTAATAATAATAAATAACAATGTAAATTACAATGTATTGATATTATTGTTGGTATAAATGCTGTTAATAATATTTATATTAATAATGTTAATGTAATTGATAATATTAATTTTATTAATATTAATAGCTAAATTTAAAATTAATATTTATAAATATTAATAATATAAACAGTAATGTTAATATTCATACTAAAATTAATATTAATATTAAAATGAAAACTAATATAAATATTGAATTTAATATCAATATCTAAATTCATATCAATATTATATTAATAGCAATTTTAATATTAATAACAATTTTAATATTAATAACAATTTTAATATTAATAACCATTTTAATATTAATATCACATTCATATTAATATTAATATCAATATTGCGTGTTGAAACTTGGGAGCACAAAGAATATACGGTCCCTAACATAGATGGCTTTGCACTATGGTCTACCTAGAACAAGCGATCCTCTAGTAGAGGGATTTGGGGCATAACTTGATCCATTAAGAAGGATATCTCCCCCCATGCTAGAATTTATAAAAACGACCCTTACAACCAATATAGTTGGATTGAGATTACTGACATTAATGATAAAAAGACCTACATAGAAATCTGTTATTTCCCCCCCATTAATTCTAACTTATATAAGAAAAAGAATCTAGATAAAAACAATCCTTACAATGGTTTAGAGAATGATATTTCTAGCCTAAGGAATGAAGGTAATATCCTTTTAATGGGTGACTTTAATGCTTTAACTTCAAGAAATCGATCTATTCTTCTAAGCAATCATTCCAACCCCAATCCTCTTTCTTTAGATGAAGACCTTACTCTGGCTAGCCGGTACAAAGTAAGCTCTGAAGACCTTGTGGATAATTTGTTAGGGTCAGAGCTAGTCAAGCTCTGTAGTGCTCACGATCTCATAATTTGCAACGGTCTAAAGAAGTGGCCCAATTCTAGAAAGATGACTTGCATCCATGGGCTTGATAGGAGCGTGGTAGACTATGTTATTTCCAATCTCCCTTTACACAACGAAATAATAAATTTTGAAATCTTAGATGACCATGAGCCTTACTCTGATCATAGGCCCTTACTCATAACTCTCAATTTTGTCATGCATAGAGATCCCATAGAAGATAATCCTTATAGTCAACAGAACTTAATCTTTGATAGAAATAAAAACAATCTCTTTCTAATGAATTAAAGACTAATTTGATTCCTTTATCTAGTATAGACAACATACGTGACCTCTATCATAATTTCACTACAACCCTCTCATATTCTATTAACAATTTCTCAATTGAAGTCCCAAGTAATAAAAGAAATAGCAAAACCAACCCATGGTATGACCAATATTGTAAAAGTGTGATGAGAGAAATTAAGGAAGTTGTTGATGAATCTCTCGAAATTAACAAGATAAAAATCTACAAAGCCCTAACTAAAAGGAAAAAAAGGCAATATACTTGTAAAAGACAAGAGAATCTCTTACACCTCTCTAAGGTGGCTCCTAAGAAATTCTGGAGGCGGATTCTAACTAGGACAACTAAAGATAATAATAAAATTTATTTACATGACTGCAATTCCTATCTTAAAAAGCCTTATGAATCTCCAAATGCTAGGGATTTTGAAACCTTGCTCACAACGAAAGAAGTTTTCTCATTAGAAGACATTGATTTTGGGGTTAAACGGCTGGAAAATAGGAAATCTAAAGACATTAAAGGTTACTAGGCGTAAATCTTAAAAATTGGAGGTCCTCTCCTCATCCCCCACTTCCACAAGCTCTTAAAACAAGCGGTTAAGCAAGGGTTCCCTAAACCTTGGACTTAGAGCCTCATTATCCCTATTTTTAAAAGTGGGGATACAAATAACCCCTCGAATTATCGAACAATTATGATCAACCCTCTCTTAGCCAAGTTATATGGTATTATTTTGGAAAAGAGGTTGAGCATTTCGATTGAAAGTGAAGGTATGTGGGCTAAAGGCCAAGCGGGTTTTAGAAGGAAGATTTCAACAATGGACCACCTCATTACACTTAGGTTCATTGTGGAGGAAGGCCGGAATGATAAATCCAATCTCTTCTATTGCTTTCTGGACTTTATAAAGGCTTTCGATATGGTTCCTAGAAATAACTTATGGAATAGATTAAAAGAGCTAAATTTTCCTTTCGAGCTCAGAGAGGCCGCTATAACGTTATACACGAATGTAATTGCCAAGTTAAAGAGCAATGAGGGGTGGTACAAAGATATGAAGTGTAATATTGGAGTTAAACTAGGTTTCCCCCTCTCCCCTACACTATTTGGCATTTACATCGAGAAGCTAGAAGGTTGTTTAGAGGAAGCAAGATGTGCTGGCACGATCTTAGTTGGTATAGTTGTTGAGTTGCATATTTTTCCAAAATTTTATGATTTTTATCAAATAGATACATGATCACACCTAGTATTTTAATAATTGTTTCTCCATTAAGTTGATGATTAGAGGCATTTAGAATTAAATTGTAAATTCTTGTTATTAATTAATTTGAATAATTTTTTTTGTAATAATATCGTTAATAATAGGTTTTCATGCTAGAAGGAGGAGAATAGGTCGAGCACCAGCAGTGCTGGAATGCTTATTGAAATAACTATGAATACAGGTTCATGCAACAGAATTCTCGATTAACGAAGTAATCCCAAGCAAAGTTTCAATTAAATGCCAGTTGGATGGGAATACCTCTAATCAGATAATATGGTGATTTTTTTCTTTACATTTCTAAAAAAAAAAGATAATTGATATTATGGTCTCTTAACTCGGGCAGAGTTGGCTTGGGAGACTACACGATCTCTCTTCCGGTAATTGATTTACAAGAAGAAAGGGCACTGGTATTTCATGCTCAGCTTCTTGTTGATCACTCTTAAATTATGGTGGCAATATCCAAAGACTGTGCCTAGAAGCTATAAGTTAAGGAAATACTTGCAACTGGCACCTACCTATGATCCATGACAATCATATTCTTTGGGTCACGCATAATCATGACTTTTCCACAAACAATTCTTGTGATTAAACCCATGAAGGAAAACCATCGCATTATACTTATTTGAATGCAAGTTGGGGATTTGTAGGAAGAAAAATCATTTAGATTTGATGGCGTTGCCTTTATGTCACAAGAAAGTGATATTATAGGTGTAGAATATCCCTGAATGATGCCATGTGAAGCTAGGTCAAAATTTCACCACAATACATCAAGTTTGTGTTAATGTTGAAGGAATTCTGTCAATTTCTACAAAGAACCAATTACAACACTAAATTTTTCATCCTTGTATCCATCAATCATGATAGCATATATTCCTTTGTTATTTGGTGAGGACAACGGACATTGCAGAATTCAATCTCCAACTAGCGTGTGTAAATAAAACACAAAAGAGGTGAGAATATTTCATCGTGGATTGAAGGAATATATGTGTTGACATCTGAATAAGAAATGGACAATTCTGTTGTTGACTAGAGAAACTCACCATTTGATAATAGAACCTCTATGATGGAAGGTGCAAAGGAAGAGATATCATTGTTGGATGAATTAACATAGGCATAATATGATATCTGAAAGGCGAGATTAATCATGGGCTGCATTCTTATTCTTGGACCAAAGATTTCAAACACAGAAAAAACGTGTTGTGGAGATTTTCATCAGTTCTGAAGCTGCGTCGAAGGAGAGAACTCCATCTTTACAAAGAAACCAATACCATTTTTTCTCAGTGGTGAACCATTCGGCGCTTTAGCATGGCCACTGGGGAAAGTTTCTATTTGGAAATTGTATCAGTGGAGAATCATACAAGGGATTGAAGTTTGAATAATTGTGTGACTTGTGCATATAGAGCCTAAAGGCCATATTTCTTGTGAAGGAGTGAGTGCTGGTTTGTGTACTGTATTAGGTCAAGCTACTGCGAGCACAATGCTGAAGCACGATGTTTTGGAAGAGTTTAACTTATGATTGTTGTGCCTTAATACTCTCACCCGATGTCTGGCACCTTTGGGACAGTATATCACCGCAAATGGAGGGGAAAAGACATTGCAATGAAACAGATAAAGGATATTTTTTGTATGGGAAAGCCATCTGAGCCAACAATGCACGTTAGTGCTGGGTTTATAGGTGTCAGCCTCATCTGCTGTATGCGTGGTGACAAATATTGTGCGGCTTACCTAGTTGTTGCAACAGAAATCATAATCCTAGATTGAAGCTTGTCGGATGTGTGATGTCTCTGCCAAAAGGAATGAAGGTAAAATTTCCTCCAAAACCCAAGACGCCCCTTGAAGCAACAGTCTCATCCCACAAAAAGAGGAACAATTTCTCCAATTTGACATTCTGTTTGAAAACCAATTCTCATTCTGGAAAATTGTAAAAACCAATAATCTTCTCTATTTCTTGGTTGAAGCTCCAGTTTGCAATTAAAAAATATGTATATATAGGTTGTCGTAGTCAATGAGAAGGAGTGGATCGATTAGGTAGGAGGTAGTCCGTCCATCAATTGGGAAAGGCGCAGACTCACTGAGTCTAGCAATTAAATTTCTCAGATGTAAATCAATCTCTTCGGAAAATGTAGAGAGGGCGCAGAATTAGAGAGTCCATCCATCAATTAGATAGGGCGCAATTCAATTCCTCAGGTGTAAAAGTCAAGCTTCTCAGGGTTTATTTTCTAAGATATAGATCCAACATCGAATTTCCGAGCACAATAACTGTAATGAAGCACCAACAGATGATGTACATGTTGATTAATATTTGATTCGATGTTCTAATTTAATTTAATAATTTTTGGCTTCTACATTTTTTATTTTTTTTATATAAGCATTGTAATTTTTGTTTTTAAACGTTGAGTTAGTTTAGGACTTGCTCCAAGGAGTTGCAAGGATCCACCGCAACCTAGAGTTGAGTCCCTCATTCTTCATAGATTTAGGAATTGTTTAATTCGTAGAATCATATTTCGTTTCGAATTGTCTTTTAAATAGCATCTAATATTTCCTAATTCTTCACTTAGATCATTATTTTGTTTTCCAATTTTTTAGTTTGATTTAGTAACGAGAACAGATTGTAATGATTTAATTTTGAATAAGTAACACTTCCATTTAGAGTGTAATTCTAGGTTTGATTTGTTCATGCATAACGCGATTTCTCTTAATAATTAAATCTCTTTTAGATTAGAATTGTTCTTGTTTTCATAGTATAATCATTTATTTATAAGAGCAAGTTTGAGTGTGGATTTAATTGTGCATGTGGCGGTCATTTAAAGTTTTCATTATCGAGTGGCATGAGTTTGATTTAGTTTTAATTATGAGTTGCATGCTTTCGAAGAGTGATTTGTTTTTGAATAATTTTTTTCACCTAGATTAAAATCTTTAAATTCAAGGTTATCATAGCTTATTTGTAATGTGATTTTTAATAGGATTTTTAAGTGTTATTTTACATGAAGTGAAATGGTTTCTTTTAGCAATAGTTAGAATTGTATTTTGTTAATTTGGAATCTTGAATTTATTAGGAAGAGTAGTGATAGTTAGTTTAATTTGTGAGGTTGTCATTAGAATAACGTGTCTGTCTTTTACTTATCTCAAGTTTAGTTTTCAAGTGATAGTTTCAAGTTAGTGAGAGGAGTTAATAGATTAAGGTTTTCAAGTTATCATAGGAGATTTATAAGTAGAATGCAAGTGTGAGAATGTTACATGATTGAGGATTGATTTGTAGTTTAATTTCATTATGGAGTTTGCACTGAACGAAATTTGTTAAGTAGGTTTCCTTTTCAAGATTGTTTGTTTTCTAGCAAATGTGTGTTTCATTCGAGTACCTAGTTTATCATTAAAAAGGAATATATTTATACTCTGACCATTAAGTTGAGCCAATACACAGTACAACTCATATTTACAACTCCCAGATTGATAATTAATATTCAGAGGTTTAATCTGAAAATTAAGCCGACCAACATTTTGGCGTCATTGTTGGGGAGTTGTATTTTGGCTCAGGTAAAAATTTTCTTACAGAGTTTCAAGCATATTGCAGGACGTTAGAAATTAGAGAGTGTACGGTAAAACGTGCGTGAAGAGCCATGCATACACTTTTGTGGGGTTGCTCCAATGTCTGGCCATCTTGCTTTCTCTTGAACTTTTATTTCCATATCTTGCTTATGTGTACAAGTAGAAGTAGGATTTAGAAATTTAATTTCCAAATTTCTTTTCTTTTCATAGATTAAATATTTCTTTGATTCAACATTTTCAAATAATAAATTCCCTTCCTTTTATGAAAATTTATTTCTCATGCAAGTGTGGTGAGTTATATTTTAGTCAAAATCTTTTAAAATTCATTTATCTTCATAATCCAGTCTTCAATGATATATCATTTTTGGGGTAATATAAGAACCCTTGTGTACTAATCCATGTGATGACAGAATCTACCAATTTGCTTGTTGAAAACAAGAAAATGATATTTTGAGGAATCATTCAGTGAGGAGTTTTTATGTTGCTACAGCGATGAATAACTCATCTGATGAAGAATTCAAAAGTGTTGAATTTAATATCTTGCTTCAACATAAATTTAATATAATTAAATCTTTGATTTCAAAATTAGATGATTTGCAGGAACAAGACAAGGAGGAAGAACTACTGCTTATCCTATGTGCAAAATATAGAAAGAAACATTGCTTTGGAAAGTGTCCACTTAATGATCTAAAAGTTTGTGAAATTTGCGAGGATGGTCATGCAACCAAAAATTTCCCATCACTGCCATGATTACAAAATCTACTCAGGGAATCAAGTAAGGAATCGAATCAACCGCCAAGTATAACTCAAAACCGAACACCTTTTGGTACTTGGAATAATGATTATTTTCCTGAGTAGGTCCCTCTACATGTTTATAATCCTGGAATTGCATGGAAAAATTTTAATCCTCCTCCAATTGAATATCCTACTTCATTGACGTAGTGGCCCTCGCCTATGCCCCATTCCTCAAGCCATATATCTCCATGGCCTCAAGAATCGTTTGGATATTTCTCTCTAGGGAAATCTCCCATGAAAATTCAATCATATGAGAACCCACAAAAACCACAATATATTTCCAACACACCATTAAGTTGTCCTCGTCATTGGTCACAGCTACATGTGAAACCTTACCCTAACCCTAGTTCATACCCTAGTCTATACACTGGACCTAGCCTTAATCCATATCCTAGCCCTTATCATAACCCTAGACCTAACCATAATTGATACCCTAACCCTAGTCCAAACCCTAAACCTAGCTCTCATTCAAACCCTAGCCTTAAATCAAACCCTAGACCTAATCCCAATCCCAATCCAAACCTTATTCCAATCATTAACCAAAACCATAGGCCAAACTGCACCTTAAACCCTAATCTAAACCATCTAGTTGCACAGCAGTTTGAACCATCTATTATTTCCGTTGATTCCCCTATTGAAAAAAATGCTATATCTTCGATGTTGGAAAAGGGAATGAATCTAGAAACTTCCCCCATTACTACAAAGCATTCACCCCTGGAAGATATAATTCAAATAATACAAGAGGAGCAATCTCTCATTGGAACATTCTCTAAAAATGTTGTTGAAACTCAAAACCCTAGAATTTCTCTCAACCATTCCTGTCAATTTGAAAATCAAATATTTGAACCTGAACTTGAGGGATTTATCTTTTGTCTTTCACCTGATCCTTTTTGCCTCCAAGAAAGTGAATATCAAACTATGGAAGACTTGCATCTGTTGGAGAATCATAAATATGTGGATTCCATTGAATCCTAGTTTCGATCAGTCGTCAACACATATTGTTTCCTCCACATTCAGAAACTCTTGGTACCATATCAATTAAAGCAACTGGTTTTTCATGCTTTCTTATGTCTTGAATTCTATTCGTTAAAACTAAGCATGAGTATAATCATCATTTTGTTATGCACATGGCTTCATTGGAAGTAGTCCTATACTTAAAGAAGAGTCTTTCACCTCTTATAGTAAAATAGGGTAGGAGAATAAATGAATAATGTTTTTATCATGATATTAGGGTTTTTAATTTTAAATCATGGTTTTTAAAACTATTTTGATCCACATTACTTGTCAACACACACATTTGTGACAAATCTTGTTGAGTAAAGTTCACTCTAATGCCTTATGATTTTGCAAAAGTAACCATGATTAATCAATCTAATAAGTTGTCATCTCAGATATATATTTTCAGTTTCCCTTAGAAGGGAATATTAAAAAACCCCTATGGTGGACCACTCTTGCAAATCTCATAATGAGCTATTCGGGAGAACACTAGCATTCTTAACTCAAAGAATATTTCAGACATTATCTAGGATATCTTTAACAAGTCTTTAGGGTAAAGGAATTAGGCAGAAATGATTGGTCATTAAAAGATTTTCACGCCATCCTGTACTCGTAAGGAGTAGATCTGTCTCCCCACTTATTAGGTAACCTTTAAGGTTAATCATAATCAGAGCTTACACTACAAGGAAAAGACCCCCTAGCGGAGGTTATAAAGGAGGTTTTTAGTGTTATAAAATCGACCAAAATTGTCAAAAAAAACATATGCTACCACATCCGTTTCTAGTAACGGAGGTTTTGGCAGAGCTTTTAACTGAAATTCAACACAACTAACAAAAAATGGGCGGTTGAAGGTTATCATGGATGTTTTTTAATCGGATATCTTATCACGTTTTAACGCACCAGTGCGTATCGATAGACAGCGCACCGGGGCGGTCCAAGGAGAATGCATCGGGCCGTTAAGGAAAACAATAGCACTGGGCCTGGTGTTGGTGATACAATGCACGAGGACATTCTAATTGGTCTTGTGATTTGAGCGGTGCCCATAGGTCATATAAGCGCACTGGTGCGTGTATCTTTATGAGGCACCAGTGCTCTGTATCACAGAAAGACACTGACATTTATAATTGGTATCGGTATTGGTGTGGTGCACATGGAATCTACAAATGCATCGGTTCTTATAGATACATAAACACCCTAGTGTGCATTATCACACAAACACACTGATATTTATAACTAGAATCACTAATGGTGCGGTGCTCATAGAATCATAAACGCACTGGTGCGTATAGACACATAAACACACCAATTTTCAATTTTTTTTTTTTTAGAAACATCTACCTATGACAGTCCAATTATTGTGATTTTTTTAAATTCATTATTCGAAAAAATTCGACACATCTTATAACAATATTCATATTAATTACATTTTTATTAATGCATTTGAATGTGCTGTTTGGATTAATTTGTTATATCATATCAAAATTATTGTGGTTTTTTTAAATTCATTATTCATCAAAAGTCAACACATATATATAATCTTATAACAATATATATATATATATATATATATATATATATATATATATATATATATATATATATATATATATATATATATGAATAAGACAGTCTTTATCATACAAAATGGGACAATTATTCGTATCCCTTTGTCTTTCAATTGGAACACTATGTCCATTACATTAAACAAAATGTCTGATTTCACAGCCATATTTCAAAAAATAAAACGCCTTGCTTTGATATCCAAATTACATAGTGATCATCATTCTTCGCTTGAACTGTTGTCACTGCTAGAGCTACTTCCATGACTTGGATTATTTTCAGGAATGTTGTGTTCACGGCATTGATTGTTTTCTTCTTCTTCACTTTCCATCTACAAACATAAAAATAAACTGAAATGAGTGTATATACATTGGTGAGAATAATGAAAATTCCAATATTAAATAATATACATCAATGTAAATTGGAAAGAAAAATGACGTACCATAGCAACAATTGACTCATAAACTATACACATTCTTTCAAAACCATGTACCATGCCATCTTTCAAAATTTCATCTGTTGGCGTAGTTCCATATTTTGTTTCCTGCAAGTTTTATACCCCATAACAAATCATATATTTAATATAAAAGATGTTTTTGTTGTATTAATTGTAGAAGGAGCTAATTAAAACAAGATCGATGGACGCTTACAAATTCCACAATTAAATTCTGATATGCCAACATATACTCACAACCCATATTTAACCCAATTTCAATCAATTTGTCTCATGGTTCTTCTTTGCATGTTAGCACCTGTTTGAAGACATTCAATGATTATTTTTGTAAAACAACTTAAAAAATACAAAAATGAAATCTAGTTAAGTTGTTATAAGGAAGTAACAATTACTCACAAACTTAGAGATCAACCATTTTCTTCCTTGTTGTCCTGTTTTATGTGCTGAATGGGTTCCATTTTCTTTTCTTTTCTGCAAGAAAATTATTGAAGATTAATATTTAATGCTAAATTGTTTATTTATTGTACCTAATGATCGAAAAATTCAATGATTACATATTACATTTGAAGCATGTTGTTGTATTCGTTCCACTAGATCCCTCAAACTTTTGTAAAAGTTTTTCCCCGTTTCGTTAACTTCTAGCACCACTCAAGATGAGCCAAGGAGCAATTCATTTTCATTTTCATGTTCTATTTTTTTTCTTTTCTTAGAACAACATTCCTTTTCTGAGTTGTTGGTCCCTGTAGAACATTAAAAAAATGTGAATTAGTGAACTGTTTGACACATGTTATCTAATAATTTTAAGTATATTATTAATGATAATTAAAAAAAGAAACTCATATTGGATCGAATATTGTTTCATTCCCCTGATTCATCTTTTTGCAATTTTTCCATTAAACTTTTACGCTCTTCTGGTTGTAGATCAGAAATAATCATATTGAGCTTCGTCATTTTGTGGCTTTGCATGATACACACTAAACAATACATATTAGCTAAAGTTACATATATCTCAAAAATAATATTTTTTATAAATAATTTACAAAGAACTTGCCCTTTTTTCTTTTCTTGATGTGTTAACAGTATTTTTGCTACTTGATATCTTGTCATTAATTTCTTTATCAATCTAAAACTTGTAGCATATGATTCATTAATATATTTATAAATAAATTCTCAACTTTTCAAGTAGAAAATAAACACCGGTGGGCCTTTCATGAAATCCGCACCGCCGCCGATGCGTGGATATATTAACAACCCACCGTAAAATAGTATAATACACTGTATGGTGCATTCGGTATTATAAACGCACCCAAAAATAGTGTAATAGACCTAACGGTGCGTGGGGTATTATAAACGCACTGCCAACATGGAATAATACACTGTACGGTGCTTTCCTAGTTAAACAGAGCACCAATGCCCTATTTCCAATTTGGCACATGGATTTTAAAAAAATGTTTTCACTTTTTTACGACACAAAACTTGTCGGTGCACTATAATAATATAAATCACCAGTGCGGTGGCGTACACAGGGCACACCCATAAAGAAAAATCCATTTTTTCAAAAATTCACGCAATGGCCGAATGGATTGGGATCCAACTATGCAAGTAGTCTCGTGGGTTGGACGTCAATATAAAATGAAAAAAGCTAATTCTGAAATCACAGAAACAGGGAGAAGAAAAGGAAAAAAATAGAAAAATTAAGGGTTCAGGGTAAAAAGGGATAAAACTGCAGGAAAAAATAAAAAACTGCAGAAAAAAGTAAAAAAATAAATAAAATTTAATCACAAAATCGTTTGAAATTCTATGATAAAGGGCTTGAATCACCAGAGTTTTTGTTTTTGGTTGTCTGAATACTTCTGCCCGAACATATTTCGCCATCCACGGTGCCCTCATGCTCTCCTACAAAAATCTGACTAAAAAGTTTTAGCAAAAATAGTGAAATAATGAAAAATGTTTAGTATTTAAAGAATTCTTTTATCAAATTAGATTTTCGAAAATATTTTTCCGCCCTTTTTTCAAATTGCCACTTTTTTTAACTTAAACAAAATAGAGTTGTCTTTTTTTTTTTTTTTCATTTATTCATTTTCGATGCGCGTAAATGTAACGTACCGGCGCGTTGTACTAATATGACGCATCGAGGCCTGTTAGGATGATAAGCGCATTGGATTTTTTTAAGTTTTTTTTCCTTTTTTGTATCTAAGATCATAATAAAATAATGATAATTATAAAGTACATGAATTTATTTTCATTATTTTCTAAACTTTCTATATATAATATCATAACAAAATAATGATAATTATACAGTACATGAATTTTTTTTCATTATTTTCTAAACTTTATGTTACAAAAATTCGTATTATTCTAGATTTGATATTTTACAATTATTTTCAAATTTACAAATTTAAATATTTTAATAAAATCATTTCACATTAATATAATTAAAATTTTCACATTAATAGAACTAAAATTTTACAAATTAATATTTTACATAAAATTACATTAATTAAAATTACAATTACAATTTTAGATTTATTTCGCATACATGAATTACGATTAGAATTAGAATTTTAATTTTAATTTTACATACAATTACATTTACAATTTTACATATAATGACATTTACAATTACAATTAAAATTAAAATTACAATTACAAATATTTTACAGACAATTCAATTAAAATTACAGTTACAAACACAATTACAATTACAATTACAATTACAATTTTACAAATATTTTACATACAATTCAATTACAATTACAAATACAAATACAATTAAAATTTGTGAAATTTACATACAATTAGAATTACAATTGAAATTTTACAATTTTTCATATATACAATTACAATCATTTCAGAATAAATAAAGTATTACAGTTACAATTAAAATTTTACATTAATAAATATTTTACATACAATTACACTTAAAATTACAATTAGTACAAATACAAATAGAATTTTACAATTTTACATAGAATTAAAATTTAAATTACAATTAAATTCACGACATAATATTTAATAAATATCATGGTCATTTAATAATATTAAATTAATTAATAAACATCATCATGATAAAACCATCATACAAACATCATATTTGACTAATAAACACATTCAATTAACATCAAATTAACATTATATATTAACATCATCAGAACATAAACATCAAATATACATCTCAATATAATGTGAAATAACTCATGTGCCTATCACATATACACATCTATCTGCAAGCTAAACATTAAATGAACATATCTAACATGACTAACAATATGCGCCACATCATGATGATCATCAACATGAAAATTAAGTACAACTGCAACATGAACATAAAATACTTGGACCATATATATATAACTGAATAATGTTAAAAATATACAAATATAATATAAATCATGTCATGGATTAGGCATTGGTGGTAGTATAACAACATGATCAATAACACTAGTAGAAGTGGACGCGGCCTGCTCAATAAAGCAGGGTGCAGCCTCGACAATCGATGGTCGACTAGCTTGCTCATGATCATGATGATCACTAGTGCTGATGGACGCATCCGCTGGTGGTAGTACAACATGATCAATATGAGGTGCAGTAGTAGTGGAGGCAACCTGCTTAGTCAATAGTACTGTAGCCTCGGCAGTCGATGGCCCATTCTTCTCATGATGATCGTGATTAGTACTCATGGTGGATGCTGCAGGATGCTGACAGGATGTGGTCCATGGTCCAGCCTCATCTCCATGATGACTAGTGTCATATGCTGGCAGTGGATCCTCATGCTGATCATCAGGCGCAATGTGAGGTGAATGATCATGAGATGCATCTGAGTGGCTGCTGGTAGACTTTCCATCACCACGTGTCGTAGCTCGACTATGCCTATACCTACAGACAATCCTCCTCAACCACGTAGAAAATGTCGTAGCTCCTACAACATGTCGCATCAGGTCGTACATGTCACGTGGCATGCCTCTTCACATCCATATCAGTCTATCATCACCCTGTATCTCTCTATAATGTGTGGGCCTGATGCCTGCATCTAAAATCAATCCACAAAGTTGGCTCCCCAACTCCATCTAGTATCTGGTCTCTGGTCGACCACGCCTAGCAAAAGGCGGTACCAGTGCACCATGAGGCGCATGAGGATCATCATGTCTCTTTGCTGCACCATCGGCCTCATCCTGATCCGGTGCATCAGCCATCTCCTGATCGTGATCATCAGGATCGACACCTGGATCATGTGGTGGATCCGACATCTCATCGCCATCAAAAGACCTAATGTCTGCAAAATATATACAAGTACACAACCATAATTAGACAATTTCATTACAAAATTCAATAAAAACAAGTTAAAGAACATGTTAGAATAAATATAAATAAAACAATAATATTACCTTTATCATCTGGCAGCTCATCACGAGTGAAGAGGATGTTGGGACACCCTCGCCAATCTAGTCCAGCATAAGGACATGGGACCATCATGAAGGGATGCAGCCCACCAACGCTGGCTATTAAGTCCAGTGAATCATGTGATATCCTTGCTGGAAACATAGTGTCTCTCCTCTTGGGCATCATCTGCCCCCACATGTGCATCGGGGCCTCCAACATCAGCCTATAAGGCTATCAAACAAAATTGGGTCTCATCTCTGGAAACCTCTCAAAAAATCAACAAAACAGCTCTTAAGCAAAATGGAAGTTGACCCTCCCTTGTGCATGAGCACGACATCTATATAAGGCTATACAAAACTGTCGCAAAAAAATGGCAGACCACCTAACAAGTCGTGGTTGTTATACTAAAGAATCAACGTAATATAAAAGTGAGCAACTAATGCATTGCCCGTCACTGGTGTTGTGCAAAATGATTGAAGCGATAATAGAGAGGCACTGCACGTCATGTCTACCAAAAGCACCTATACGTAACTGACCTCCAGGTACCTGAAACTCTGAAGTAGACAATACACGTGCTCAAATGTATCTCTGGGAGTAAACTAACTGACTCCTTGCTACACAACCAGGTGGCACATCTTGGAATGAGGGGAAATCCACGCCTCTCCTAGATAGTCTTGTAATAAAATAAATGTCCTCCTCAATGGGTGTGTACCACTGGTCAGGACCAACTTGAAAAGCCTGTTGGTGGGAATTCCACCAGCCTATAAGATGTATCAAAAGCACACTATGGGCCTTTGGGCCGGAAATAGCCTCCTCATAGAACTTGAGGAGGCCTACCTGCTTAAGGATCTCCTAGGTATCTGCAATAATACGACGAGGGCATCCATCTCTCTCCCTCTCTCTCACCTCCCATTGGCGAATCATGTTATATTGTTCTGCTTGTCGTTTTTGTTGTTTCTCCTATTCTTTCTAAATCATTGCCATATTAAATAATTTTTTTTAATTAAAACATAAATGTATTTATAAATATACATATATAATTTTTTTTGACAAAAAAACAAACATACAAGTCGGTGCTCCATAAAAACAGTCATGCACCGGTTCGAGTGGATTTTAATATTTTAGCGCGTCGTCCCTGGGGCCCTGAATGAAACAGACCGCACTGGAGTCGGCGTCGATGTCTATTTTTCAAGCACCGTGGACTATACATAATTCAGAATAGCGCTGCACTGACTGAAATAGACGCCCTGGCATGTATAGTCATGTCAACACACCGACTTCATGACAATGACATAGCTGACGGTGTGGTATTTTACCCGGTTGCACCGTTGACCCTCTTGGAATGCAAAATGTGGTGCATTGACATAAACTGAGGCAGCAAATTCAGTCGACTCACTACACTGTGATTGACGGGGTCAACGTTCTGCCTGGATAAATGAGCGCACCGTATTTTTTATTTTTTATTTTTTAGTTTAAAATTTATTGGGGCACCTTCTGTCACCTTCTTGGAAATGGTGCGGTTACCTTTAACACTGGTAGTGGTGCTGCCTGTAAATTTTACAGGTAGCCCCGCTAGTTGATGCAAGCCGAACAGCTCGAGCGCACCGCGCGACAATTTTTATTTTTTTTTAAATGGTTTTTTTAAATTTTATTTCAATTTGTAATCCGCTAAAAGGCTTAATTATAGAAAAACTAGAAAAATACCTGTATATTTTGCCGTCAAAGAGGCATATTGGCTGTAAAATCTGGAAAATAAAATTTTCCCATTGTTTTTCAAAATGCAAGCTCGAGATTGGTGGAAAATGAAGAGCAACAGTGCATGTAATGGGTGCAATGAGAGCACCGATATCAGGGCGGCTCGGAAATAAATAAATAGCACCGGGGCCTGAGAGCTCTGGAGCACTGAAGAAAGTGAATAATGAAGTTTTTTGGCCATAAATTTTTTTTTTAATTAACCCTGTTTCGGTGCATGGGGTTTTCTAAGCGCACCAGTGCTGTTAAACAGAACCACACTAGGATGTTTTAGTTTCGGCGTGACAATTTTTTGATGCACTGGGGCAGCCTAATTGTAAAGCACCAGTGCGTAATAGTCGCAAAGCACCAGTTTTTTGGCCTTATTTTTTTATATATATAACGATATTTCAGTGCGTGCAGTTTTGGGTGCACCAGTACTATTACAGAAGAATGCACTAGCACATTCGTATTTTGGCGTGGTGTTTTATTATCCATCAACGCAGAAGAGTATTGACGCCCCGGTGCGTTACAGTAATTGGACACCCCAGCAGTGTGTGTACTTCGTTCATGCTGTCTGGTGTGCCAATGTTTAGTGCGCATCGGTGAGTTCTGTGGTATCATGCGCACGGGTAATTGATAGCTCAAGAGCACTGAAAAACTGAAAAATTCGAGTTTTTTGTTGTAAATATTTTTTTAGTTTAACCCTTTACTAGTGCGCATTTTTTATAGGTGCACCGGTACTCTTTGGTACAAACGTAGTGGTCAGTTTGTGTTTTGGCGCTTTTTTTATGATGCACCGATGCAATTGCTTTCTACCGCACTGGGTGGTTTCGGTGTTGGCGTTGTGTTCTATAATGCACCGACGCAGACAAGTTGTGAGGCACCGATGCTCTATTATATTATGACGCATCAGGCGTGTGTACGGAGTGCATGGTGTCCGGTGTGCCAACGATTTTTCCGCACTGGTGCAGTTTTTTTTTTTAGAGCACTTGGGCGAGTTGTAACGATAAGAGCACCAATAGGAAAACATCCTCAAAACCCTCCACCCGCCAACCTCCTCTAGTAACCTCCACTAGAAATGGATGTATGGGGTATTTCTCTTTGTGGTTCCTCAAATACATCCGCTATAGGGTGTTTTCCTTGTAGTGTTACAAAGGTTTAACGAACGATAGGAGGTCTCATGATGATCTGACCTAGCATGAACATGAGACCTAGCATGCATGACATTAATGCTCTTGGTCATCAAGCCATAGTAATGGCTTTTAGCCAAAAATCTGGAAGACAGGAGGTCTCATCACGAGCCGGCCTATTCATTGATGTTACTTCTTGTGAGTGGCACTGCCATCAACTGGTTACCAAGCCAGGACGGTGGCCTTCATCTAAAAATTCAAATGAACAAACTCTGAATCTATATCTAGTAAGTGGGATACTAACATTTTGCTAGGTTAAAAGACATCCCTGTCGAGGTTATGGATGCTTGCGAGTAGAAGCGCCATGTCTGTGGTATTAGACTTAACTTCATATTATGATTTTCTTGGTTATCCTTCTCTTTCGCTAAGACTCATCCTTTTTCTTCGACAATATTTTTAAGATGATTTTAACATGATGCTATGAGTTCTTTCAAAAATTGAAGAATATTTAATGATGTGGTACCCTTAGTGAAGGTAATTATTTGTACTAGATTAAGAGGAAATTCAGTTTTGAATCCAGATAACAACATAATTTAGAGTGTTCAATAAAGAGGTTGTTGATTGGTATCATAACTCACTTTAATTTTCATGGTATTTAGACTGATGAATTACTTAATGATGACTACTCACAAGGTGTTGGTTGCCAAGAATGTGTATTGATTGTAGTTGCCTCTAAATATGTGCTGCATGACCTAGGTACAAGATTATTATCGTAGGTGTAGGAATATTGTGTTAGTATTAATGAAATTGCACCTCTTTAGTAAAATTTGATTTTTATCATAAGACTTTGGGAAAAAACAAAATTTGGGACAAGGTAACAAGTATGTGCAAACACTATTTTCTCCATAATTGTTACTTTCGGTACCTGATCTTGTTTCAACATTTCACATGGTTTTAGCTGGTAAATTAATATTAATACCAACGTTGTGGGTTAATGAATGCATTAAAATATCAAGAAAAACACTTTTTCTGACATTTTCCCTACCTTATTTCATCGTCTTATAGTTTTTTCCTACACGAGGACATGCAAGAAGCTCAACATGGGGGGACATTGCGCTGCATCTTTATCCAAATTTTTATAATTTTTATCAAATAGATACATGATCGCACCTAGTATTTTAATCGTTGTTTATTCATTAAGTTGACGATTAGAGGAATTTAGAATTAAATTGTCAATAATTGTTATTAATTAATTTGAATAAGTGTTGGTGTAATAATATCATTAATAATAGGTTTCCATGCTAGCAAGAGGAGAATAATTCGAGCACCAGCAGTGCTGGAATGCTTCTTGAAATAAACATGAGTACAGGTTCATGCAATAGAATTCTCGATTAACAAAGTAATCCCAAGCAAAGCTTGAAAAAATGCCAGTTGGATGGGAAGACCTCTAATCAGATAAGATGGTGATGTAATTCTTTACATTTCTAAAAAAAAAAAGAGAAATTCTATTATGGGCTCTTAACTCGAGCAGAGCTGGCTTGGGAGACTGCACGATCTCTCTTCTGGTAATTGATTTAGAAGAAGAAAAGGCATCAGTTTTTTATGCTCAGCTTCTTGTTGATCGCTATTAAATTATGGTGGAAATATCCAAAGACCGTGCCTGGCAGCTGGAAGTTAAGTAAATACTTGCAACTGGCACCTACCTATGAGCAATGACAATCATATTGTCTGGGTCATGCACAATCATGACTTTTCCACAAAAAATTCTACTGATTAAACCCATGAAGGAAAACCATTGCATTATACTTATTTGAATGTGAGTTGGGGATTTGTAGGAATCAAAAGCATTTAGATTCGATGGCGTTGCATATATGTCACGAGCAAGTGATATTACAGATGGAGAAGATCCCTCAACAATACCATGTGAAGCTAGGTCGAAATTTCACCACAGTACATCAAGTTCATGTTAATGTTGAAGGTGTGCTGTCAATTTCTACGAAGAACCAATTGCAACACTGAATTTTTCGTCCTTGTATCCATCAATCACGATGGAATATATTATTTTGTTATTTGGTGAGGATAGCAGACATTGCAGAATTCAATATCTAGCCAGCGTGTGTAAATAAAACACAAAAGGGGTGAGAATCTTTCATTGTGGATTGAAGGAATATATGCCTCCACATCTGAATAAGAAATGGAAAATTCTATTGTTGACTAGAGAAACTCACCATTTGATAAAAGAGCCTCTATGATGGATGCTGCGAAGGAAGAGATATAATTGTTGGATGAATTAACATAGGCATAATATGATATCTGAAGGGCACGATTACTCGTGAGCTGCATTCTTATTCTTCGACCAAAGATTTCAAATACAGAAAAAAACATGTTGTGGAGATTTTGATATCAGTTCTGATGCTAGGTCAAAGGATAGAACTCCATCTTTATAGAGAAGCCAATACCATTTTTTCCCGAGCCGTGAATCATTCGGCGCTTTAGCGTGGCCACTAGGGAAAGTTTTTATTTGGATATAGTATAAGTGGAGAAGCATGCAAGGGATCGAAGTTCGAATAATTGTGTGACTTGTGCATATAGAGCCTAAAGGCCATATTTCTAGTAAAGGAGCAAGTGTTGGTTTGTGTACCATATTGGGTTAAGCTATTGGGAGCACAATGTTGAAGCACGTTGTTGTGGAAGAGTTGAACTTATGATTGTTGTGCCTCAATACTCTCACCCGATGTCCGGCACCTTGGGGACAACATATCATGGAAAATGGAGGGGAACAGACATTGCAATAAAATAGATAAAATATAGTTGTTGTATGGGAAAGCCATCTGAGCCAACAATGTACGTGAGTACCGGGTTTATAGGTGCCAGCCTCGTCAGCTGTATGCGTGGTGACAAATAATTTGCGGCTTACCTGCTTGTTGCAACAGAAATCGTAATCCCAGATTAAATCTTGGCAGATGTGTGTTGTCTCTACCAAAAGGAACGAAGGTAAAATTTCCTCCAGAACCCAAGACTCACCTTCCAGCAACAGCCACATCCCACAAAAAGAGGAACGATTTCTCCAATTTGACATTCTCTCTCAAAACCAATTCTCATCCCGGAAAATTGTAAAAACCAATAATATTCTTTATTTCATGGTTGAAGCTCCAGTTTGCAATTAAAATATGTGTATATATAATTTTTCATAGTCGATGAGAAAGAGTGGATTGATTACGTAGGAGGTAGTCCATCCATCAATTGGGAAAGGTGCAGACTCAATGAGTCTAGCAATTAAATTTCTCAGATGTGAATCAATCTCTTCTGAAAATGTAGAGAGGGCGCAGAATTAGAGAGTCCGTCCATCAATTAGACAGGGCGCAATTAAATTCCTCACGTGTAAAAGTCGAGCTTCTCAGGGTCAATTTTCTCAGATATAGATCCGTCATTATATTTCCCAACACAAGAATTGTAATGAAGCAACAAAAAATGATGTACTTGTTGATCAATATTTGATTCGATCTTCTGATTTAATTTAATAAATTTTGGCTTCTGCATTTGTTTTTTTATATAAGCAATGTATTTTTTGTTTTTAAACGTTGAGCTAGTTTAGGACTTGCTCCAGGGAGTGGCAAGGATCCACCACAACCTGGAGTCAAGTCCCTCATTCTTCATAGATTTAGGTATTGTTTAATTCATAGAATCATATTTTGTTTCAAATTGTCTTTTAAATAACATTTAATATTTCCTAATTATACACTTAGATCATTATTTTGTTTTCCAGTTTCTGAGTTTGATTTAGTAATGAGAACAGACTGTAATGCTTTAATTTTGAATAAGTAACATTTCCATTTAGAGTGTAATTCTAGGTTTGGTTTGTTCATGGATAGCGATATTTCTCTTAATAATTAAATCTCTTTTGAATTAGATTTATTCTTGTTTTCGTAGTATAATCATTTCTTTATAAGAGCAAGTTTGAGCGTGGATTTAATTGTGCATGTAGCGGTGATTTAAAGTTTTCATTATCGAGTGGCATGAGTTTGATTTAGTTTTCATTGTGAGTTGCATGCTTTCGAAGAGTGAGTTGTTTTTGAATAATTTCTTTCACCTAGATTAAAATATTTAAATTCAAGCTTATCATAGCTTATTTTAATAGGATTTTTAAGTGTTATTTTACATGAAGTGAAATGGTTTCTTTTAGCAATAGTTAGAATTGTCTTTTGTTAATTTGGAATCTTTAATTTATTAGCAAGAGTAGTTATAGTTAGTTTAATTTGTGAGGCTGTCATTAGAATAATGTGTGTGTCTTTTACTTATCTCAAGTTTAGTTTTCAAGTGACAATTTCAAGTTAGTGAGAGGAGTTAATAGATTAAGGTTTTCAGGTTATCATAAGAGATTTGAAAGTAGAATGCGAGTGCGAGAATGTTACATAATTGAGGATTGATATGTAGTTAATTTCATTATGGAGTTTGCACCGAATGAAATTGGTTAAGTAGGTTTCCTTTTCAAGATTTCTTGTTTGCCAGCAAATGTGTGTTTCATTCTAGTACCTTGTTTATAATTACAAAGGAATATATTTATACTCTGACCATTAATATGAGCCAATACATAGTACAACTTGCGTTTTCGACTCCCAGATTGATAATTAATATTGAGAAGTTTAATCCGACAATTAAGCCGACCAACAGATAGTCATCATCCTTCTTCTCTATGCTGGCGATATTGTTCTTCTCGCAAGGTGCCCATATGATCTTGATAAGCAAATTAGACTTCTTAAGGATTTATGCTGTACCATGGGTATGTCTATTAACATTGACAAAACAAAAGTTATGATTATCAAATCCAAGAAGGACACTTACGCTAATTTTATGCATGACAATAGTAACTTGGAGGAATTGTCTTCTTAGAAGTACCTAGCAATTGATATTCATCACAAGCTCAACTGGAACTATATCATTAAGAAAAGGATTAATGGGGGGTGGAGAGCTTATTTTGGTCTTGAAAATAATTGTAAAACGGAAAACCTTGTAATGTGGGATAGAAAGAAGTTCCTATTTGAAACTTTAATCACTTTTGTTATGTTATATGAATATGAGGTTTGGGGTTGCAGCACCTCTAGAGAATCCTGGAGAAATATTGAGCAAATCCAGAAGCGTTTTATAACGTATAAATTTAAAATTAAAAGCAATACATCATATCCTATTATCCTTATACAAGTGGGTATTTCCCCTATCGAGAGCCTAGCTATGACTAGGCTTCTGTTTTTCAAGCACAAGCTCAATAGCATACGAGAACATAGACATCCTAAGCTAGCTTTAAATTCCAGCCAAAACCACCTAAAGATTAAACGAGGTTGGTATAAAGACACCAGGGCCTAGTTAAACCATTGGGAGATTGACAAGAATGTTGCATTGAAAAACATCAATAACATTAAAAAAAATGTTACTTCTAAGTTCAAAGAAAAAATGTGGTGTGACAAATATCTAGCAGCTAAGAGAAAATTAAGGTATTATAAGGAGGTCATCAACCCCACCTTAGAAGATCAAAAGTATCTCTCTGTTTTAACTAGCTCAAAGAAGAAAATTAATATAGCCAAGATTAGAATGAACTCTCATGAGCTCCATAGTGAAACAGGTCATTGGATAGTTTCTAAAACACCATGGATGGAAAGGATCTACCATCTCTATGAGAATATAAACATCGAGGATGAAAATCACTTCCTCTTAGAGTGCCCTGCATACAACCACATTAGAGCTCAATTTCATAATCTTTGTTGCAATACTGACCCTCCTAGCCTTTTAAGATGTCAAAATTACAGTGAGCTCGGGAGGCTTCTCTCCAAGATTTTTGAGCATAAGAATAAAATCTTAAATAAAATTAAATAAATCTCTTCTTTAGGTCCGATAGACCAAATATTGGTCTGAGTGGACGTTAACCATCATCATCATCATCATCATTAATATTAATATTAATACTTATAATTAAGATTAAAATTAATATTAATATTAATAATAAATATTTAAATTATTATTAATAACTAAAATTAATATTAAAATTTATTAATAGTCTTGATAATTCTAAATGTTGTTAATATAGGTTATTAATGCTAATGTTAATATTATCTATAATAATAATTTTAATGTTATTAATAATATTAATATTATTAATTAAATTTTATTAATATTACTAATATTAATATTAATATTATCAATATTAATATTAATAGTAATATTTATATTAAAATTAATGTTTATATGAATACTAAAATTAATGTTAATAAAAAAATTAAAATAAAAATTGATATGTATTACTCTTAATAATATTAAATCTAATGTTAATATTTGTATTCATATTTGTCACCACTACTAAACTTACACCATTAAGAAAAAAGTTATTTACCATTGCTCCATCAAAATTCTATGCCAATTGCCACAATAATATAATAGACTCATCGTGATTTGAATATTTCACAACTTATTTAATAGTAATTATTATATACCTTATACTTGATTTCGTTCGTGATTTCTTAAGATACATTTGCACTATAATAAATTTTCTATTGTACGATCGTTTTATTTCATGATGTCTTGTTAGACTTTTGAAGTTTTATTATTATTGATGTACTTATACCCTGATAGCTTTTCAGCCATATGTCTAGAATCATGGTTTAAATAATTAAGGAGCATTTATTCCTGTCCTTGCGAGTGGCTAGCTGCTGGCATCAATTTGATTTCCATGGTTTCTTGTGCCCACCATTGATCTGGGTAACCCTAGATCTTACGGCGAGGGCTCAGGTTGAAGTGGTTAGGGTAACCACCCCAACCCTAAGCGTTGTGTTTCCACTCATTTTCTTCTCGGCTCTGTTCGATGCTAGCTCTGCAACCTTTTTTTCTCCGCCTCTTCGTTCTAGAAGGTAACCCGTCATTTTCACTATTTACTTCTTTCTAAACATCACAAATTCGGATTTAAAATTCATTTCTTTTATTTGGAATATCTTCATATTGTATTGCGGCATATAAATCTTAGAGGTGGTTACTCTAGATCTAGATTTCTTTCATCTAACTATTTACTTCCATAAAAATGTCACAGAGGATGCGCACAGCCCAAGCTTGTAATGATGCTTCATTGCTTGTTTAATTTATGTTCCAATTTGGCATTTGAACTAGGGTAATGGTGTTTGTGAGGGAAATTCTACTCACTTATTTCTATGAATTTTCTAACTAATGCTCGTTCAGATTTAAATGGGAAAAGTCTTATCGACAGGTGACAATATTACCTCCTTTATTTTCTCTGAACAGGATTTATGTTGCCGGCCTCCATGCATGCCTGATGGGATAGATAACCTTAATGCTTTTCCCTTATGTTTTACCTTTTTTTTTTTTTCTTTACAAGAAATTTCCTCACGCTAGAGGGTTTTTACTTGCAGAAGCTTACTTAATGTTTTTGTTGTTGATGAGTTAGACACGATGCTGCTGGAAATTTTGTGGCATAGAGGAAGCAACCTAGGTCTCGCAACATGTCATTCAAGATCCCACGTAAGCATGACCTTGCACCCACTTCGCATCTTTCTCAGAGTTTTCTAGAATGTATATTCCTTAGCTTATTGAGGGTAAACCCTCTTCGTGAACAGGTGTGGCCTCCAGACCTTAAGTTTATTGCATGTGAGAGATTCTGTGTTACCTCTCATCATGAATGGATTGCCACAATCATTTACTAAGGTTTAAATGTTAAGAAAGATTACTGCTATGTTTTTTTTCCATTCTTGGAACAGAAGGACATTGGTTGTTTTGTCGTAATGCTATTTTGGTTATACAATGTATTTCAAAGGTTGTTTTTACTTCCGCATGTATTGCGCAACCCATACACTGTACATGATGATTCTATTTTTTATTCAACTCATATCAACATTGTTTTAGTTGGTCATATAAATACATTTCTATTTCAGAATGTTTTTCTTAGGGTATATTGACATGTAGGTTTTACCTTACATTCCTGTCATGCTTCTAAACTCGAAACAATGTTTCGGTTCTATGTATTCATCAATTGAGCTTCTATAATTATGTATAAGTTATACATGGCTATTATCATTTTTTATTAAGCCTTACGACACTTACTTAATTTCCGTAAAAGATTTTTGTTTTCTTTTACAGTAAGCATTATCGGCGAGGGGAACCTGAACCATGCCCTGTAGTTATGGGGCTCCGCTTATAAACCTTTGTGCCCTCTTATATTTCTTACACATAATGCTTTAAGTTTCTATAATTATGGTTTCCATCTATAGACTTCATGTCTTCTCAATTCTAGATTTATTTTTTGATTTTTCTCTGTGTAATATTTTTTTTTCATACATTCGAAGTTTTCTTATTTTGCCTAATAATATTTAATAAGTTTGATGTATGGGGTAGCTCATCAGACATCATTCGCTGATTGCCTAATACATTTTCATACTGCTCTATATTCTTCGTTTGTACAAATTTTAGAGTAGAAATAGATTACTATAATTTAAACAACATAATGTTTATATTTATTTATGTTACAATTTTTTCATACTATTTGGGCTATTTTTAGAGTTATCGCTTCTCTCAAAGTAAATGGAAATCAACATTGGTTCTAAATAACGTAAATAATAAAGATTACCATTACATAAAATTGAGATGAAATTATGTCTTTCTCTTATCAAAGTGGACCAGTAAATTATAAATACGTATCTCTGTATTCTCGATTAATTGATGGCACAACCCAGACTTGAGAGAGGCGACCACGTCCTCTTATGCACCCATGCTCTACACCAGAGTCTATATAGCAAGTTACTTGTGAGAAGTTAGACCTCGAGACCTTTGTCGAGTCTACACTTCTCTCGGGTTACAAAGTTCCACATGTAAACCGCCAGCTCTGGACAACCTTGTTTCCTTCACAACATGTTATTGTAAATCATTTATTTTTCTTTCAAGAATAGAACCCCTTCCCCTTCTTAGGATTTCCTTTTGTCTCTCGGGGAAGATAACTGTCAGAAACTGCCTCTCTCTTTTAATATGGAATCTTGGAATTCTTTACCATACAATTAATAAATTACTCAATGTAATATTTTATTCATGAAATAAAATTCAAGTTTATTTATTAATAAATAAACTCATTTGTTAATTCTCTTTTCACTTAAAACTTAAAATCTATTAGTTAAAGTAATTTTAAACATAAATTTGAAAATAAAACAGGGTGTTACATCTTCCCTCACTAGGGGTAAACACCGTCCTCTATGTTTAATTAATTATGGAAACATTTCATGATATGTCTCTCGAACAGAGTTTTCATCCTCCCAAGTAGCCTCCTTCGAGCTAAAGTGCTTCCATTGAACATTAATTTTGGGGATGACTCGCCTCCGGAGGTTTATTTATATATGATCGAGAATACGCTAAGGTTCTACCAGTAATTCATCATCTGATTCTACCTACAACCAACATATTTTTATAATTAATTAATTAAGAATTATTCTTTTCTGGAAGTCGTAATGTAAACATAACTTACATGTACATTTTTCCAGTGTATCACATGCTTGGGGTCATTTATGTATCGCTTCAGTAAATTTACATGGAATACATTATGTACTAATATATGACTAGGAAAAACCAGTCGGTAAGTCACCGGCCCTATGCGTTCCAAAATTTGTAAAGTTCTGTAGTATCTCGGAGCCAATTTTACACAAGTATTCCACCTTAAGGTGATTTTCTTGGGTTTAATTGTTACATACACGTGGTCACCTACTTCGAATTATTGAAAGGTTATTTTCCAAGCGATATATATCTTCTTCCTATCATGGGTTGCCTTTAAATTCTCTCTAATTTTTATCACCTCTTGCTCCATTTCCTCCAACATGTCTGGTCCAAGCATCATTTTGGTTTCTGGAATAATCCAGTTTATGGGGGTCCGACATTGTCTGCCATAAAATGCTTCAAAAGGACTCATCTTGAGAGATTCTGAGTATCCATTGTTGTAGGAAAATTCATACAGATGTAGATACTCTTCCCACTTTGTGGGTTGCTACATCACATACGTGCGTAGCATTTATTCTAATATCCGATTCACCCTTTCAATATTTCCATCCGTTTTAGGATGTTATGTTGTACTAAACTAGATACGTGTCCCAAAACTAGTTAATAGTGCTTTCTAGAAAGTTGAGGTGAACTTTACATCTCGATCTAAGATAAAAATTCTTGGAATGTCATGCAGTCTAAATATCTCCCTAATAAAGATAAGAGCAATCTATATAGCCTTGTAATTTCACTGAACATGTATGAAATGAGCTACCTTATTGAGTCTGTCAACCATCACCATAATTGAATCATTGTATCTTTTAATTTTCGATAGAATTGTGATGCAATCAAGGGATATGACATCCCAATTCAATTCAGTTACAGGAATGGGCTAAAGAAATCCCGCTGGATGTTGGTGCTCAACCGTGAAGTACCGACACTCCAAAAATTTAGTCAAAGATTCAGCAATTGTTTGACACATTCTAAGCCAGAAATAGTCCTTTCTAATTGATGTCAACATCTTCTGATATCTGGGGTGTTCAGCATATGAACTCTGACGATATTCATCCAAAATTAGCTCCTTCAAGCTCATCTAGTTTGGAAGACGTATCTTCCCTCGAAATACTAAGAGTTGTTTATCATTAATTCCATAATTAGATTACTTTCCTTTTTTCAATTTCTTTTTCTTTCTTCCATAATAATTGATACTGAGGGTCTCCCTTTTTTGACTCCCTTATTTTCTTGTGGAACCTAAATTCTACTTGATTAAACTAGATTCCATAAATACAGTGAAGTTTCCTTCTCAAAGCATTCGCTACGTGGTTCTCTTTACCTTTTACATGTTGAATGTCAAAATTAGATTTAATTAGGAACATATTCCATCTTGCTTGACGAGCATTCAACTAAAATTGTTTAAAGTAGTTGGTTGAGCTACTATGGTCATTTTTTAGCACAAACCTTTTCCCCAATAAGTAATGTCTCCAAACCTGAAGAGCATGCAATACTGCACTCAACTCTAAATCATAAGTAGAGTATCATTTCTCATGGTCCTTTAGATTTCGATATTCATACGCTATTACCTTCCCATATTGTGTCCGTACTGCTCCCACCCCTTCCTTACAAGCATCTGTGTAGGTTTCAAATTCTCTGTTTGGGACAACCACTCGCAACACAGGGGAATTAGTTAATAGTTCCTTTAACCATTCAAAATTGGCTTGACATTCACTAGTTCACTTCAAAACTCACCCCTCCCACTACAAGGAAGTAATAGGAAAGGCTATCTTAGAAAAGCCTTCGATGAATCACCAGTAGTAACCAGTTAGGCCCATGAAAGAATGCATGTCTGCCACATTTCTGTGGACTCTCCATTCCATATTGTTTTTACCTTTTCAGGATCTACCAAGATTCCTTTAGGAGATATGAAATGACCCAAATATTGGATTTGTTCTTTGTAGAAATCACATTTGCTAAACTTGGTGTAGATCTCATGTTTCTGCAACATTTTCAACACTAAGCGTATATTATCTTGGTGTTATTCCATATTTTTAGAGTATATCGGTATATCATCAATAAAAATTAAAACAAATTTGTCCAGATATAGGTGAAATATGCCATGCATCAAACTCATGAATGTTGTCAGTGCATTAGTTAATTAGAACGATAGTACCGTAAATTTTTTGTGTCTCTACCTAGTAAAAAACTTTGTTTGGATATCTCCTCATCATCAATCCGTATCTGGTGATACCTAGATCTTAGGTCTATTTTTGAAAATATTTTTCCTCCTTTTACCTGATCGAAAAGATCATCTATACGCAACAATGGATATTTATTTTTTATTGCCTGCTTAGTAAGTTGTCGATAATCCATGCACATTCACATTGTTTCATCATTATTTTTAATGAACATCACAGGTGCTCCCAATGGGGACACACTTGGTCAGATATACCCTTTGTATAATAGTTCTTGCAGTTGAATTTTTAATTCAGTCAACTCAGGCACACTCATCCTCTATGGTTATCATGATACAGGTGTTGCTCCTTGTAGTAATTCAATAGTAAAATCAATATCTCTTTTTGGGGGTAATCCCAGAATATTTTCAGGAAATACGTCCATAAAATCCTGAACAACTGGAATATTTTCCAACATAAGGATCTTTTCTTTGGAGTTAGTAAACCCCACTTGAATAGCATAAAGTTGACACCCCTTCCTAATGCATTTACCCAGATGAGATGCTGTGATGGGGGATAATTGAAGTGACTTCTTAATTCGCTGTAATTCTAGAGGAGTTCCATCTTCAACCTTCAAATGGATAATTTTCTTGTTGTAATCTATCAGTTACCAGTGTCTCTCTAACCAGTCCATTCCCAATAGAATATCATAGGAACCTGAACGTAGGATATTCAATTCCACAGTTATATATTGTATTCCTATTTCTAGGATATAATCCGAGACTTTAGCATTGAGCCTTCTCTTTGCCTCGGTAGCTAATTTTACCAACCAGGGACTTTCAAATTTCTAACTTTGTAGTTTACAGTTTTGAACTACTCGAGGGTTTATAAAACTTAAACCAGCACTAGGATCAACCGAAATGAAAACAGGTTGGGAGTGTAACTTACCTTCCAGTTCTATCATAGTTGGTTGGAAATTCGCTTGCAGGTCCTCTAGTGTAGAATTGATTCTCTCTTTTTTTCGTCCAACATCCCCTACTGTATATGCCTCTTGCAAGTTGGTTGTAACTTCATTTCTCCCATGGTGAGGGAAATTTTTAAAGTAATGTGCCGCACCTCATCCCCAACAATGTAATGGTTGTTTCTAGGATGGTCCAAGTTCTAACCTATTTGATACTTTTGTAGGCCACTCTTCAACTTCCCATTTGGGTTTCTGCTTATTTTTCTCAAATTTTCTGTTTGCTTAATTTCTCAGATCATTTGTATAGCTCTTTGTCTGATGTTTTTATAATTCGAGGGACCTTTATATCCTTTCTTTGGTGGCCAACTTCTTCCAATTTCGTTGATAGCACATACTTTCTTTTCGTATCACCTCATCCGTAGTTTTTGGGTGTACAAATTTGATCCTTTCCTTCATGTTAGTAGGGAGGCTGCTCAAAAATTGTTGTAATTTTTCTTTTTCATCTCTCAAGTGTGTTATGCATCTTAACAAAGAGGTAAACTTAGTGATGAACTCATCCACAGACAATTGACCCAACCTCAAATCATGAAACTCTCGATATTTTTCATCTTGAAATCGCTCTGTTAGGTACTTGTCTTTAAAATGTTGTTGGAACTCATCAAAAGTCACATTCTGGCCTTCAATTTAATGCATTTTTTTCGCCTCTTCCCACCATAATGTGGCTTTTTCCCACAATTTACAAATATCCAAGCATGATTTTAGCTTGATGTTATACTCGTAGAGTTGAAAATATTTATTCATGTTAATTATCCACACCTTAGCTACTTCCTCGGCACTCCATCGAAGGTAGGAAGTTTAATTTTCTGAAATTCACCTTGTAACTCCACCTTCTATTTCTTCATCTCCTATTTTTCTGAAGCATTTCCAGAATTTTCTTCATTTTCGCTCCTGTTTTTGTTACTTCCCTTATTTTTACACCCTTCCAGATTGTCATTAAATTGTTGTTTTTGTTCTCATTATTCATGGGTATCCCTTTCTATACTAGGATATGCTGTAAGATTCTTCTTCTTACCTGAGAGACTCTTCAGTATCCTCTCTTCTTCCCTCATCAATATTTCATTTTCATTTCGTACACGAATAATTTTTGTGTGGATTTGTTGTTCTATGTATAATAGTTGCATTGTTTGAAGTTTTTGTTATTTCTAGTAACGTACTAGTTTGATGGTGCTAATCCACACTTGATTGTTCTCTCCCCTCTAATTCTCAGTGGTTTTCAGCTGGATCCTCTCCTCATTGGCTTTTGAATAGTTCCTATCACTCCTTGTGCATGAAATTAACAAAATTGAAATTGAACCAAAGTTGGTTGGCCCAATTTGGCCCAATGTGTAAACCATGCTCTGATATCATATGTCAAAAATACTAAAGTTACACAAAAAATATATATATATTTGCTATTACTCCATCAAAATTCTATGCCAACTGCCACTATAATATAATAGACTTGTCATGATTTGAATATTTCAAAACTTATTATATAGTAATTATTATATACCTCATACTTA
Organism: Pinus albicaulis; assembly: GCA_034641835.2. Classification (NCBI taxonomy): domain Eukaryota; kingdom Viridiplantae; phylum Streptophyta; class Pinopsida; order Pinales; family Pinaceae; genus Pinus; species Pinus albicaulis. The sequence goes on along the minus strand of CM076584.1, from coordinate 1,448,229,899 downwards.
ATTTCGTTGGTGATTTTCTAAGATACATTCTCACTATAATAAATCTCCTATCGTATTGTGGTTATATTGCATAATGTTTTGTTATAATTTTGAACATTTTGGATTATTGATGTACTTATACAATGATGGCGTATCAAACATAAGTCGAGAATCATGGTAGAAATAATTAAGAAGAATTTCTCAATCATTATAACGTATTCAGGATTCTTTTCCTTGGAGGTGGCTCGTAGATGGAATTAATTTGATTGCCATGGTTTCCTGTGCCTACCGTTGAACTAGGTAACCCTAGATCTGACAGTGAGGGCTTGGATCGAAGATGTTAGGGTAACCACCCCAACCTCAAGGGTCACATTTCTGCTCATTTGCTTCTTAGCTCTACTCGATGATAGCTCCACAAAAATTTTTTCTCTGGCTCTTCGTTCAGACAAGTAACCCGTCGTTTTCACTATTTACTTTGGTCTAAACTTCATGGCTTTGGCTTTAAAATTTATTTATTTTATTTTGGGTATCTTTCTACTATATTGTAGCATAGAAATCTTCCAGGTGGTTACTCTGCGTCTGGATTTCTTTCCTCTAACTGTTTACTTGCATAAAAATGTCACAGAGGATGTGCTAAAGCCCAAACATGTAATGATGCTTCCTTTCTTGTTGAATTTATGTTCTAGTTTGGCGTTTGAACAAGTTTAATGGTGCTTTTGAAGGAAATTATCCTCATTTCATTCTCTGAATTTTCTAATTAATGCTCATTCAGATTTAAATGGCCAAAGTATTATTGACAAGTGACAATATTATCTCCTTTTTTTCTTCGAATGAGTTTTATGATGTCGACCACCATACATGTCGGATGGGACACTTAACCTCAAGGTTTTTCCCTTATGTTTTTTGTTTTTTTTTTTTATTTACAAGAACTTTCCTCCTGCTCGAGGGTGCTTACTTGTAGAAGCTTACTTACTGTTTTTGTTTCTGATGGGTTAGACACGATTTTTCCGGATATTTTGTTGCACATGGGAAGTAACTTGGGTCTCGCAATGTACCATTCATGGTCCCATGTAATACCGACCTTGCACCCACTTCGTATATTTCTCACGGTTTCTGGAAATTTTATTCCTTATTTTACTATGGGTAAACCCTCTTTGTGAAAAAGTGAGGCCTTCAGCCCTTAAGTTTATTGCGTGCGAGAGATTTTGCGTTACCTCTCAGCATGAAGGTTTTGGAACAATGGTTTCCTAAGGATTAAATATTAACAATTCTTACTTTGTTTTTTGTCCATTCTAGGAACAAACATACATTTTTTGTTTTTTTCATAATGATGTTTTGGGTTACAATGATTTCAGAGGTTTTTTTTACTTCCGTGCATGTTGCACAACCCATACATTGTACAGTATGGTTCTATTTTTGATGCAACAGATATTCGTACTATTTCTACTGGTTATCAAAATACATTTCTATTTCATAATGTTTTCCTCAGGGTATATTGACATGCAAGTTTTATTTTACATTCCTATCATGCTTCTAAACTCGGGACAATGTTTTTGTTCTATGTATTGATCATTTGAGCTTCTACAATTGTGTATAAGTTCTCCATGCCTATTATATTTTTTTATTAAGCCTTATGAAACTTACTTAATTTATGTCAAGGAGTTGTATTTTCTTGTACAGTAAGCCTTATCATCCAGGGGATCGTGAACCTTTCCCTTTAGTTACAGGGCTTGAATTCTAAACCCCAGTGTTTGCTTATGTTTCTTACACAAAGTTCTTTAAGTTTCTATAATTATGGTCACCAGGTACAGACTTCATGTCTTCTCAATTCTAGATTTATTTTTTGATTTTTCTTTGTGTAATATTTTGTTTTCATACAATTGAAGCTTTCTTCTTTTTCTCAATAGTATTTAACAAGTTTGATTACTAGCATAGCTCACTAAAAATAGTTCATGTATTGTCTAATACACTGTCATACTGATTTATATTATCCGTCTATACAAATTTTAGAGAATGAAAAAAATAGTGTACCTTAAACAACCGAATGTTTTTATTTATTTCTACTATAGTGTTTTCCTTCTATCTGGGCTAGTTCTAGAGTTATCACCTCTTTCAAAGTAAATGAAAATCATCATTATTTCTAAATAACATATATAATAAAGATTATCATTACAGAAACTTAAGATGAAATTATATTTTTCTCTTATCAAATTGGACCAATAAATTATAAATACTTCTCTGTATTCTCGATTAACCGATGGCACCACCCAACCTCCAAAGAGGTGATCACGTCATATTCTCTCCCCTTGCTTGGAACCAGAGTCTAGATAGAAATTTTTCTTGTCAGAAGTTAGACCACAGTACCTTTTTCCAATCTACCCTTCTCTTGGGTTACAGAGTTCCACTGGTAAACCGCCAACTCGCAAAAACTTTGTTTCCTTCACAACATGTTGTTGTAAAATAGTTTTTTTTTTCTTTTAAGAACAAAACCCCCTCCTCTTCTCAGGATTTCGTTTTATCCTCTTGGGGAAGGTAACTCTGAGAAACTCCCTCTCTGTTTTACTCTGGAATCTTTGAATTCTTTACCATACATTTAATAAATTACTCAATGTAATATTTTATTCATGAAATAATGTTCAAGTTTATTTATTAATGAATAACCTCATTCATTAATTCTCTTTTCACATAAAAATTCAAATTTATTAGTAAGAGTATTTTTAAACATAAATTTGAAAATAAAACAAGGTGTTACAATATTAATTAATATTAATATTAATAATAAATATTCAAATTATTAGTAATAATTAATATTTAAATTAAGATTAATATGAACATTTATTAATGTTGTTGTTAGCACTAAATGTTGTTAATATTATTTATTAATATCAATTTTAATATGATTATACACATCATGCCACGAAGAATGAAAGCGAGAACCAAAGGAACATCGTCGTCATGACCTAGGGTTTGGTGTCTTCTGAGCAGGCTCCCCCTCGGAGACCTTCTTCCCCAGCCTTGGGTCCCTCTCATACTCTTGGAGCGGAGATAGTCTCCCTAATGATAGAAAATAGTGGGGAGACGGGTTCTCCCCCCTCCTCTGGTTCGACTTCCATTGGAGTGGTGGCAGGGGCTGACAGCGATCGTCAGCAGAACTCTGGCCTGCTCCCTGACTTAACTGGGGGGTCTCCTGCTCTGAAATCACCATCTGCAGCAACAGAAGAAGCAACAATAGTCACATCCTCCACATGCATACCCAATGCCACTACAAGAACCAAGATCGAGCCCCGTGCTCATTGAATAAATGAAACAATCCAATACATGAAGGACCATGCACTGATAGGCAAGTTCATGGGTTTCTAGCCCACAGAAAAATCCCTCCTACATTGGATCGCCTCCAAATGGAAGCCCAAGGGCCATATCGATCTACAGTTATGTTCCAAGGGCTTCTTCAATGTGATATTCACCTGTATCAGAGACACAGATGGGATCATGGACGATGGGCCATACTTTTTTAACTTCGCGAGTCTATACCTACGTAACTGGGTAGAACGCTTCAACCCAGACAGGAAAGATTTCACTTGGGCTCCAATTCTCGTCAAGATCTACACCCTTCTCTAGGACTATTGGGACGATCTAAACCTTGGGTACATAGGCAACGCTCTTAGAGAACTCATTAAAATTGCAGAGGAGACAAAGAGTAATAGATACGCGACCTACACAAGGATCTGTGTCTACATGAACATTTCAGAGTCTCTCCGTGATGAGGTAAGCCTCTTTGATGATGATTATGAATGGATTCAAACATTATATTATGTAAATGTAACATTTATATGTCAGAAATGTCACCAATACAAGCACCTATTCAAATATTCCCCCCTAAATAAAAGAGCTGCACCAAATAATGACTCAACAGACAAAGACACCGAAGGGTTCATGAAAGTTGTTGGAAGGAAAAGGCACACCAAGATGTCAGACATGAACTAGAGAAAAAGAGCTCCAACATCAAGCAACAGATTTGGCACCCTAGCTCAACTGAATGTGAATGAGAACAAACCTCCAAGAGACTCAGAGCGACCTTCACAGGAGAATCTTGAGACCTCAAACACCCAAAAAACCAAAAGAGAACTGGAACCCTTTCTAATTCCCCAGTCCTCTACGCACATAGGGGAAAACTCGAAAAAAAAGGTAAAGGCATAGTGCTAGACTAAATCCTAGAAGCAATGGAATAAGAACCAGAGATCATTGACTATGGGGGCATTGATCTCATGGGGTTGGAATAATAATGCAAGCGCAAAGACTTTCTCTCAATTCCTCTGCACCAGATCCAGAAGTTGGAGGAATTCCTTAGTAGAGCTCAATAGATTCCATTCCTTGGCATTCAAGGAGGAACTCTCCTCAACACCAAACTCATTCTGAAACAATCCTAAAAGCAAGGAAGAAAAATAGATTTGCAGGAAACTATTATCATGGGCAAAGAGCTAGTATAATCAGGGAGATACCCCAAGTTGACTAGGTTTTACTCTATAGTTCCCAACCCCCATCAATGAATATCATATCATGGAATATCAAAGGGATAAACAGTCCCTCCAAGCACAGGTTAATGAAGAAAAGAATTACTGAGGAAAATCCCAAAATGTTCTTTATGGAAGAAACCAAATGATCCTACTCCACTCTAGACACAATAGTCAAAAGAGTCTAGAAAGGATGTAATAGCCTAGCAGTAGACACTAATGGGGCTTCGGGGGGCCTAGAAATCATCTCGAATCCCAACTTCATTACTCTAGAGAACATTCAGACTAAATGAGACTTCATTCATGCTTCCTTTAACTTGATTGGAACTAACCTTCATGGACATCTCATGAATTTCTACTTGCCCCAACCTCTCCAACAAAAAACGAAGCTTCTTCACAGCATTGCAGATCTCAAAAACTAGCGTACTCACCCTCTCTGGTTGATTGGATGAGACTTCAACATGATAACAACCATTCAAGAAAAAAAAGGAGGAAGACCTCACCTTCAAATGGACAACACCAAATTCAAGAACTTCATCCACAATAATCATTTTATAGATCTTCAAACATCCAGTGGCATATTTACTTGGAATAACAGAAGATGTGGATCTCATCAAATCACCTCTATACTGGACCGATTCCTCATCACGAAAGACTTCATTCACCTAGGAGGAGAGCTCGTAGCCACCATCATCCCGGCCTCTGGCTCAGACCATTGGTCGATCCAAATCCAATGGCTTAGACTGGGTATAGCCACCCCAACACATTTTTTATTTGAACACTTTTGGCTCAAACAGCCTAGGTTAGAAGACCTTATATCGGATTATTGGGCTTCCCTCACACCACTGTTGGGCCCAAAAATGTATTACTTCCAACAGAAATTGAAGATTCTCTAGGGGAAACTGAAATTGTGGAGCAACACCACCTTCAGCAACACTTCAAAGACCAAAGAGATCTGGAAGAGAAAATGAAGCAACTCCAACAAAAAAAATATATCAGAAGGAGCATTAACACACTCAGAGAACAAGGAAAATTCCCTAACAGCCCAACTGGAAGAGAGAAGAAGCCAAGAAGATATCATGTAGAAATAGAAATCCTGGATATGCTGGCTTAAGGATGAGAAAGAAACACAAAATTATTTCATCTCTCCACCATCTAGCATAGGATGCACAACAAAATCACAGTCCTCAAAAATCAAAATGGGGAGCATATGGAAAAATATGAGGACGTCACTAAGGAACTGCTCAATCACTTGAACAACATCCTTAAAGAACCCAACATCAAACAAGAGGAGGCCATTCAAAAAATCGAACATCACATCCAAAAATTGGTCAATGAGGATGACAACAGGAAGTTGCTCAAAGCCACAACACTAACAGAGGTGGAACAAGCAGTTTTCCAATTAAAAGAAGGGAAAGCCCCCAGACCGAATGTATTCACCACCAACTTCTTTCATTTCATCTGGGACACTATCAAAGAGGAATTCTAGGGCATAGTAGAGGAATCGCACAACACCCACTAGATTCTACCAGCTCTCAATGCAACCTTCCTCAATCTCATCCCAAAGGAATACAATGTTGCTTCTTCGATTAAGTACAAACCCATAGAGCTCTGCAATGTAGTTTACAAAATCATTTCCAAAGTTATAGCTAATAGATTGAAGTAGCTTCTTCACATGCTCATTTATCCAGAGAAAACGGGCTATGTTGAGGACAGGCAGATCCTTGATGGAATCATCCTAACCCATGAGGTCATAAACTCCTTAAAAACCTAAAGAAAATCGGGTACGCTCCTCAAAATTGACTTGTCCAATGCCTTTGACAAGCTCAGCTCGAACTACATAAAGGAAATCCTACTGGCCTTTGGCTTTAGTAGAACTTAGGTCCACTGGATCATTATCTTAATATTATCTCCCTTTATCTCTATTCTTGTTAGTGGCATCCCCTCGGTAACATTCAACCCCTCCAGAGTTATAAGGAAAGGGAACCCTCTCTCGCCCTTTATCTTTGTTCTTATGGCCGAGGGCATATGCCGCCTGATAAAGAGTTCTATCCATTTGCACAACCTTCAGTGAATTCCTCTACACAATCTCCCCCCCATTTCCCACCGGAAATTTGTGGATGATAGTATGATTATGGGGAAAACCTCTATATAGGAAGCTCGCACCCTCAGATCCCTGCTCGATTGTTTCTATAAAGCCTCTGGAACTACTATCAAATGTGAAAAATCTCAAATCATATTTCTGAATACACCTCTTATCACCAGCGCAACATAGCTTACATCATGGGCTTCACCATAGCCTCTTTGTTGTGAAAATACCTGGGAGATCCTCTCACGGAGTCAGCCGTCAAACACTCTTCCAGGAGAGAGCTGTTCAATAGAAGGGAGACTAAATTTTCTAACAAGTCCGATCTCTCCATCAAAATTGTCAGATGTTTAGTTCTCATTAAATTTGTACTTCAGTTCCTACCCATATACCTCTTTTCTATTCAAGTGGCACCAAAATGGTTCCTCAAAGCCATTCACAATATGCAAATAACCTTCCTTTCAAGTGGATACAAAGACAAAAACAAATGGACGCTATTCAAATGGAAAGAGGTTTGTACACCGAAAGCGCATGGAGGGTTGGGACTAAGAGATCCAGAGCATAGAAACAACATCATGGTCACCATTATGTTATGAAAATTGGTATCCAACCCTCACATACCATGGACAACCTTATGGGCTGCCAAATATGCAGGTAATTGGCCCATGGAGGAACTAATCAGATTGAACATCACTCTTGGAGGATCCCAAATCTAGAATGGAGCCAGCTGTAACGTCTCTTCTTTTCCACCCCAAATTTTTTTTTCTATTGATAGTTTAATTCTGTACTTCTATTGGCCACAACTATTCAGATCTACCTTCGAATTTCATCAATTATGAAACTCTATTGCACAGGGTATTCCTATTCCTCCTATTACTCATATATCTATAAATGGGATGACTATCATAGTTTTATTTTTCTCTTCCCATAAGTTTTTGTGGCTTATGTTATATATATATATATCGAAATATATATATATATATATACTATTCACACATAATTTATATGGTTACCTTTATCCATAAAAATTTCTATCTGTGCATTAAACTAGCTTTTACATACAACCCTTATAGAGTTGACCATACCTACGCTTTGGATTTCGATGTCATACCCTGATGGATTAAATGGTAGATATGTTATTCATTTATGTTTATCTCCTCGCACTCTTCCAAGAGTTATAACACTATGTCTTGAATTCAAGTTATTCATGGTTTGAATGATCTATTTCTATTTAAATCGTATGTCATTTATATGAATTCATTACAGCCTTGCGGCCACTGTTTTCAATGTGTGATTATCGTACCCATAGCACCATGGATATTTCACATACTTCCAACTGTGGCGAAATTTTTTGTGGAGATACGCGACATTAAGGTCGTTGTACTAGTTGTGTTTCGTTGGAAAAGTTGGATTAATGTGTTTGGCATTGGTAACCTCATTGACATCTCCACGTTAACTTGGTTTGATGGCACTCTGTTGATTTTTAAATTTTTGTTATCTCTGAACATGCTTTGGGTCACGTTTACACGCAAGGGTTTATGTGTTTATGTTTTTATAGTATGCAACTTATGTCTGCTCATTTATTAACGTCGATCATGTGATACGATTTTGAGTACTGTGGGATCGATTTCAATGGATTTACATTTATGTTTTGGACGGCTATGTAATGAATTTCGATTTCCCCACTCGATCCGCGTGTATACCATCGATCCAAGGACACTTGGATGGTGGATATGGCTGAGGGTTTTGTTGGTTTTGATTTGAGAAAATCGTATTTAGTTCTGTGTTGACAAAGGGATTGTTCTTTCACCCTTCACTCTTCTTGCTTGACTCCTGGTGTCGAGACTATGCTCGTTTGGAGAAACAAAGCGTCATGCTCTCCTAGGCTTCTGGGTGCAACTATTTATTCATTGCGTGATCATTTAGGTATGTAAATTTGAGCATTTCACTAGCTTGAGTAGGTGGATTTTCTCTCTGTGCATAATACCTTCACACGTTTTCCTTGCTAGTAGAAATACGTTCGATTTAGGGTGCGAGAGCAGTTGTTAAATAATTTTTTTTTCCCACATATTTTCGTTTAATTTTTGGAAACCGTCCCAGTCACATATGCATCAATCTGTCATTGGAATCTCTCTACTCTATTGCTCTTGATTTTTTTATTTCAACATCACTTCTTGAATTTCTTTTAGCATCCCTTTGTTAAATTCTGATGCTAATACTTAATCACTGTCTGGTAGGAATTTATTCCTCATGGTCTTTTGTGGCCATACTCATCTTATTCAAGCCGTGTTACCCTGGCTCTAAGCGTCTCCCTTCCGGCTAGCATCGCTACCCTAGGTAAGCAATCGATTCATTTGTAACATTTTACCATGTGCGTTTTCATTCCAGGTGATAGTCTTGGTCTTCAAATTTTTAACACTATTTCGATATTCTTTTTGCAGGTAGTTTTGGAGGCAAAGGGTTTTAATCTTCGAGGTAACCCTTTTTTTTATGCACGGTTATATTATTTTATTTTCTGTGGGACATTCACATCGTCTCGTTATCACTATTCTCACGTTGCCCTCATTTTGGTTCAAGTAAATTCGAATCTTGTCAAGAGTTTTCTTCACTGGTATTTCCTAAATTTGTATTTCACTCGAACTTGACTTCGTTCAATATTGAACTTTCAGGTCAGTGTCAACAATGTCTTAGTTGGAGGGTGACCAGACTGTCATTGTTATTATACCTAATTTGTTCCGAAAATTCAATTTTTATTGTCGTAAAAATTACTACTGTAGTAATAAATTTTACCAGATACTGGGACTGTTGACAAGTTAATCCGGGTGATGTAATTCACGGGATAAACATTTTTTGTATTGTTATTATGAAACATGATAGCCTGGTTCATTAGTTTGGTTCAGAAATTAGTATATGCATTTATCTATAATCCCTCTCTGTTCTCAATGATAGATTAATAATATATTTTAATGGTTTCCAGGTTGCTATTTCATGTTATTACTCATGTTAAGTTTATTTCTACAGTAATTGTCTGCTTGAATTTAATTGATGGAAATAATAAGTTTACTAGTGTTATATTCCCTTTCTATTCCCTCCACATTGAAATAGCATAAATGTATATAAATATCTCTGCTACAAGATTTTACAAGTCTACAATAATCTAGTGATTCCTGAATGTGTAATCACCATTTCCACCTGGTCTATGTGTTCATGAGTATTATACTACCTCAACAGTATAACTCTTCTCCTACTCCTTGATTTGAAGTTTCCATGTATTATTTACTTGTGTCAACAATAATAACCTCTGGAAATTATATATATATATATATATATATATATATATATATATATATATATATATATATATATATATATATATATATATATATATATATATATATATATATATATATATATATATATATATATTATAGGTTCAGTATATCTAGTTTTCTAGCTAACACCTCTAACCAACATTTTATGTAGATCTAGTAGGTGAAATATTTGTTATCATTCACAGCTTATAAATTTTTGCATGCACTTCATATGAGTTTCATTATATTTATTTTCCAATAGAGTATTCAGTTTGGACATTTCACCAGTAAAGGATGTCATTTCTGCACTAGTTTAGGTTTAACTCTTAGACCAGAATTATCTACAAGTTTATTAAACCATCATTACCCCACTTTTTGATATCTAAATATATCTAACTCTAATAACTGTGCTCATCCCTCCGTGCTTTTCTTATTGTAGAGGGTAAATCTATAAACATACATGCACTGTTACTTCAACAATCTATAGATCTGAAATCAACATCTTTTCTAGTTCTTGTTGATTTAATCTTATTGTTAACAGAAGTAGATTAAAGTTACACACTTATGAATTATGAAAGTAATATAAATCTCCAGATTTAAGCCAGTCACTAGTTTAGAGCTTCTAGCTGATTTTCCTCATAATTCTTGTTCCTGTAACTATGCAGAAATGAGAGGATTTAATTCTTCTAACAATTCTGTAAATGTATGGAAAACAAGAAAAACAATTCAAGTAATTCATTCATTCGTACACACTATGGGAATACCACTTCTACAATTGACCAGTCCTCCCAACCTTAGAGTCCCTCTATCTCCAGAACTCACCCCCGAGTTTAGATCACCTCCAGAACAGACCAACCTCTAATCTGTTCAGGAGTAGCTTATTTAAGCTTTTGCTCCCCAAAGCCTGTTTCTAATTCTGCGTCCATAATTTCAGGATGCTTTTCTTCCTTTTTTCCTAGGCTTCCCTTATTTAGGGACTTTTAAATCTACTTTCTAGTTTTCTAAGCTTTTTACCTCTTCCCATCTAATCTCCACCTCATTGGGGATAAACTAGATTTTTCCTCAAAAATCTAATTTGGAAATAAATTCTTTCAAGGATTTTTGAAAGATTTCTGGGGAAAGTATTTGCCTCTTTCCATCCTCGTGGATTTGGCAAGTGATCTCATAATTCTCATTTTGTTAATCTGCACAAAATTATTTTATTTAATTTCCATAATTAAATACTTAATTACATCCACAAAATACTTATCCATTGGGGTCCACTCCCCTTTGGATTAAAGTTCAATGTCTAGCTTGAAGGAAACATAAAACTAGGGGTGTTACATATTCCCCCTCTAAAAGAAAACACTGTCCTCGGTGTTGATAACTAACTACTAGAGTTCATTTTTTAGCCAAAGATGGATGTTTTTTCATCATATCAACTTCTCTTTCCCAGGTAGCTTCTTTAGCAATAAAGTGCTTCCACTGCACCTTTACTCTTGCTACCGTTCGATTCCTCAATTCAATTTCTTCCCGCTCCAATATTTGAAGCGGCTCTGGAAGGAACCCCCCTTCTGGTTCCACCTGTATCACATTCCAATCAACAATGTGAGAAGCATCATGTATATATCCTTTTAATAATGAAACATGAAAAAAATCATGAAATTTAACATGGGACAGTAAGGCCAGCTTATAAACCACCGGTCCCACCCTTTCTAACACCTCAAAAGGCCCACAATGTCTAGGAGCCAATTTTGCACAACTTCCAGCATAAAGTCTTCTCTTTTTGGGTTTAATACGTAAATATACATGATCCCCCACTTCGAATTCTCGATGTACCCTCTTCTTATCAGCATAGTTTTTCTGTCGATCTTGTGCTATCTTGATGTTTCTTTGTATTTGTTTAATAATTCTTTCCATCTCTTGTAAAGCATCTAGCCCCAACATTAACTTATCCTCGGGTTGGCTCCAACACAAAGGAGTATGACATTTTATTCCATAGTGTTCTTCAAACAGACTCATTTTGGAGGATTGATAACTATTATTATAGGAAAATTCAGCTAAATGCAAGTAGTCTTCCCATTTTGATGGCCTATCCATCACATACATTCTCAACATATCCTCCAAAATCAGATTTGTTCTCTTTGTCTGACCATCTGTCTGAGGGTGATAGGCAGTGCTAAAATTCAACTTAGTGCCTATGCCCCCAAATAGACCTTTCCAAAAAGATGTTATGAATTTAGTGTCTCTATCTGAAACAATCATATTTAGGACCCTGTGTAGCATTACCACTTCTTTCAGGGACACATCCGCTACTTGTGTTGTCGCAAAAGTAGATTTCACATGTATGATGTGTGCAGCTTTTGTTAAAGTGTCTACTACTACCATCACTGAGTCGTGTTGGTATCTGGTTTTGGGTAACCATGTTATGAAATCTATAGAAATGGTGTCCCATTTCCATTATGCAATCGGAAAAGGATTTAGAAGACCAGCAGGATGCTAATGCTCAAATTTCAATAGTTAACACTCCATGCATCTAGCTAAATATTCTGCTACATCTCTTTTCATTCTTGGCCAAAAAAAAATCTTTTTTAAAGCTGTTAGCATTTTCTGATATCCAGGATGCTCTGCATACGGCTGTTTGTGATATTCATCTAGGATTTCTTTTTTAAAAATTTCTACATTGGGGATGTATAATCTGTTTTTGTAGCAAATCAGCCATTTTTTATTTTGAGTGTATTCAGCCATTTCCTTTTTTAGTATTTTCACCTGTAGATTCTCATAATTTGGATCCTGGTCTGCTACCTTTTTCACTAGATCTTCTAAATCAAAATTAGCACTGCTTCCAATGTTGTTTATGTTTTGGCAAGCATTTCTGCTCAGGGCATCAACAATTTTATTTTCTTTCCCTCTGATATGTTTTATGTCCATATCAAATTCACTCAGAAAAGACAACCATATGGCTTGTCAAGCATTCAAATCAGTTTGGGAAAATAAGTATTTAAGACTAATATGATCAATCATTAATGTAAAAAATTTTCCAAGAAGAAAGTGTCGCCACATCTTCAAGGCATGAATTACAGCAGCCATTTCCAAATCATATGCACTATAGTTATGTTCATGTGTCTTAAGTTTCCTATACTCATCTGCAATAACAGAATTTTATTGCAACAGAACTCCTCCCAACCCCTCTCTACAGGCATATGTACACACAACAAATTCTTTATCAAGATCTGCAATATTCAGTATAGGGGCTGTAGTGAGTTTTGATTTTAATTTTTCAAAACTGTTTTGGCATTTTTCAGTCCACTCAAATTTGACACCCTTTCTTTGTAGTCAAGTTATGGGATATGCTATTGCAGAAAATATTTCTACAAATCTACGATAATAACCTGCAATCCCCATAAATGATCTCACTGCTGAAACATTAGTTGGCACCGACCATTCTCTAATAGCCTTTATCTTTTCAGGGTCAACAGCCAACCCTTGTTCAGAAATAATATGACCCAAGTATTGGATCTTGTCCTTATAGAATTCACATTTACTGAATTTGGCATATAACTGTTTTTCTTTCAAAGTTTGCAACACTATCCTCAAGTTCTCTTTGTGCTCCTCCTCACTTTTTGAATAAACTAAAATATCGTCTATGAACACTAGTACAAATTTATCCAAGTACTTGTTTAAAACACTGTTCATTAAGAACATAAAGGTGGCAGGGGCATTTGTCAAACTGAAAGGTAGGACTACAAATTCGTAGTGACCATACCTGGTTCGAAAAGATGTTTTACTAATGTCTTCCTCCTTAATTCTGAGCTGGTGATAACTAGTCCTTAGATCAATCTTAGAAAATACTAAAGCTCCTCTTACTTGATCAAAAAGATCATCAATTCGGGGAAAAGGGTATCTGTTTTTAATTGTCAAATTATTCAGCTGATGATAATCAATGCACATTCTAAAGGTTCCATCCTTGTTTTTCACAAACAGCACCATTTCTCCCCAAGGAGACACACTCGGTCTGATATAACCCTTATCCAAAAATTCTTGCAATTGCATTTTTAGTTCCATGAGTTCACGGGGACTCATTCGATAAGGGGCTCGGGAAACTGGTGTTGCTCCCGGCACCAAATCGATTGAAAAGTCAATCTCTCTTTTGGGGGGAAGATGAGGAATCTTATCTGGAAAAACTTCCTTAAACTCTCTTACTACTGGCAAAGTATCCAGCAGGTTTTCTTCAGGTTTTTGTTCTAATTCTTCGACATGCAATGCATATAATTGATATCCTTTCCTAGCAGTTCTTTTTAGTTGCAGTGCTGATATTTGTCTTAAAAATATGGGTTTTGGTTTTCCCTTGAGAATAAAAGGTTTCCCTTCTTCATCTATGCAATGCATAATTTTATCCCAACAATTCATCATAGCCTTTCTCTTTTCCAGCCAGTCCATTACTATTAGCAAGTCATATGAGCCTAAGGGAAGAATGTTTAAATTTACTTCTGTCTAAAAATCATTTAATTTAATTGCCGTTTGAGGTAAATTATGAGTTACTTTCCTCTTGGTGCCAGTGGCTAACTGGACCAACCAAGACTGCTGAAATTTTTCAGCTTTGAGATTGCATTTTTCTACCACCTTTGAACTAATGTAACTCAAAGAAGCACCTAGATCAATTAAAATGGTAACAGATTCGTTAGCAAACTTACCTTCCATTTCCACCATGGTATCTTGCTTTTCTTCTTGTCGATTCTCCAAGGTTGCACTGATAGTGGGTATATTTATTGCTATATCATTTACTGTGGTAGCTTCTTGATCCCTCATAATCATCTGAATATTTCGGTGGGGACAATCCCTCAAGAGATGAGGTGCTCCACAACCCTAGAATTTCAAAGGCTCCCTCATTTTAACTGTGCCTTCCTTCTTATTCTCTCCATCTAGTTGTTTGGAACCAACTTGGGACTGAGCAGTTTGGCTCTCTTTTGTTTTATTAAACTTTTTCCACTGATGATCCCTACCAAAATTATTTAAGTAAGCTGGTTTTTGTTTCTTTCCTTTGATTTCACCTTTGTTTATCCAGCTTGTACCATGCTCACCCTTTCCTTTAAACTGTTGGTAGCATAATCTAGCTTTCCTCACTGCTTCGTCCATAGTTTTTGGGTTATCGAACTCGATATTCTCTTTGTACACAACAGGAAAATAGTTCAAAAACCTTTGCACCTTTGCCTTCTCTTCCCAAATGTAAGGGACATATCTTAACAGGTTTGTAAACTTGGTGACAAAATCATCGATAGTGAGTTTTCCCAGTCTAAGTTCATGGAATTCTTTTGCTTTATCATCATCATAACGTTCGTTCAAATAGTGGTTTTTAAACTTGACTTGGAGATCTTCCCAAGTCACTGTGTTTTCATCAATGGCATGGATCATTTTCGTCTCCTCCCACCACAAGGTAGCCTTACCTTGTAGCTAGTAGACAGCTAATCTAGCCTTCATATTGCTTTCATATTCATAGACCTAGAAATACTTAATCATGTTCAACAACCAGGCTTCAGCATCTTCCTCCTTCTCCCCATCATAGGAGGGAGGTTTGCTCTTTCAGAATTCCCCCTGTAATTCCTTTTTCTTCTTATACTAATTCCTAGTAGCATCATCTTCCTCAGAATCATCAGAGAGCTTGCCCTTCTTCCTCTTTCCGGAACCTTCACCTTCTTGGCTGTTCTACGAAGTCAATTCTCTGATGAGCTTTTCCTGCTCCTCACTGGCTAATGACAGTCTATCATTCTGGCTTCTTATCTGAGCCATCTCTTGTTGCAAACTGTACAACATAGCCATCACTGGAGCCTTCAGATCCAGTGTATTATCTTCATCACGCATATCAACACAAATTTCATTACCTCCAACCATTTGACTTTTCTGTTTCAGCACCACTGTACACTAAACAACACATATCAGAAAAAAAGTGAGCACAACAACGACAGCCCAGTTTTATCTAACATGAGCTCTGATACCATTTCTAAAGTCTCTTCTTTTCCACACCAAATTTTTTTTTCTATTGATATTTTAATTTTTTCCTTCTATTGGCCACAACTATTCAGATCTAGCTTCGAATTTCATCAATTATGAAACTCTATTGCACAGGGTATTCCTATTCCTCCTATTACTCATATATGTATAAATGGGCTGACTATCATAGTTTTATTTTTCTCTTCCCATAAGTTTTTGTGGCTTATTATATATATATATATATATATCAATATATATATATAGACTATTCACACATAATTTATATGGTTACCTTTATCCATAAAAATTTCTATATGTGCATTAAACTTTTACATACAACCCTTATAGAGTTCACCATACCTACACTTTGGATTTCGATGTCATACCCTGATGGATTAAATGGTGGATATGTTATTCATTTATGTTTATCTCCTCGTACTCTTCCAAGAGTTATAACACTATGTCTTGAATTCGAGTTATTCATGGTTCTGAACGATCTATTTCTATTTAAATCATATGTCATTTATATGAATTCATTATATCCTTTCGGCCACTGTTTTCAATGTGTGATTAACGTACCCATAGCACCATGGATATTTCACGTACTTCCAAGTGTGGCGAATTTTTTTGTGGAGATAGGCGACATTAAGGTCGTTGTACTGGTTGTGTTTCCTTACAAACGTTAGATTAATGTGTTTGGCATTGGTAACCTCATTGACATCTCCACGTCAACTTGGTTTGATGGCGCTCTGTTGATTTTTAAATTTTTGTTATCTCTGAACATGCTTTGGGTCACGTTTACACACAAGGGTTTACGTGTATACGTTTTTATATTATGCAACATATGTCTACTCATTTATTAACGCCAGTCATGTGATACGATTTTGAGTACTGTGGGATCGATTTCAATGGATTTACATTTATGTTTTGGACGGCTATGTAATGAATTTCGATTTCCCCACTCGATCTACGTGTATACCATAGATCCAAGGACACTTGGACGATTGAGATGGCTTAGGGTTTTGTTGGTTTTGATTTGAGAAAATTATATTTAGTTCTGTGTTGACAAAGGGATTGTTCTTTCGCCCTTCACTCTTCCTGCCCGACTCCTGGTGTCGAGACTCTGCTCGTTTGGAGAAACAAAGCGTCGTGCTCTCCCAGGCTTCTGGGCGCAACAATTTCTTCATTGCGTGATCATATAGGTATGTAAATTTGAGCATTTCACTGGCTTGAGTAGGTGGATTTTCTCTCTGTCCACAATACCTTCACACATTTTCCTTGCCAGTAGAAATACACTCGATTTAGGGTGCGAGAGGAGTTGTTAAATAAAAAAAATTTCCCACATATTTTCGTTTAATTTTGGGAAACCATCCCAGTCACATATGCATAAATATCTCGTTGGAATCTCTCTGCTCTATTGCTCTTGATTTTTTTATTTCAACATCACTTCTTGAATTTCGTTTAGCATCCCTTTGCTAAATTCTGGTTCTAATACTTAATCACTGTCTGGTAGGAATTTATTCCTCATGGTCTTCCGTGGCCATACTCATCTTATTCGAGCCGAGTTACCCTAGCTCTAAGCATCTCCCTTCCGGCTAGCATCACTACCCTAGGTAAGCAATCAGTTCATTTGTAACATTTTACCATGTGCGTTTTCATTCCAGGTGATTGTCTTGGTCTTCAAATTTTTAACACTATTTCGATATTTTTTTTGCAGGTAGTTTTGGAGGAAAAGGGTTTTAATCTTCGAGGTAACCCTTGTTTTTATGCCTGGTTCTAGTATTTTATTTTCTATGGGACATTCACATTGTCTCGTTATCACTATTCTCATGTTGCCCTCATTTTGGTTCAGGTAAATTCGAATCTCGTCAAGATTTTTCTTCACCGGTATTTGGTGAATTTGTATTTCACTCGAACTTGACATCGTTCGATCCTGAACTTTAAGGTCGGTGTCAACAACATCTTAGTCGGAGGGTGACCAGACTCTCTTGTTGTTATTATACCTAATTTGTTTCGACAATTCATGTTTTATTGTCATAAAAATTATTACTGTATTAATAAATTTTACCAGATACTAGGACTATTAACAAGTTAATCTGGGTGATGTAATTCCCGGGATTAAAATTTTCTGTATTGTTACTATGAAACACGATAGCCTAGTTCATTAGTTTGGTTCAGAAATTAGATGCATTTATCTATAATCCCTCTCTGTTCTCAATGACAGATTAATAATATATTTTAATGGTTTCCAGGTTGCTATTTCATGTTATTACTCATGTTAAGTTTATTTCTACAGTAATTGTCTGCTTGAATTTAATTGATGGAAATAATAAGTTTACTATTCTCATATTCCCTTTTTGTTCCCTCCACATTGAAATAGCATAAATGTATATAAATATCTCTGCTACAAGAGTTTACAAGTCTACAATAAGCTAGTGATTCCTGAATGTGTAATCACCATTTCCACCTGGTCTATGTGTTCATGAGTATTATACTACCTCAACAGTATAACTCTTCTCCTACTCCTTGATTTAAAGTTTCCATGTATTATTTACTTGTGTCAACAATAATAACCTCTGGAAATTATATAGACACACACACACACACACACACACATATATATATAGGTTCAGTATATCTAGTTTTCTAGCTAACACCTCTAACCAGCATTTTATGTAGATCTGGTAGGTGAAATATTTGTTATCCTTCACAGCTTATAAATTTTTGCATGCACTTCATATGAGTTTCATTATATTTATTTTCCAATAGAGTATTCATTTTGGACATTTCACCAGTAAAGGATGTCATTTCTGCACCAGTTTAGGTTTCACTCTCAGACCAGAATTATCTACAGGTTTATTAAACCATCATTACCCCACTTCTTGATATCTGAATATATCTAACTCTAATAACTGTGCTCATCCCTCCGTTCTTTTCTTATTGTAGAGGGTAAATCTATAGGCATACATGCATTGTTACTTCAGTAATCTACATATCTGAAATCAACATATTTTCTAGTTCTTGCTGATTTAATCTTATTTTTAACAGAAGTAGATTAAAGTTACACAGTTATGAATTATGAAAGTAATATAAATCTCCAGATTTAAACCAGTCACTAGTTTAGAGCTTCTGGCTGATTTTCCTCACAATTCTTGTTCCTACAACTATGCAGAACTCAGAGGATTTAATTCTTCTAACAATTTTGTAAATGTATGGAACGCAAGAAAAACAATTCAAGTAATTCATTCATTCGTAAACACTGTGGGAATACCACTTCTACAATTGACCAGTCCTCCCAACCTTAGAGTCCCTCTATCTCCAAAACTTACCCCCGAGCTGAGATCACCTCCAGAACAGACCAACCTCTAATCTGTTCAGGAGTAGCTTATTTAAGCTTTTTCTCCCCAAAGCCTGTTTCTAATTCTGCGTCCAGAATTTTAGGATGCTTTTCTTCCTGTTTGCGTAGGCTTCCCTTATTTAGGGACTTTTAAAGCTTCTTTCTTCTTTTCTCAACTTTTTACCTCTTCCCAACTACTCTCCACCTCATTCAGGAAAAACTAGATTTTTCCTCAAAAATCTAATTTGGAAATAAATTCTTTCAAGGATTTTTGATATATTTCTGGGGAAAGTATTTGCCTCTTTCCATCCTCATGGATTTGGAAAGTGATCTCATAATTCTCATTTGGTCAATATGCACAAAATTATTTTATTTAATTTCCATAATTAAATACTTAATTACATCCACAAAATACTTATCTATTGGGGTCCACTCCCCTTTGGATTAAATTTCAATTTCTAGCTTAAAGGAAACATAAAAATAGGGGTGTTACACCAGCCAAAAAAAAATATTATCGAAACCAACAGCTTCTGGGAACTACACAGTGGAACTCAAGCCAAATTCTGGTAGGATTCATGGAAGCAAATGCATAGTTTGTCCTCAATATTCCCTCGACCCCTCTGGAGCATAGTCCTATAGGAAAGAGAACAAAATCGCATCCAAGACTTCTGGACTAATGAAACAACTCAAGGTTATAGGACTTGGCTGCACACGGGCAGATGGCTGGAGGACTAGAACAATGAACATCACAAATATATTTGGGAGGAATTAACAAAAAAAATAAGAATCAGAACTCGGCATGGGCTAGAAATTCGTCGTTGGGGCCATACTCCAAGTGGTAATTACTCAACTAAGGAAGCCTATTGTCTATTACAACAACCGAACCCCGGCCCAACAAATTATATATGGAAGAAGATACCGACTGCTAATATTTGGCCCAAAGTAGCTACATTTTTATGGTTGCTTAGTAAAATAAGCATCCTCATATGGGAGAATATTTTAAAGAGGGGTTTTTTGGTTCCTTCGAGGTGCCCCTTATGTTAGAACGACATTGAAACCATCGATCATCTACTGGACCTTTGCCCCATATCGAACACTTTTATGGACAGGATTTAAGTTCTATGCCAAATATCCAATCGAGATAGGGGAAAAATCACCAACACCATCAACAAATGGCAAGATAATCTCTACTCCAGTAATCTTCTAAATTGTCTCTGGCAGTTGATTCTGGGTCTACTCATATGGAATTTCTCGAAAGAAATAAACAATAGGATATTTAAAGACACAACCTCAAATCAAGAGCCAATATGGGCCACGCTACACAAAAAATTAAAAGAAACTCTCGCCATGACTCACTAGGGGAAAGATGACCTCCCAAAAACCACATCAGAATGCACAATTTGGAACAACTATCACATATGCATTAAGCCCCCAATGGATAAGTCCTCCCCAAGCACAGGTAGGATCCATGTACCTGAACAAGGGAACCCCCCCACCCGACTGCTTTTTTCAAGTGAGACTTCGATGGAACCTCCAAAGGAAACCTAGGGGAGGCTGAATTTGGGGGTATCTTCAGAGATTCTAAAGGGAAAACCCTACATATCTAGTATGGAAACCTGAGGTGGGACAAAAACATCTCCATGAAGTTGGAGGGCCTTATACAACGTATCTCTAGAGCCATTGAGCTCAAATTTTTCCCACTAGAAATGGAAGGAGACTCGCAACTCATCATTTAAGTGACCACCCACATACTCCTTGTCACTTCTCCCTCAAAGGTTTCTAGTAGGTGGAAGCTAGCCAATCATCTCAATTTCCTGGAACAGTTACTACAACACCATAACGCCATTACCTTCCACCATGTGCGCAAAAAGGAAAACAGTGTAGCTTATCCCTTGGCCAAGAAAGGAGTGGATAGCCATTCAACTCTATATCACTCTAACTTCTCTCAGATTGAGGATGAAACCTTGCAAGAGAACTGCCACACTCTCCTAAAAAAGGATCAAGCTTCCCTAGATGCGGGTGACACGCCTTGACTACGCGAAGCCGATTTGTCCCATGCTCTGGCCGACGACGCCTTGCATAGCTAGCCTTAACTTGATGCAGAACTTCATCTCAGCAATCATTCACCTACTACACCTCATATTCTTCCATACATTGAATCACATGAAATCTCAAGTGAACTGTCCCAACTCACATATATGAGCGTGCCACAAAATCGCACAACATCTGCGCTCATGCCACAGGTACTGAAAAGGTGTTGTTACTCTTCATTCTGTCATCCCTTCGCTACTCTAGTCGGCCTTGAGAGCCTTCTCCACCTATTCCCTACCCATCGCATTGCTGCTTTAATTTCCCTGCACATTCCACATGCTGCGCACTCTCCCTGCTGCGAGCCCCCTTACTTGTGCAAGCATGTGGTGTGCTTCTCATGCATATTCCCTACTGGTTGCATGCCCCCCTTAGCGTCCCCCCTAACCACGAGCCTCCCTCCAGAATTTTTATTTTCTTTTGCTCCATCCTACTACGTCCTTTCTGAGCTAGGCACCATTGTTGTGTGCCCCGCTTCTGCCCGCCTGCACAACCCTTCATTGTTCTTCTTTGTTGCCCATTTTCTTGTTGCACCCTTCACTATCTTAAGCTCGGTATCCCTCCCTCTACATTTTGAACCACCCATGGCTCTCTGACAACGTCAAAATACTATCAGGAGTAGCCAAAGAGGTGTGTTCTCGGGTCGCTATCATCACGGTCAGGACAACCATTTCAAATCCATTGAGGCCTCATCTTCTAGCAGCCATGATCGGAGAGTACCTCAACGGTCTGAGCACACCTAGGATGATACAAAATTAGTTCCGAAGAATCAGAGGGGCAGAAAAGGCCCCAGGAAGTCTACCATTCCGCACTTTGAGTCGCCCACTACTTGAAAAACTAAGCCTCTCCTGGTTCAAGAACCCACCAAGGAGGATACAGACGTGTGGATCATGGATTCAGAAGGAGTTTGGACAAGAGTTCCAAATGCTGAGTACCCAATTGTTCCTATCATCTGCGTAGCCACTCCTAAGCCGTTGCGCATTCCTTTTACTGAGGAGGAGGCCATTGCGCAGGAATATGGATGTCGCATCGAGGAGGAGGACCATGCTACAAAGGACGATGAAGGAGCACCATGATTGCGCAACTCCTCATTTGTTTTCTATTTTCTGTTATTTCAACACATACTATAGATGTTTTTCTTTTATATATGTCAGAGAACATTTTGTAAATATTGACTTTCTAATGCTATTAAGGGGTTCGTTTCCTCCTAAGAGGCAACCCCAAACCTTCGGTATTTTAAAAGGTTCTAAGGCTGAGATTGGTTAAGCTCTGCTTCCCATCTCAGCCCAACACCTATGTAAAGTTTTATTTTTGATATAATATAGCTTAGCCTAACTTACAAAAAAAATCTATCAATGTTAATATTATTTATAGTAATAATTTTAATGTAATTAATAATATTAATATTATTAATTAAATATTACTAATATTAATATTATTAATTATATATTATTAATATTAACAACTAACATTAAAATTAATATTAATAATATTAAAAAAAATATGAATATTTTTATTCATATTAATTTTAATTTTAATAATGAATATTAAAATTAATATTAATATTTATATTAATATTAAAATTAAAATAACTTAAATCTTATATTTATATTATATATAATAATGAAACTTACTTAAGTTATATGTTATGTATTATAACATAAAACTATTATTAAATTAAAACTTATAACCATTATCATATTATTATAATCATTTTTTCATTCATTTAAAGGAAATTAAAACCATGTTAATATTAATACTGCTTAAATTACTTTTATATGTTTTTTTATCTAGTTCTAAAGAAATAAAAACTATTGTTAATAGTAGTAAAAGATAAAAGCATGATTATATTTTTTTAGTTCAGTAAATCATTTTAAAATTAAAATTAGTTTTAAAGACATGTTAATATATTGTTAGTTTTATTAAATTGCAATGGGTTGATGAATCCAATTATATTTTTGAAACCCACATTTACAAGTGTAAAGTTTATTTATATTAATATATTTATATTAATACTATTTTAAATATTTTGATTTTTAATTAAATTTATCTAATCTTTATAATTGGTCATAAATTACTTGTATACACTTTGTAAAAAAATAATTTAAGTATGCTTTAAACACATGATTTAGATATGCAATAAACTTACTGTTATGAATTCCATTCATTAATATAGTGACAACTACAAGAAAATAGTAACATTTTTAAATTTAAACCATCTTATCAAGAAAATTAATTAAGAAAATCATTAAAGTGATGCATTCCAATAAATAAAATCATTAAATTTTCCAATTCCAATAGGAAGACTAAAAGACTGCTTAATTATGAATGGAAGCAACTATTATGAGCAAAGTGGTCGATAGAAGCCAAAATATGTGAACAGTGACACAAATGTTGGGCTTTGAATGAATGATGGCTCTTGATTTATTGAATAAAATATTAAAACAGTTGAAAGTTCATGAAACATTCAGAACATTATGATGTATACCGACACAAATTATCACACGTTACAGCACACAGAAAATATCGACTAGTAATGACGAATACAATAAACCACTGTCACACTTATTAAGAGCCAAGAAGATGCTCCACAAAAACCTAATCCTACAAGGCCGAACTCAGGTAGACATCCTTCGTGTGGCCGCTGACTGAATAGCTGTAAGCTGGTTACTAGTGCAGTTACATGTCAATCCTCGACCTGAAAACCAATCAACAAAAGTCTTTGTTACATTACATACTAGGAGACTATAGCCACGAGAAATTTTGTTCAAATGAAAAGATCTACTAGCATACTGAGTTACTCAACCTTACTTCAACATCCTTGTTACGCAAGATAATGAATTATCTATCTTTACAATATAAACAAGCACAGACACAGGTCAACCTTGGATTTATTGGATATTAGGTGGTTTGAATAGGATCAAAAGTAATGAGGTTTGTAACTGAGTTTTTGATCGCTTTGAACGCTTAATAAATTGGATCTATTGTAGTATACAAACCCGTAGATACAAAAATTCTTTGCAGTTTCACTATTACCGCACCATACCAGAAAAGTGACAGATGAACAGATGAACTTCACACACCATCAGTACAAATCTGAGAGACTATATATTAGAGAAGAAAACCTTCTCTAAATAGCATAATACACAAATCAATGGTCTTCAAAGATTGTGTCATGCTCAGAAAAACAAGAGTTCTGAAGCCACAAGATCAGAAGACAAAAGGTATGAAACAAGATCGCAGGTTGAAAATGACCTCCTAAACGGCATCCAAGTGACAATGAATGATACACCGTGCATGCTGCTTAAATAAACAGAAACCAAGCTGGATACAAGTTCCAATCATTTGAACTTGACAAGGAGGAAAAAAAACAGAGATAAAGTAGACGTCTAACTAAATATAGAGAGATTTAAAGAAAAATGAAAGAATGGGGTATTACAACTTAGTACCTATGAGGCCTCCGGGCACTTGAAGCCCGGGGGAGGAGTCAATCCACAGCTGGCAATAAGCTGAAGCGCCAGTGGAAGATAGACGTTGAGATTCAGAACCTTTGCGCGTATAGCTGTACACAGGCAGAGCGCTGCCTCGAGTGCTGCAAGGCCTTCAATGACGGGGCAGCATTCGTTTACAACGGGGTCACCGATAATTACATGGACCAGGCCTCCCAGGAGATCGACGCAGGCTCCCAGCTTCAGAGTATCCTTAGGGCACTTCGAAGGAGTGGGAACACTGGGGGTGGGAATAGTAGGAGTGGGAACAGAGGGCGTGGGAACCTTCGGGCTTCCACCGGAGGGAGGTTTGGGCACGTATGGTGGGTAGCCGCCTGATCCGCCGCTGGGGGGAGGGATGACTACTGGAGGCTTAGGCGTTTTGGGTGCTGGGACCGTTGGAGTGGGGACGTGCCCGGCAGGAGGCTTGGGCGTTTTGGGCGGAGAGGATCCTCCGCCATGGTGGCCGCCACTGCCCTTCGGTGGCGGGCAGTAACCGCAGGCAATGGTGGAGGGCATCACTGATACGAGGATCATGAAGATGAACGCAAATGCCCGGGCTTTCGTCATCTCTGATTCAACCAGTCCGGCGAGGCGAGCAAAGGCCCAAAAATAAAATCAAGGAAGGGAACAAAATTGAGATGGGCAAATGTGAAGGCAATACAAATGCTGTAGTGTGTGTGGAGGAAGTGTAAGGGTGTGGGTGGGGTTTTATAGGGCGTATGGGTAGTTGAAACCCAGAACCTGCACGTGAACCCTCGCTGTGCATGAGACAATATACAATTCTAAAAGGCGCCGGTGTATATGGGAATGAACGCATGTAGACGTAAGGACAATCCCATACCCTTAATGTCTTCATTTTGTGGGGGGGCGCTTAAAGAGTGAGCTGGTTTATTTCTCTGTGGACGATGGTTTCTGGTTTTGGCTTGTAGATGTATTAGGTAGCGTGCACGAGTGTATTTTCCCATCGTACTGTAATTATTGATGGGCTTCCACTTTTTGATTTACTAGATATTTATAGCTCTAATATAGTGTTGAGCCATGACCGCCACAGCGTGGTGCAGAAAAGACCTATGCAGACACTTAAATTATCATTACGTTGAATAATATGAAGGAAGATGAAATATATTTGAGCTTTAGTTCCACTGGAATTGATTTACACCGCCAAGAGTGCAAGGTTTTATTTTAATAAATCAGTGTCTTCTAGTTTAGTATAAATTAAGTATTGAGTACAATTAAAAAAATATAAAAATAATAATAATTTATTTTAAAATTTTAAAAGAATGAATGTGGAAAAAATATAAATATAATTTTAAATAAATTGGTTTAAAACTATTTTAATTAGTAACAAAAAAATAGTGAAACAATAATAATTTAATGGAAAGTAAAGAAATTTGTACACTTGCATAAATATGACATCCATTATATAGTATGGTATGTAGTTTTTAAAATAAATTTATAATTGTGTGTCACCATTTTATTATTTCATTATCTATAATATGTATTAACTTTTTTACTTACAACTTTAAATTTATTTTAATTAATTATTTTTTATGTATATTTTTAATTTTCAAATATATATATATAGAAAGTATGAAAAATGTCTTATAATTTATTCAAACAAAAATAATTTAAAGTACTACATATGAATACTAATTTACATAAGGTAATGTTAACAATCATTTTTATATTAAAAAGTTGGCATATTAGTATTTGACAATTACAAAGTATGATTTAAGATTTTTGTGATACATAATGTAAATAAATGTCTTTCAAATTAATCACATCTTTAAAATTTGATCTTAATAATATAATTAATGTGAAAGACATTCATCTAAATTAAAAAATATTTTCTATTTTTAATTCAGAACTCTATCATCATAATTATAAATTCATAATATTCTATATCATTGTTAATAATCAATTGTGGATTGGATTATAATCTATAATCTAACAATTATTCATGAACGCCCAATAATATTGCTGGTGATTTTCGTCATCGTTGCATAGTAGAAAGTAACGTAAGAGTAAAATCTAGAAGGCGGAGTCAAAACTAATGTGAGATGAACGATCCCAATCTTGGCCGAAAGGAGCATCAAAACAATGTAAACCAGTCATGTTTAAATCAAATTTAAAGAAGAGCAAAAGTCAACCCTTTGAGAAGAACAAAGCCACTTGCTTAACCAAGTGAGCTGGACATCTCTCACATGAAGACAGTGTGCCGAGAGTACCGCCATTTTTTTCCTAAATATCTTAAATATTATAATGCAAGTATATCTAGACAAGCCAGCTTGTGTTATTCCCATTGTCTCGCTAATAAGTCTTACATCTATGTATCTCTTTTCCCATTTTGTAAGAACGGGCTGAAAGGTTAGAAATATAAAATAATGATTTTTTAAAAAAGTTTAAAAGAAAAATACAGTTTTTAGTATCACATTGGATGTTACATCTTGATTAAAAAATATAAACTAAAAAGTTAAAGGAAATTATTTAAAACATTAACCGCCAATTATCACGAGGCTTATTCTCACTCAGAAATTTAAACTGAATCGACTAGTCTTGGTCACAGGTGGAGTGAGATAATTTAATTATATTATTCATCAAATGTCAAATGAAAACACTCTTGGGCTATGTGCTTAAAGTAAAATGTGTTGACTACAATTAGATCATTGCAGCTTCAATGAACTTCAATGAGTAAAACACTACTATGGGTTTTGCTTTGTGAGATTTGATGCTTGTCTCACACATATAGGACACTACCAATGTATAAAGAAGGTAACAATGTCTCATACTCTGTCATAGGGTAAAGAATTAACAAAGGCATGTAAGTATAAGCTAGTGTAGAACCGTTATCGCTCTGTTGCGATAACTTAAGTTTTAATGGATTGGCATGAGTAAGAGAATCATCTTAAAAGAGACCAAATCACTACGAGAGGGACTAGGTACAAACTTCAATATTATGTGATAGTCTAAGTCTTGAGCACCAACAAGCATTCTCTATGAAGGAGTGATAACTCCATGTCATTCAGAAGAGAAACCTTAAAAATGAAGAGCCATCAATGAACAAATTTGGCAAGGGTGATTATAATTAAAACAAAATTATTTTAGTTCAAAACACACTAGGGCCAAAAATATGAACTCACGCCAAACATCACAGACTATAAATGTGTTAAAAGATAGCACACACAAACGAAAATACAAAGAATCTCTCGGTCGAATTTTTTTATTAATGACCTGCTTCCTATCCCTTTTAGTTTCGAACTCAGAGAAAATACCCTTATAAGCCATGAGGCATCCCTCAAGAGGAATGAGAGGGTATGACTAATATATGTCCTAGGTATAGAGAAGGCAACTATCACCTTGCACCTGTGTATGAGCCCTAAGCATATAGGCCACTATGGTCACCACCGACAATAACATGACCTCCAGGGATAGTCATAGTCACAGGACAAATCCACACACAAGGGCATGACACTTATCTCCAAAAAGGATCCAAGACCAAAACCCCCTTGAGAGTGTCCTTCCATGTGGTCCCTAAGTGCTACAATAAATGCTAATAACATGGTTTGTATGTGTGAATATTCCGCTATATCACACCACGTGAGACTAAGCTAAATGTGTTATGTCACTAAACCTAGCTCAAGTGTGACCTCATGCTTGATCCTCTTGAGAAGGGATTCTGAGACCACACCACTCCAACTAGATTTTAATCCCAACATTTAGATTTTCGTGATCTAAATGTTGTAAACCCTCATATTAAAAAAAAACAATATTATATATAGTAATATTAAAAGCACAACATTTAGATCACGATATTTAATACAACATTATAAACCCAAAACAAAAAATTGGAATATCACAAATCCAAGGTTTTAATATTAGAAGCCCAACTGAGAATAAAATCAAGGGTTTAATATTATAAACCCAAGGGAAAAAAAAAAAAAGGGGAAAAACATTAAACCCTAAGATTAACAATAATAATAAACTGAAAGGAAAATAAATCCTATGAATTAATATTATAAACACAATTGAAAATAGACCTAAATTTTTAAACCCTAAGATTACTATGATAAATTATAATTAAAAACACTAAATATTAATGATATAAACCAAACCCTAAGATTAGTATTAAAAAATCTAATAATAAACCCAACATGTTATTGATATAAACCAAAGTGATTAATTTTATAAACCCTTGGAAATAGTAGATCCACTGGGTTAATATTATAAACCCTTAGGATTAATAAACATAATGGATTAATATTAATATTAATATTGTAAACCCTAAAATTATAAACTCCAATATTAAAAAATGAACATTTCAAAACCTTATACTAAATTCTATATATGGACCCAATATTAAAAACCCCCAATATTACAAACTCAAAGCATTAATATTATAAACATGAGGGGAAATAAATATAAGAGTAAAATATTAAACCCTATAATTTATCTTATCAACCAAAGGAGAGTAAAATATTAAACCTTAGTGTTTATATTATGAACCAAAGGAATTGTATACCCTAGAATTAATATTATAAACATAAGGGATCAAAAACCTTGATATAGTATTATAAACATTATGATTCTAGACCTTAAGATCATAAACCGAAATGAATAATTTTACAAATGCAATAGTATGATGTGGCTATTAATCACATTAATATAAATATAAATATTTGCAATTAATAACTAAAATGAATATTATTATTAATTAATTATAATAATTATTAATTATTAATAATTATTAAGTATTAAGTATTAAATATCAAAAATTATAATTATTAATAATTATCATAATTATTTTTTGTGGAAAGGATAAATATTATAAACCCAAGGGATTATTAATATTAAAAACCAAACAGTTAAAAACTCATGGGATTAATATTAAATTCCTAAGGAATTAAGAGATCAGAGCGATTAATATTACAAACACAAGGGATTAATAAACCAAAGGAATTATGAATATTGTAAAACCAAGGATTAATATTATAATTTTTTTCCATTATTAACACAAGCAATCAATAAACCCAAGGGATAAACTGATTAAAAACCCAAGGGATTAATATTATAAACCGAGGTGATTAATTAACCCAACTAAGTATTATGACTATAAGCCCAAGAGATTAATATTCTAACCAGAACAGATTGGTAAACCCAATAGAATAGTATTATAAATGCTAGAGATTGATATTATAAGCGTTAATATTAGAAAGTACAAATTCAAGATATTAATTTTAAATTGAGAATAAATCGAAGAGATTAATATTAATATTAAAACCACATATTAATATTTTAAATATTATGAAAGATATTATACCCTAGGAATATGAACCCTTATATTTATCAATATCATAAAAGCAAGGGACTAATAATCCAAAATGATTATTAGCCCAAGGGAGTAAAATTAACATAAGGAATTAATATTAAACCCTAATATTAATATTATTAACCATAGACTTAATATTAATGCCTAGGAATATAAACCCTATGATTTATATTAGAAACCATAGGAACAATATTATAAATCAAAGGGATTACTAAACCCATTGGATTAATATTAAAAAACTGAGGGAATATAAACCTAGAAGAATAATATTAGACCCTAGGATTAATATTAAACCCTAGGAATATAAATGTTGATACTAATATGATTACCCTTATGATTAATATTATAAATGAAAGAGATCAGTATTATAAATCCAAAGAACTAATAAACGTCAGGGATTAATATTATAAAGTCAATGGATTATAAAAAGAGGTCAATAATTTTAAACCCAAGGGATTAATTATAAACCTAAGGGATCGAGAAACCCAAAGGATTAATATTAAAAATTTGAGGTATTGATAAACCCAATGGATTCATATTAAACCCTAATATTAATATTATAAATCCCAATACTACAAATTATAAATAAAGAATTAAACTTTAATATTATAAACCAAATATTAAAATGCCCTAATATTATAAACCTTGTATTAAACCCAAGTTTTTTAATGCAAAAATGAAACATTGAATAAATTACAATCTAATGTAACATTGCAATTATGATTGTTAGACATATTTTCATGTTGAGACAATGTTTGTCATAATGTAATGTTGGATAAATTTTTGTACCATTCTAATGTTATAGTATTAAATCGTTGATACTATAATCCCACTGAATTAATAAGACTAAGTGATTAATACTAAAAGCACAACCGACTATAAACCAAAGAGAATAATATTAAACCTAAGGGATTAATATTATAAACCCATTGGATATAGACCCTAAGATAAATATTATAAACCCTAAAATAAATATTATACCGTAATATTCATATGACGAACCTTAAGATTAATACTATAAAATGAAGGGTTTAATATTAAAAACCTAAGCCCCAGATGCAGGTGACACGTTCAGATCGTGTGAGGATAGATCATCCCATGCTCATGCTAACGTAGCCCTACAACGTGAGTTCTAACATGATGCCTAAAATCATCTCAAAAATCATTCATAACGGTGCTCTGCCACACTTGACCTCTTGCCATACTTCGTATCACATGAAGACACACTCGGACTATCCCTCACTGCATCTACACTTGTGCCACAACCCCTCACTACATATACGCACATGCCACATGTCTCAAAAGGCACCGAATCTCCTCTGTCATTCATCGGTCTTATTCCCCTCATCATCACTCCACTTCTCAAGCTTCCCTCGCACATATCCTTTGCCTCTGCCCTTCTCATTACACGATGATCCAGGTGGATATTGGTGGCCACCGGCCTATTCCACTTGGGCCCCCACCATTGTCTCTTTCATTTTTTTAGTTTCGGCATAACTTACTATTTTTAGCAGTTTTTCGGGTCCTGAACATCCGGAGCCATTTTGAGGCCCTAAACGACGTTTTTTTGGCATCGCGCCTCCAACTAATATTATTCCATTTCAGAATGATATTCATCACGAATTTTTTAGTCCTCAGATAGAGCTTTCTAATGATGTATCATGTGCATCAAACAAAGATAGTATGCCAAAGTTACGTCCCTGGGAAGTTGAAACACCAATTTACCCAAACGGGGCCCATAGTTTTAGTGCTTCATCTCCTAGGGTTAGGTTTTTGGATGTTTAGGGTTCTCCATTGTTTCTCAATAATAAATAGGCCCTCAAGCCTCATTGTAACTCAGCTCATAGGCCTGTAGCTGCCACATCTCTCCTTAGAGATAGCTACCAATGCCCTAGCTAGTTTTATTTCCATTCTGTCTGTAAGCAAATTTCAGTTCTTTGATATTAATGAAATGAAATGTTATTTCCATTGCATCTCTGTATTTATGGTTATATGTTTGTTCTGTTGCGTTCCTGCATAAATTCTGATTTGTGGTATCAGAGGGGCCTTCTTTTTCTCGATCCTTCTTTGCATGTCCCCAACGAGGTCAGGGTATAAGGAGTTAGGGCTCTGACGGAGGGGAACTTTACAAGACTAAATCCTGTTCCTGACGGATTTTATGGGGATGAAAAGAAAGATGAGGGGAGTAGGAGATCCCATCAAATATTGCCGAGGAGGCCCTCGCAAAACAAAGGAACACACATGATAATTTTGCTCATATCCTTCAACGGCCGCCACCGCACAGATCCGCATCCAACAGCCTAATTCTCTGGAGGCAGTCACCTTGGCTGCAGGGTAAATTTCACATCACTATTTGAGGTTCAAATAGATGCAGATGCCGTAGGACATACGAATCTATTAGAATAGACATTTGCTCTCATGACTTTTCTAATCAAGAGAAAGAGACACTATTTTTGCACTCGCTACCCCCATTTAAGGGTTGGTGTGAACCTATCAGAGGAACAAGGACCTATAGAAACCTTCTCATTTCATCAGACTTAGACTTAACTTGAATTCTTTTTTCAGATCTCAAGGGTACTACTATCCTATGGGGAGCTATGAGGACAAGTACATTCAATGGAACACAATACAACAACAAAGGGATCAAAATGTGCATGAGCTGACGAATCTGTTCCATACCCTATGCACAAAGTTGGGTATCAAAGATTCAGAGAAACATTTGGTGCTAAAGTATCGCAATTTTCTACACAGATACATTTAAGAGGAAATGGAGTTCGACATTCTCATTGCATGTTACACGGATACCAAGATTGATGTAAATGGAAATAATAGGTTGAGACTGGATCCTGAATCAGCAAGGGAAAGGTGCTTCCAAACTGCAGAACAAAGGATAGAGCCAAGGCATGGCCGCTAAAGACAACTAGTCAAAGGCACAAGAAAATAACATCACCGCAAAGCCAAAGAAGGACACGGGAAAGTGGTGTGAGTTCCATAAGAGCTCCACTCACAACACAAGTGAGTGTCGGGCCAAGCAGTCGCTAGTGGCCGAGATGAGGGCTTCTGAGTCAGATGCATGCTCTGACTCCAAATCAGAACCTGAAAAGGGAATGAAAAATGGAAATAGATTATTGATGCAGAGCCCAATGCCACTGTTGCCACTACAAATATCCAGAAGGAGGAACCAGAAGATCCAGAGGAGGAGGAACGTCTCTTCCACTCCCAGATGTGGGTAAAGGGCTCCCCTGTAAATTTCATTGTCGACAATGGGAGCCAAAAGAACCTCATTTTAGCAGACATCATGAAGTGGTTGGGCTTGCCGACCACAGCTCACCCACATCCATACACCATCGGGTGGCTTCACCAAGGATGAGATCTTCACGTCAGCTAGCAGTGCTTCCTTCCCTATAGCATCAAGCCATTCACGGATGAGGTATTATGTGACGTTGCTCATATTGATGTTTCTGATGTATTATTAGGACAACCATACTTGTGGAAGCATCATGCTGTGTATGAGTCTCGACCTCGTGCTGTTATTGTTACTTTGGGAAATAAGTTGTACAGGATACCAGAGGTACCACCTCTTGCGGCTATCTCTTTGGTTACTGCAAAACAATGTAGTAAGCTCATTTCCCAAACCAGGAAATTCGTTTTTCTGATGATCCGCCCCCAGGGCAAGAAGAGGACTGTGGCCATGACCTCTAGATAGGGCTCTTCTACACAACAACAACAAATGGATAATGTTGTGGAGGAGTACGGGGACATCTTCACCTCACCCACAGGGGTTCCTCTGCACTGTCAGGCCAAGTACCCGATTGATCTGACCCCAGGTGCACCGCTACCCAATGGATTGATCTATCAATGCTCTATTCTAGAGAATAATGAAATCAGGAGGCAGATTCAGGAGCTGTTGCAGAAAGGTCACATCAGACCAAGTTCATCACCCTGTGGGAGCCCGATCGTGTTGGTACAGAAGAATGATGGGATGTGGAGACTCTATATTGACTATCGGGCGCTGAACAAGATCACTGTCCGGAATAGGTACCCAGTCCCATGGATTGATGACCTTCTGGACCAACTCAAAGGTGAAAAATATTTTAGCAAGATTGACCTGAAGTCTGGGTATCACCAGGTGCCAATTGAACCCTCTGATGTGTGGGAGACTGCCTTCAAATCCATGGAAGGCCTTTTTGAATGGCTAGTCATGCCTTTCGGGTTGATGAATGCTCCCGCAACCTTCATGAGAATGATGGAAGACATATTGCGGACATTCACCAACTCATTTGTAGTGGTGTACTTGGATGACATTTTGATTTTTAGCAAGACTTGGGAAGAGCACCTTCAGCATATCTGACAAGTCCTCCAAACATTGTGGCAACACAAGTTGTGTGCCAATTTGGAGAAGTGCACGTTTGGCATGACCCAGGTTCAATATTTGGGATACATTATTGATGAAAGGGGGGTGCATGTGGATCTAGCCAAGTTCCAATTCATTCGGGATTGGCCAGCCCCAACCACTATAACAGAGCTTCGCAGCTTTCTGGGTCTTGCTAATTTCTACCGTATATTTGTGTTGGGATTCTCTCATATCACTTGGCCCTTGAGTCAAGTCATCAAGGGAGGAGCGAGAGAAAAATTCTTTTGGTCGGAATCTCAATAGAAGGCATTCAAATAATTGAAAAATCGTCTTTGTTCTGCCCTAGTGCTCACATTACCAGACTTGCAACAGCCATTTGAGATCGAGACAAATGCCTCTCACTATTCTATTGGGGTAGTTCTTACTCAACAGGGACATCCAGTGGCATATCACAGTGAGACATTGTCTGAGACAATTCGCAAGTATCCCACCTATGACAAAGAAATGTATTCCATTGTGCAAGCCTGTCGACAATGGAAGCATTACATTTTGGGGAAGGAAACAATCATCCACATAGACCACTGGCCCCTGCAGTTCATACAGACACAAGGGAAGTTGTAGAATAATCGCCATCAGAAGTGGTCCACATATCTGCAATAGTTTCATTTGAACATCAAGTACAATAAGGGTAGCACCAATAATGTTCGAGACTGCCTCAGCCGACCACCGATCACGGCGCTCACCACCATGCTCAACTCTTGTGGGCACGAGACTTATGATTGGCCGCTTCTCTATGAGAGTGACCCAGAATTCTGCCACACTTACAAGGCACTCTTCGGGGGTATGCAAGTTCCAAATTTTCACCTCCAAGATGCACTTTTATGTCACCTGGGAAACCTTTGTGTTCCTTCAAGCGAGCATGCCAAGATGATATGGGAAGCACAATACAGTCCAGTCGCTAGACAATTCGGGGTCTAGAAAATAGTAGCAATACTACAGAAGTATTTCTATTGGCCGAACCTTCGAAAGGATGTCAAGAAGCACATAAAATCTTACACTGCTTGTGCCATTGCCAAACCGACCTTCAAGAAGCAAGGCCTATATACTCCACTACCTACCCCTAGTCAACCTTGGGAATCCATCTCCATGGATTACATGTCGGGCCTGCCTTCTACTAAGAATGGAAATGACTGTTTTTTCATGGTCGTTGACAGATTCTCGAAGATGGCCATTATGGCGGCCTGTAAGAAGAATATCACAGCAGAAGCCACTGCTAAGATCTTCTTTGAACGAGTGTGGGTGTACTTTGGGATCCCACATTCTATCATATCAGATCGAGATAGCAGGTTCGTCAGCACATTTTGGTCTAGCCTCTGGTCAATGTTGGACACAAAGCTCACCAAGTCCACACCTTTCCATCACCAAACAGATGGCCAGACAGAGGTCGTCAATAGAATGATCGTACACATTCTGCGCATGTACAATTCAAAGCATCCACGCACATGTTATGAGAGCCTCCCCTATGTACAACATAGCCACTATGTCCCATTGACGTAGCCATGCCATTTGCAGCTGCTCAGGCCGATTCAGCTCATGTCCAGTCTGAAGTTGAAAAAGCAAGTAGCTTCATTGAGCACATTCAACACATCTGCCAACAGGTTTATGATATATTGGACAGAGCCAATGCGAAGTACAAGCAGTTCCATGATCAACACCGGGTGCCACAAAACTTCTAGGTGGGCGATAAAGTATGGCTACATTTGCAGAAGGAGCGCCTCACTGGACCCCACCGTAAGCTTTTCTCGCTCCAATATGGGACCTACACCGTCACCAAGGTTGTAGGGAACAATGCCTTTGAGCTTAGTATTCCTCCATTCCTTGGTCTGCACCCAGTCTTCAATGTGGATCACCTTCATCCTTACTTCCCACCTCTACTAGACACCTCAGACATTGTAGAACAACTCACACCAACAGAGTTAAACCCAGACTGCATGGAACATGCCACCACAGATTGTATCATGTACATGCAAATCAAGAACACTCACCAACAGAAGATTCAACTGTATCGGGTTGTCAAAGCTGGCCAAATCCTACACCAAGGAAAGTGGTTCACCAGGGACCAAGTGCAGCAGAAATTTCCTCATCTCATGGAGGAACTTAACGCAATGGGGACCATTGCTTCCTAAGGGGGGAGGAATGATCCAGGTGGATACTGGTGGCCACCCGCCTATTCCACTTGGGCCCCCACCGTTGTCTCTTTTATTTTTTTAGTTTCGTCATAACTTACTATTTTTAGCAGTTTTTCAGGTCCTGAACTTCCGGAGCCGTTTTGAGGCCCTAAACAACGTTTTTTGGGCATCGCACATCTAGCGAATATCATTCCGTTCCGGAATGATATTCATGGCAAAAGTTTTAGTCCTCATTGTAACTTAGTTCAGAGCCCTGTAGCCGCCACATCTCTCCTCAGAGATAGCTACCAACGCCCTAGCTAATTTTATTTCCATTCTTTCTGTAAGCAAATTTCAGTTCTTTGATATTAATGAAATGAAGTGTCATTTTCACTGCATCTCTGTATTTATGGTTATATGTTTATTCTGTTGCGTTCCTGCATAAATTCGGATCACACGCTCCCCCTATTGCACGCACCCTACTGTGAGCCCCCTAGTGTGCGTCATCGTGTTTTGTGGTCCTCCCTCTGAGATCCTCCTTGCTACGTGCCCCTTGATGTGTGCCTCATTATTGAAATCTCATCCTCCTATGTTGAACCCTACTATGCGCTACCCATAGTGAGCTCACCTGTTGTATGCCTCCCTGTTATGCACCCCCCATTAGTGCAACTTTGCTGCACATATTTCAGTCGCGCATCCCCCTTATATTTTCCCGACCTCCCTCTACTTTCTTGATAGCCTCTCCATGGCCCCACAAAAACATCAAAATCCCATGAAGGGCAACCATAAATGTGCATTCTTGGGGCACTATCACCGTGGTCAACACCTATGTCTAGAATCCATTGAAGGATCCTCTTCAACTATCCCTAAAAAGGAGGCTACTCAAATGGCTAAATTCTCCGAGGAAGAGATATTCATAATGATGGAGAAGCCTAGGGGTAGAAGAGATCCCAAAAAATATACCATAACACACTCTCAGATTCCCACTCCTCCGAAACTAGAGCTACTCCTTGTTCATGAGCCAGTGGACGAGGAGACAAACATTTGGATCATGGATTCGGATGGAGTTTGGACCAGAGTTTCTCCTATCATCTGTGTGGCCACGCCGAAGCCCTCGCGTGAGCCTACAGCTGAGGATAAGGCCATATCACATGAATATGGATGCCACATAGAGGAGGAGGACCCCGCAATAGAGGATGATGAAGGAACACCATGACTGCATGGTGGAATGATTCATTTCTATCTTTTGTAAACTCAAGAGATACTACAACTATCTGGTTTTTATGTGTTACGCAACATTTTGTAAATCATGAATGTATGACTCTATTAAGGGGTTGGTTTCATCCTAGGAGGCAACCCAAAACCTACTTTATTTTGAAAAATACTAAGGCTAGGATTGGCTAAGCACCGCCAATCATCTCATCCTAATGCTTATATAAATTTTACCTTATCATCTAATACACTTTAGCCTAACTTACACAATATATATATATATATATATATATATATATATATTAAAAACCCAAGGGAATAACATTAAACTGTCAAATGAATATTAAATCATAGGAATATGAACCCTATCATTAATATTATATACTCAAAGAATTTATATTATAAACCTAATGGATTATAAAACCAATGCATCCATATAAAACCCTTGGTTTAATAAGATAAAGCCTATAAAAAATATTATATCCTAGGAAAATGAACCCTTAGATTAATAAAGTGAAGGGATTGATGTTATAAACACAATGTACTAATAAAAAAAATAATTAATACTAAAACCCTAAAATTCCCAAAGGATTAATATTGTAAACCCAAGGTATATAAATAATAAGATAAATATTATAAACGCTAAATGGAACATGTTTTTCATTGTTGATTTTCATATTGAGACAATACTTCTCACAATCTGACTTAAGACCATGGTTGACCATGATTTATTTGAACATTGAGAAAATATTTGTCACAGTGTGACTTTGGACAATGTTTGACAATGGTTGACCATGGTTTAGTATATAAAACCCAAGAAAATAACATTAAAACCTAGGATGAATATTAAACCCTAGGAATATAAACAATAAAATCAATAAACCAAAGAGATTAATAATTTAAACATTAGTCTTAATATTAAACCATAGGAATATAGAACCTATGATTAATATTATAAAACTAATGGATTATAAACGAAATTTATCTATGTTGAATATTAAAAACCCTATCAATAATAGTATATCCTAGGAATATGAGCCATTAGATTAATAAAGCCAAGGGATTGATATTATAAATCCAAGGCACTCATAAAAACAAAGGATTAATAATAAAAACCCAAAATACCCAAAGGAATAATATTGTAAGCCTAAGGTATATAAACCATAAGATAAGTATTATAAACCATAAAATAAACATGGTTGAACATGGATAACCATTGTTCATTTTCATATTCAGACAATATTTGTAACAATGTGATGTTGGAAAATTGTTGACCATGATTTATTTTCATATTCAAAGAATATTTGTCACAATGTGACATTGGACCATGGTTTACCGTGTTCAACCATGATTGGCCATGATTAATTTCCATTTTGAGGCAATATTTGTGAAAATGCGACATTTGACCATGGTTGGTCATGGTTGACTATCGTTAAAGATATATAAACCATAAAACAATTATGATAAACTCTAAAAAAATAGGTTTGACCGTAATATATATAAACCATTATCTAAACATTAAAAACCCAAGGAAATAACATGGTTGAATATATATAAACCCTAAGATATTTATTACAAACCCAAGGGATTATAAACATAAGGGAATAACATTAAACCCTAGGACGAATACTAAACCCTATGAATATAAAACTTGTGATTAATATTATAAACTCAAGGAATTTATATTATAAACCTAATGGATTATAAACCAAGGGAATCTATATAAAACCCTTGAATTAACATTATAAATCCTATAAAAAATGTTATACCCTAGGAATCTGAACCCTTAGATTAATAAAGCAAAGGGATTCATATTATAAACACATGGCACTAATAAAAACAAGGAATAAATACTAAAAACCTAAAAAACCAAAGGATTAATATTGTAAACCAAAGGTATATAAACCATAAGATGAATATTGTAAACCATAAAACAAACATGGTTTACTATGGTTGATTTTCATGTTGAGACAATATGTAATATCCCTAGTGTAAACTATCATAAAATATCTCATAAAATGAGAATTGTTGAATAATTAAAATTTATTAATTATTATATTCATATTACATGAACAATATTCATGTAATTCTAAATTGTAATAATATTATAAGAATTAATTATTAATTATTTTATTTATAATATTTATTATTCTTTTATATAAGTAAATTATATTTCCAAGTCCGTATATTTTATGAGTTTAAAAATAATAGGTAAATTTTTTACCAATGTTAGTATATTCCGACACATAGGAAATATTTAATAATAACTTAGTCTAGTGTAGAGTTAGGTAAAGTGTGGTTCTTTACCATGTACATTTGTAACTTATAATCTGACGGTCACGATTTGTAGTGATCTGACGGTTATCTCTCACCTCGGTATTAACGGCAATTGATCCATGGCTTAACACCTGATTGGTCTATGATCTCTATTTAAAGAGCATGGAGGGTCATTTTTCTGGTAATCGTTTATGAGAGAAACATATGTAACTTTTCTTTTGTACTAATAAATTCCCTGAAGTGGCCGCGTTGGCTCAGGGCGTGGACTGTTTCCCTCTTTGAGGGTTTTAACCACGTGATTATCGTGGTGTACTGATTTGTGATCTGTTTGTGAGTGGTGACCTTTGGTTCTTGATCTATGGAACTTACCCTCTAAATTACCACATGATATTAGAGCTATTTTGAGGGTCGCGTCCATTGTTGATCAAAATCCGAAGTCGGTTTGACTGCATGTGAATTCCATTTTGTAGATCTACTATTTCTAAACATTTTTTGGCTTGGGGAACTACTCGATTGTGTTTGGAGCATCTGTTATAGTAAGGAATGTCTTTCATTCCATGCGAAAAGGTTTCCGGCTGCCCAAGTTATGTCAGTTTAGATCTGGAGGTATAAAGAATCTATTTTGTAGTTATATTTCTTAACAGTTTTGCTTATTTTGGTTTTTTTCTATTTATTTTGGGTATTAATGTTTTATTTATTTGTTGGATCTATACCCTCTTCTCTGTGTATTCTCTTTGTTGGGTGCTCCGTGTGATCTCAGCAAATCAGAAATAGGAAAAAGTGATTTTTTTGCTACGTATGCTCTTTCCCTGTGTCTTTGTGTTTTCTCGGGAAATCAGAAATAGTAAAAAAGTAATAGTTGCCGGTAAGGCTAACCGAGAATCTAACATTCTATTGTAAGACTTTGCTTTTTGTTTTTTTTGCTCGTTTTTTGTGTTTTTTGTGCAGGAAGAGGCACACACACCAAAGAGAAATAATAATAATAATAATAATAATAATAATAATAATAATAATAACCCCCGCTTCCTCCTTTCTAAAATAACATAATCCTTTTACTATATCACTTGGTGAGGGGTTAGTTTATGAGAATAGAGGTCTTGGGTTCAAGTCTCCTTCTCAAGCTTCTTTTCTAAAAAAAATTTGTTCAAAGGGGCATCAATTTTTTTAAAAAGGTGCACTTCATCCTATTCCCGTAACTATTTGGCATCTACAATTCAGTTTTTTCAAAAGGCATAACTTCTTCATACGAAAGCCATTTTTTGAGCCATTTTTTTTAAATGGCCTATTTTTTCGAGGTCTTTCCATTGGAGTAGTTAGTTTTAGCTTTTCTCAGCTTCAGTTTTTTTTTTTTTTAAATGGAAAGTGCATGCTGAGATATTCTTAATAGTACCAATTATTTCCAATGGCTACCTCACATGGTAGATATACTTAGAAGTAAAGGGCTTTAAAGAATATCCATAGGACAAGAAATAAACCTTCCAATGATGATAAAGCTCCTAAATGGGAAAATAAACAAGATCAAGCACGAGGGTTGATAGGAATGTTCATTGCTCAAGATCTTTGATTTCATATCCTTGAGATTGACACCCCTGATGAGGCCCTAGAAAAGCTAAAAACTATTTTTGGCGTTCAAAATCAAATCTAGGCCCACCAGCTTGAAAATGAGTTGATTACTTTGCACCCGAATAATTTCACCTCCATTGAAGATTTTTTGTCCAAATTTAAGACCCTCAGAATTCTTTTAGAAGGTTGTAAGAT
This sequence comes from Pinus albicaulis, assembly GCA_034641835.2. Lineage (NCBI taxonomy): Eukaryota > Viridiplantae > Streptophyta > Pinopsida > Pinales > Pinaceae > Pinus > Pinus albicaulis. The sequence continues at coordinate 1,448,188,034 of CM076584.1, read as the reverse complement.
CAAAAATGACGATGGTAGCCTCATATATTGCATTATTGCTAAGCTTGGTCCTGCATGCTCTATATTTGTTTCTGCATTCCATTCCTCCAGAGAAGCCATCATTTCTTCAGGAACCACCTATAAGAATCCCTCTTTTGATGCCTTTTGTGATTCTTTGATAAGAGAAAAAGAAAAAATTTACACCTTGGTCTTATCACTGCTAGACACGCCTCTAAGAAAGACTTAGCAACCCAACAACAACCATATCAAAAAAATCCTAGGAAGTAGTATCCTAAACAATATGGTCCTAAACCAAACAAGCACCCTAAGCAATTTCAGCCGCAAACTAAAAAATCAAATCACCAAAATAATAGGGAAAATCAAAACAAAGGGAAGTAGACAAATAGAAATTGCAACTTTTGTAATTTGGATGGCCATATAGAGTCCAAATGTTTTAAGAAGATGGAAGCCTTAAAAGCAACAATGCAGAGGCATAACATCAATTTGGAGCACTCTTCGCCTTCATCTTCAGGCATGGAAGCTTTTTGTTGTGTTTGTCAAGCATCAAGATCTGTTTATGCATTAAATGTATCTTCTTCTTCTCCTTCTCATGAGTGGCTCATTGATTCTGGAGCTTCTTACCACATGGATAAAAATAAATCCATTTTTTCTTCTTTAAATGATTGTAACACCAAACATATTTATGTTGTTGATGATAGATATCTTAGTGTTGTAGGATCTAGAACCATTCATCTAGATAATGGTCAGTTTAATGATGTACTATGTGTTCCTACATTTTCATGCAGCCTTCTATCTGTTTATCAGATAAATCATTCAAGTGAAGGGAAAATAGTAGAATTCTGACCTCATGGTGTTGTAACCAAGGACCTCAAAGATCCTAAACATATTTTAGCTACTGGCATTGCTGATGATTCCATAAGGTTTTATAAGTTTGACAAATTTGGGTCATCATCTCTTCCCTTTGTTTTTATTGCTCATAATGATGATCTGAGCAAAATTTGGCGTGAGCGATTTGGTCACTTAAACTATCGCTCTCGTCAAACTCTATGTAAGGAAAATATGGTGACGGGCCTTCCTATGGTATCTTGTCGAGATGGTGTTTGCTCCAGATGTGTACTCGGAAAACATCATTGGGATAGTTTTGACAAACATGCCTCTTGCCACGCTTCAGCCCCTTTTCAACTTGTGCACAGTGACTTATGTGCTCCCCTTCTTGTTGTTTCCTTCACTGGTTGAAAGTACTTCTTAACTTTTATTGATGATTTTTCTAGACACACTTGAGTATATTTATTAAAACTCAAGAGTGAATTTTTTAACATGTTCTTGGCCTTTAAGCCCTTTGTTGAGAAACAATATTGACATTAAATTCTTAAGTTAAGATCATACTATGGCAGAGAATATGTTAACACCAAATTTATCAACTTCTGCACTGAGCATGGAATTCAATTGCAACATACTATTCCATATAATCCACAACAAAATGGTGTAGCTAAAAGGAAGAATCGTACCTTAAAATAAATGGCTAATTGTATGCTTCAATCTAAAGGACTTGGTGTTCCTCTTGGGAGCTCCTCTCACAGAGTCAGCCATCAAACACTCTTCCAGGAGAGACCTGTTGGATAGAAGGGAGACTAAATTGTCCAACTAGACCCATCACTCCCTCAAAATTATTGGACGTTTAGTTCTCATTAAATTTGTACTTCAGTTCCTACCAATATACCTCTTTTCTATTCAAGCGGCACCAAAATGGTTCCTCAAATCCATTCACAATATGCAAAGAACCTTCCTTTTGGGTGGATACAAAGAAAAAAAAAATAGATGCTAGTTAAATGGAAAGAGGTCTGTACACCAAAAGTGCGGGAAGGGTTGGGACTAAGAGATCCAGAGCATAGAAACAACATCATGGTCGCCATTATGTGATGGAAATGGGTATCCAACCCTCACATACCGTGGACAACCTTATGGGCTGCCAAATATGCAGGTAATTGGACCATGGAGGACCTAATCATATTCAACATCACTCCTGGAGGATCCCAAATCTGGAATCGAGCCAGCCAGCAAAGAATCTTATCGAAACCAACAGCTTCTGGGAACTACATAGTGGAACTCAAGAAAAATTCTAGTAGGATTCATGGAAGAAAATGCCTAGCCTATCCTCAATCTTCCCTCGACCCCTCTGGAGCATAGTCCTAAAGAAAAGAGAACAAAATCGAGTCCAAGACTTATGGACTAATGAAACAACTCAAGGTTATAGGACTTGGCTGCACACGGGCAGATGGCTGAAGGACTAGAACAATGAAAATCACAAAGATATTTGGGAGGAATTAACAAAAAAAATAAGAATAAGAACTCGACATGGGCTAGAAATTCGTCGTTGGGGCCATATTCCAAGTGGTAATTACTCAACTAAGGAAGCCTATTTTCAATTACAACAATCGAACCCTAGCCCAACAAATTATATATGGAGGAAGATACGAACTGGAAATATTTGGCCCAAAGTAGCTACATTTTTATGGCTGCTTAGTAAAAGAAGCATCCTCATATGGGAGAATATTTTAAAGAGGGGTTTTGTGGTTCCTTCGAGGTGCCCCTTATGTTAGAATGACATTGAAACCACCGATCATCTACTGGACCTCTACCCCATATACAACACTTTTTGGGACAAGATTTAAATTCTATGCCAAAGATCCAATTGAGTCAGGGGAAACCTCACCAGCACCATCAAAAAATGGCAAGATAATCTCTACTCGAGTAATCTTTTGAATCGTCTCTCACAGCTGATTCTAGGTCTACTCACATGGAATGTCTCGAAAGAAGGAAACAACGGGATATTTAAAGACATGACCTCAAATCGAGAGCCAATATGGGCCACCCTACACAACAAATTAAAAGAAACTCTCACCATCACCCACTAGGGGAAGGATGACCTTCTGAAAATCACAGCCGAATGCACAATTTGGAACAACTATCACATACGCATTAAGCCCCCAATGGATAACTCCTCCCCAAGCACAGGTAGGATTCATGCACCTGAACAAGGGAACCCCCCCACCCGGCTACTTTTTTCAAGTGAAACTTTGATGGAACCTCCAAAGGAAACCTAGGGGGGGCTGAATTTGGGGGTATCTTCAGAGATTCTAAAGGGAAACCCCTACATATCTACTATGGAAACTTGAGGTGGGATAGAAACAATTCCACGAAGTTGGAGGGGCTTATACAAGATATCTCTAGAGGCATTGAGCTCAATTTTTTCCCACTGGAAATGGAAGGAGACTCGCAACTCATTATTTAAGCGACCACCCACATACTTCTTGGCACTTCTCCCTCAAAGGTTTCTACTAGGTGGAAGCTAGCCAATCATCTCAATTTCCTGGAACAGTTGCTACAACACCATAGCGCCATTACCTTCCACCATATGCGCAGAAAGGAAAATAGTGTAGCTGATCCCTTGGCCAATAAAGGAGTGGATAGCCATTCAATGCTATATCACTCTAACTTCTCTCAGATTGAGGATAAAACCTTGCAAGAGAACTGCCACACTCTCCTAAAAAAGGATCAAACTTCCCTAGATGCGGGTGACATGCCTCGACTGTGCGAAGCCGGTTTTTCCCATGCTTTGGCTGATGATGCCTTGCATAGCCACCCTTAACTTGATGCAGAACTTCATATTAACGATCATTCACCTACTGCACCTCATATTCTTCCATACATTGAATCACATGAAATATCAAGTGAACTGTCCCAACTCACATATATGAGTGTGCCACAAAATTGCACAACATCTGCGTTCATGCCACAGGTACTAAAAAGGAATTGTTACTCCTCATTCTTTCATCCCTTCGCTACTCTAGTCGGCCTTGAGAGCCTTCTCCACCTCTTTCGTAGCCATCGCGTTGCTGCTTCAATTTCCCTACACATTCCACATGATGTGCGCTCTCCCTGCCGCAAGCCCCCTTACTTGTACAAGCATGCAGTGTGCTTCTCATGTATATTCCCTACTAGTTGCGTGCCTGCCTCAGCATCCCCCCTGGCTGTGAGCCTCCCTCCAGAATTTCCCTTTTCTTTTGCTCCGTCCCACTACGCCCTTTCTGAGTTAGGCACCTTTATTGTGTGCCCCCCATCTACCCGCCTCCCCGCTGCATAACCCTTTATTGCGCACCCCTTCATTGTTCTTCTTTGTTGCCCGTTCTCCTGTTGCACACTTCACTGTCTTAAGCTTGGTATCCCTCCCTCTAGTTTTTGAACCACCCATGGCTCTATGACAACGTCAAAATACTATCAGGAGTAGCCAAAGAGGTGTGTTCTTGGGTTGCTATCATCGTGGTCAGGTCAACCGTTTCGAATCCATTGAGGGCTCATCTTCTAGCAGCCATGATAGGGAAGTACCTCAACGGTCTGAGCATACATAGGATGATACAAACTTAGTTCCAAAGAATCAGAGGGGCAGAAAAAGCCCTAGGACATCCACCATTGCACACTCTGAGTCACCCACTGCTTGAAAAACTGAGCCTCTCCTAGTTCGAGAAACCACAGAGGAGGATACAAACGTGTGGATCATGGATTCAAAAGGAGTTTGGATGAGAGTTCCAAATGCTGAGTACCCAGTCGCTCCTATCATCTGTGTAGCCACTCCTAAACCCTTGCACATTCCTTTTGCTGAGGAGGAGGCCATTGCACAAGAATATGGATGTCGCATCGAGGAGGAGGACCATGCTACAAAGGACAATGAAGGAGCACCATGAGTGCACAACTCCTCATTTTTTTTTTTTTTTTTGTTATTTCAACACATACTACAGATATTTTTCTTTTATATATGTCAGAGAACATTTTGTAAATATTGACTCTCTAATGCTATTAAGGGGTTCATTTCCTCCTAAGAGGCAACCCCAAACCTTTGGTATTTTGAAAGGTTCTAAGGCTGAGATTGGTTAAGCTCTGCTTCCTATCTCAACCCAACGCCTACGTAAAGTTTTATTTTTGATATAATATAGCTTAGCCTAACTTACAAAAAGAAAATCTATCAATGCTAATATTGTTTATAGTAATAATGATAATGTGATTAATAATATTAATGTTATTAATTAAATATTACTAATATTAATATTATTAATTATATATTATTAATATTAACAACTAACATTAAAATTAATATTAATAATATTAAAAACAATATTTTTATTTTTATTCATATTAATATTAATTTTAATAATGAATATTAAAATTAATATTAATATTAAAATTAATATATTATTGATATTAATATTAAAATTAAAATAACTTAAATCTTCAATTTATATTATATATAATAATGAAACTTACTTAAGTTATATGTTATATATTATAGCATAAAACTATTATTAAATTAAAACTTATAACCATTATCATATTATTATAATCATTTTTTCATTCATTTAAAGGAAATTAAAACCATGTTAATATTAATATTGCTTAAATTACTTCAATATGTTTTTTTATCTAGTTCTAAAGAAATAAAAACTATTGTTAATAGTAGTAAAAGATAAAAGTATGATTATATTTTTTTATTTCAGTAAATCATTTTAAAATTAGTTTTAAAGACATGTTAATATATTGGTAGTTTTATTAAATTGCAATGGGTCGATGAATCGAATTATATTTTTGAAACACACATTTACAAGTGTAAAGTTTATTTATATTAATACTATTTTAAATATTTTGATTTTTAATTAAATTTATCTAATCTTCATAATTGGTGATAAATTACTTGTATATACTTTGTAAAAAAATAATTTAAGTATACTTTAAACACATGATTTAGATATGCAATAAATTTAATGGTCTGAATTCCATTTATTAATATAATGACAACTACAATAAAATAGTAATAGTAATATTTATAAATTTAAACCATCTTATCAAGAAAATTAATTAAGAAAATCATTAAAGTGATCCATTCCAATAAATAAAATCATTAAAATTTCCAATTCCAATAGGAAGACTAAAAGACTAAAAGACTGCTTAATTATGAATGGAAGCAACTATTATGAGCAAAGTGGTCGATAGAAGCCAAAATATGTGAACAGTGACACAAATGTTGCGCTTTGAATGAATGATGGCTCTTGATTTATTGAATAAAATATTAAAACAGTTCAAGTTCCTGAAACATTCAGAACATTATGATGTATACCAACACAAATTATCACACGTTACAGCACACAGAAAATATCGACTAATAATGACGAATACATTAAACCACTGTCACACTTATTAAGAGCCAAGAAGATGCTCCACAAAACCCTAATCCTACAAGGCCGAACTCAGGTAGACATCCTTCGTGTGGCCGCTGACTGAATAGCTGTAAGCTGGTTACTACTGATGTTACATGTCAATCCTCGACCTGAAAACCAATCAACAAAAGTCTTTGTTACATTACATAGTAGGAGACTATAGCCACGAGAAATTTTGTTCAAATGAAAAGATATACTAGCATACTGAGTTACTCAACCTTACTTCAACATCCTTGTTACGCAAGATAATGAATTATCTATCTTTACAATATAAACAAGCACAGACCCATGTCAACCTTGGATTTATTAGGTACTAGGTTGTTTCAATAGGATCAAAACTAATGAGGTTTGTAACTGAGTTTTTGATCGCTTTGAAGGCTTGATTAATTGGATCTATTGTAGTATACAAACCCGTAGATACAAAAATTCTTTGCAGTTTCACTATTACCGCACCATACCAGAAAAGTGACAGATGAACTTCACACACCATCAGTACAAATCTGAGAGACTATATCTTAGAGAAGAAAACCTTCTCTAAATAGCATAATACACAAATCAATGGTCTTCAAACATTGTGTCATGCTCAGAAAAACAAGAGTTCTGAAGCAACAAGATCAGAAGACAAAAGGTATGAAACAAGATCGCAGGTTGAAAATGACCTCCTAAACGGCATCCAAGTGACAATGAATGATACACCGTGCATGCTGCTTAAATAAGCAGAAACCAAGCTGGATACAAGTTCCAATCATTTGAACTTGACAAGGAGGAAAAAAAACAGAGATAAAGTAGACGTCTAACTAAATATAGAGAGATTTAAAGAAAAATGAAACAATGGGGTATTACAACTTAGTACCTATGAGGCCTCCGGGCACTTGAAGCCCGGGGGAGGAGTCAATCCACAGCTGGCAATAAGCTGAAGCGCCAGTGGAAGATAGACGTTGAGATTCAGAACCTTTGCGCGTATAGCGGTACACAGGCAGAGCGCTGCCTCGAGTGCTGCAAGGCCTTCAATGACGGGGCAGCATTCGTTTACAACGGGGTCACCGATAATTACATGGACCAGGCCTCCCAGGAGATCGACGCAGGCTCCCAGCTTCAGAGTATCCTTAGGGCACTTCGAAGGAGTGGGAACACTGGGGGTGGGAATAGTAGGAGTGGGAACAGAGGGCGTGGGAACCTTCGGGCTTCCACCGGAGGGAGGTTTGGGCACGTATGGCGGGTAGCCGCCTGATCCACCGCTGGGGGGAGGGATGACTACTGGAGGCTTAGGCGTTTTGGGCGGAGAGGATCCTCCGCCATGGTGGCCGCCACTGCCCTTCGGTGGCGGGCAGTAACCGCAGGCAATGGTGGAGGGCATCACTGATACGAGGATCATGAAGATGTACGCAAATGCCCGGGCTTTCGTCATCTCGGATTCAACCAGTCCGGCGAGGCTAGCAGAGGCCCAAAAATAAAATCAGGGAAGGGAACAAAATTGAGATGGGCAATTGTGAAGGCAATACAAATGCTGTAGTGTGTGTGTGGAGGAAGTGTAAGGGTGTGGGTGGGGTTTTATAGGGCGTATGGGTAGTTGAAACCCAGAACCTGCACGTGAATCCTCGCTGTGCATGAGACAATTCTAAAAGGCGCCGGTGTATATGGGAATGAACGCATGTGGACGTAAGGACAATCCCATACCCTTAATGTCTTCATTTTGTAAGAGGGGGAGGGGGGCGCTTAAAGAGTGAGCTCGTTTATTTCTCTGTGGACGATGGTTTCTGGTTTTGGCTTATAGATGTATTAGGTAGCGTGCACGAGTGTATTTTCCCATGGTACTGTAATTATTGATGGGATTTCACTTTTTGATTTACTATATATTTATAGCTCTAATATAGTGTTGAGCCATGACAGCCACAGCGTGGTGCAGAAAACACCTATGCAGACACTCGAATTATCATTACGTTGAATAATATGAAGGAAGATGAAATATATTTGAGCTTTAGTTCCAGTGGAATTGATTTACACCGCCAAGAGGGCAAGGTTTTATTTTAATAAATCAGTGTCTTCTAGTTTAGTATTAATTAATTATTGAGTACAATTAAAAAAAATATAAAAATAATAATAATTTATTTTAAAATTTTAAAAGAATGAATGTGGAAAAAATATAAATATAATTTTAAATAAATTGGTTTAAAACTATTTTAATCACTAAAAAGAAATAGTGAAACAATAATAATTTAATGTAAAGTAAAGAAATTTGTACACTTGCATAAATATGACATCCATTATATAGTATGGTAGGTAGTTTTTAAAATAAATTTATAATTGTGTGTCACCATCTTATTATTTCATTATCTATACTATGTATTAACTTTTTTACTTACAACTTCAAATTTATTTTAATTGATTATTTTTTATGTATATTTTTAATTTTTAAATATATATGTATAGAAAATATGAAAAATGCCTTATAATTTATTCAAACAAAAATAATTTAAAGTATTACATATGAATACACATTTACATAAGGCAATGTTGACAATCATTTTTATATTAAAAAGTTGGCATATTAGTATTTGACAATTACAAAGTATGATCTAAGATTCTTGTGATACATAATGTAAATAAATGTCTTTCAAATTAATCACATATTTAAAATTTGATCTTAATAATATAATTAATGTGAAAGACATTCATCTAAATTAAAATGTATTTTCTATTTTTAATTCAAAACTCTATCATCATAATTATAAATTCATAATATTCTATATCATTGTTAATAATCTATTGTGGATTGGATTATAATCTATAATCTAACCATTATTCATGAACGCCCAATAATATTGCTCGTGATTTTCATCATCATTGCATAGTAGAAAGTAACGTAAGAGTAAAATCTAGGAGGCAGAGTCAAAACTTATGTGATATGATGATGGGGACCAGCCCACAACCAGGTCAGCACAATAACAAAAAAAATAAAATGAAATGTGCGAGTGTCAAATGTTTGTATGACGTGTCAATTAAACTCATGAATGTTCTACACATCGGTCTATATTTACGTTCTCTGTACATGATCTCGGGCTTTTGGTTATCCGTAAGATATGACAGAGTTGTGTTATCAATTCGCAATTAATTCCAAAGTGATTGAACCTGCCTGGTTGATTGATTCCCTTGCCGTCTGTCATTGTCACTCTTTTTGTACACTTTTGTTCGGTCTGTTTCGCTCCAGAGGTCTTTTGCTTTTCTCCCTGGTGACTGCAACACGTGGTTTTCTTCTGGCTATTCTTGTGAGGGTTACAATAGGTTCTCTTCTCCAATGTTTCTGCTTTTGTTTGGCCTTCCGGCGATTGTAGCGATGACACTGTGCTTAATGGCTTCTTCGATGGGGTTTGTCTCCTTTGTTGTAACTAAGCTGTTGTTCCGGTCCTTTCTTCCTTTCTCCTATACTCTGTAAGTTAAAATGCAAATCCTGTCAAGGTTTAACAGTGGATTTGTTAGCCTCTTGTAAATCGCTTGTCTTCTTTCCACAGGTTGAATTCACTGGGGTTTCTTTCTGGTTTGCTCAGCTCTGTCCGGCACTGGAATAGGTAAGCTATTGTTTCATGATTCAGAATGTTCTGGTTCGTTTTCTCAATTCTAACCCCCGGGCTCCTCGCAAGCAGGTCCTAGTGGATTCAATCAGTTATCGGGTTCGACGACACTCGTCTTGCTCTGTCTTCACTCCAGGTAACAGTTCGATTTCTTCTTTTGTTCTTTGTAACTATAGACGTGGCATGCAGGCTTCCAGGACTAATTGTAGGTCTTCGTCTTGCAGATAAAACAGAGTATTCTGGCTTTACAATCTTCCGAATTAGTTTTGACCTTGGCTTTTGATTCTTACCAGGTAGGGTCACTTCCATGTTGCAGTCCTTTTCCTTATGATGAGTTTAGCCAACATTACATTGGCTAACTTGTTTCAATCTATTACTGTTTCTTGTCTGAAGGAAGGTTGGGATTCATTATATGCTGCTCGGCTATTCCGTTTCTTCGACCAACTCTGTCACCCTAAGTGAGTTTTTTTGTAATTTTTTTGGGTTTTTGAAACCCTGTCTGTAATTTCACTGTTCGTCCAGAACTAGGTTTTCATAGTCGTAGGGTTTTGGGTTTAAAACCCTAACTGTAATTTTTGCCTCAAAGATATTATGTAATTAAATTCCAACAGTCTACAGGACTGTAACTCTTTTTTTTTAATCGACTATCTGGTGAACACTGAAATTTAAAAACAATCTTTTGTTCTCGCTATTTCTCTCTTGGTTTGGAAAAAAAAACACGGTTTGATAGATATTTACTTGTAGATTAATTTCACTGCATGTACGATTCTGTTTGTTGTTTCACCAATACAATGATCAACTGTAATGTTACTCCGAGCTTCTAGCGGCTTGTAGATTCTTTTTCTTTCGTTAAAAAAAACTCTGTGATTGTTATTTCGCCTTCACTCCTGTAGCAATTTTTCTTTTCGAGGGAAAACGAATGCTGATCTCTGAATGAAACTGTTAGTAACCTCAATTCCTGTAACTGGGAGCAAATTAACACGACTATATGACACAGATGATTTGTAAGGAAAATTCTTTGTTTTTGTTTTATTTCTCTTTCTTGACAATTTCCAGAACCCCTACAAAATGCACCTTTCTCCTTTTTGTATCTCAATAGGAGAAAAGGTAGTTTCCAGTTGGAAACTGTCATGCTGTCAATTACATTTAATTATTGTTTTTCCATTCTTTTCAAATTAACAAAAATAAAACAGCTAACTAACCCCTCGGATTTTAATAAAAAAAAGTCAGCTAATACTACTTAATTTAATAAAACTTCCTAATTGTAAACACTCTCCTAAAACAGATTTAACATTCACAGGTTCAAAGACCTATCAAAGTGTCACACATCACAACGAGACAAAACCTACTATTGTTTGTCTAACCTGAGTGAGATGCTCCTGCATCAGGCTCCCGGGGTAACAAAATTCATGGCTCCGTTCCATGAGATCGTCCACCAAACAGCCATCTTTCTGGATTTGTGCTGCGTTAAGCCAGGAACTACCCTCAACAGGATGGTTCTTCCACTTGACCAAGTACTGTAAGTATTCTTTCCTGCGCGTTCACTTATCTACTTGTGTGTCGAGGATACCCTCGATCTCAAGGGGCTGCGCTGCAGGCATCTGCCTCAACCAAGAATCCTTGCTAACTTGGGTGTCCCATTTTGGCCATGCTGCCATATCGTCTTCAGGACTGGTAGTATAAGGAAATAGATCCTATTCCTGGTGGCAACTGTATTTCGTAAGAATTAGCAAAAAACTTGTGAAGAATTTTGTAGGGGCCAGTATTTTCAAACTTCATTTTGTTATATTCCCCCTCCGGGAAACGTTCCTTGCACAAGTGAGCAAGTACTTCGCCCCCAACATTAAATTGAACTTCCCCCCTTTTTAAATCTGCCTGCTGTTTGTATCTTTCAATGCTGTCCTGCCATTTCGACTTCACCTGCTCGTGTAAATCACTCATCGCTTGAGCTAAATCTTCTCCATCTGTGCTTCTTTTTTCGAGTTTTCCCAAATCCCACAGCTCATGTGCTCCGCGAGGATGCATGCCATACAGAATCTGAAAAGGATTGTAACCCGTGTTGCAATTTGGTGAATCGTTGTATGCAAATTCTGCTTGAGCAAGTACGCGATCACACATTCAGGAATTTTCACCTATCAAACTTCATAGCAGGTTTCCCAAGCTCCTATTCACCACCTCCGTTTTCCCATCGGTCTGTGGATGATAAGCGGAGCTAAAATTCAACTGGGTGTCCAAATTTTTCCACAAGGTATGCCAAAAGTATCCTGTAAACCGCACATCCCTGTCAGAAATAATGGACCTCGGCAAGCCATGCTGTCTAACAATCTCTGTGAAAAAAAAGTGTGCTACATGAGTAGCATCACTGGTTTTTCGACAGGGTATAAAATGCGCCATTTTCGAAAATATATCCACTACCACCATTACTGAATCAAACCCCTTTTGTGTCCTAGGTAGACCCAAAAAAAATTCCAAACTGACTGAGTCCCATGGTCTACTCGGAATGGGCAGTGGCGTATAAAGTCCTGCATTTTGACTGCCACCTTTCGCTAACTGACACATTTCACACCTGCTTACATACCTCTGCACATCCCATTACAACTTTCGCCAGTAATAAAAATGCTCTATCTGGGATAATGTCTTGTTTATGCTGAAATGTCCAGCTAGACCTCCACTGTGCTTTTCCCGAATAATGTTCTCTCACATTGAACAGTCAGGAATGCACAACTGTCCTCCCCTAAATAACAATCCTTCTTGTAAATTATAGTCCAACCATGGAATATTGTTCCACAGCAAAGGGTTTTGACAAGCCTTATGGGCCTCCTTAAAATCTGTATCTGTCTGGTATAAATCCTTCAAATGCTCAAAACCTAGCACTTGCACTGTGCTCTCCTGTAAGATCAAAGCTCTTCTGCTCATGCATCTACCACCTTGTTGGACTGCCCGCTAATATGTTTCAATACAAATGTAAAGCTCTGCAGATATTCCACCCACTCTACATGCTTATGATTCAACTTATGCTGCTGCATAACATACTGTAAGGAAGAATTATTAGAAAATAAAATGAACTCATTACCTAAAAAATAGTGCCTCCAGTGCTTCAAAGCTTGAACGACCGCATAAAATTCCTTGTCATAAGATGAATACTGCTGCCTACTTTCGTTCAGTTTTTCACTGAAATAAGTGACCAATCTATCCTCTTGGCTAAGTACTGCCCCAATGGCTGTACCACTGGCATCACAACGATCTTGAATTTTTTTATTGAAATCAGGCAATCTCAAAATCGATCTCTCAGTGATATTCTTCTTTAAATTCTGAAAACTGTTTTCTGTTGTTTCAGTCCAGCAAAAAGGCTGATTTTCCTTCTTAATTGTGTCCAACATGGGTGTGCATATCCCAGTAAAATCCCTGATGAATTTCCTGTAAAAGCTTGCTAATCCATGACAGCTTCGAACCTCGAACAAATTCTTTGGGGATGGCCAGTCAACTATATCTGCAATCTTCTCTGGGTCCATCTTCAACTCATTTTCTGCAATAAAAAACCCAGATAAAAAGTACACTTTTTCAAATTTATTAGCAGCTTGTTCTGCTGCAATCTTCTCAATACACTTCGAACATATTGGAAGTGTTCCTCTTTCGTTTTACTGAAAATAAAAATGTCATCCAAATAAATAATCACAAATTTCCCAATGAACTCTTTCAGCACTTCGTTCATTAGGCGCATAAATGTACTAGGGGCGTTACTCAAACCAAATGGCATCACCAGCCATTCATACAGTCCCTCATTCGTCTTGAAGGTTGTTTTCCATTCATCCCCTTCCAGGATTCGGATCTGGTGGTAACCACTCTTCATGTCAATCTTCGAAAAATAGGCTGCCCCACTCAAACAATCCATCATGTCATCCATTCGCGGCAATGGAAACCGGTACCTGATCATAATCTTGTTAATAGCCCTTAAGTCTATGCACATTCGCCATTCTCCACCTTTTTTTGGAGCTAAAACGGTCGGAACTGCATAGGGACTCATACTCTCCCTGATCAGCCCTTTATCAAGTAATTCCTGCGTCTGCTTCCGAATTTCTTCATTGTCTTTCGGACTCATACGATAAGTTGCCTTATTTGGAAGACTAGCTCCTGGTATAAAGTCAATGTAGTGACTGATGCTTCTCTTAGGATGAAATTCGTCTGGTATATCATCCACTATAATATCGCCAAAGTCCTGCAACATGTCCTGAATCTCCTCTGGCAGATCTGTGATCTTTGTGTGCAATATCACTATCTTTGGTCTCCTCACAACAGAAAAATTAACATCATTGTTTTCAATATGTTTCAGAAACTCTTTTCCACCCACAAGTAATTCTTTTACTCCACTAGCTTCTGCCGTAATTTCCTCCTTGATGGGTACAAGCATGTGCTTAATCCCATCTTTGAAAAACTTGTAATAGTTTGTCTTTCCATAATGAACTACTTTTCTGTCATACTTCCAAGGTCTCCCTAACAGTATATGACATACATCCATTGGCATAATGTCGCAGATAATTTTGTCCTTGTATCTGACTATATGAAATTCTACTTCACACTGTTCGTCAACTAACAGTTGATGCCCCTTTTGCAGCCACAACAATTTGTAAGGAGTGGGGTGCTTTAGCCTCTTCAGCCCCAATTTCTCTGCCATTTCTGTGGCCACCAAATTATCGGTACTCCCACTATCAATTATCAGTTTGCAACATTTTCCCTGTGACTTGCAAACTGTCTGGAACAAGGCTTTTCTTTGATCTGGTTCCACAACTTCTTTCGCTGGTTTTAACAGCACCTTGTTCAGAACTAAAGCTTCCCCTGTCTCAGCTGCATTTTCTACCTCCTGGAGTGGTGCTTCTACTTCCTCTATTTGGGCAACATACGTTCCTCTACCCCCTGTTGGTTCCCCTTCAGGACATTCATACGACTTGTGCCCCCACTTGTGGCACCTATAGCATTGGACAACTCCTGTTCCCCGACCATTACCTCTCCCTCGCTGGTATGGTTGTCCCCCTCTAGTGCTATTATCCTTTTCTGTTGTTTCCACAGATTTGGAACTGCTGCCTTCTTCATTGGAATTTGTACCTCTGCCTCTGCCAAAAGCCTTCCCTTTTCCTCTACCAGATCCTCCTCCCCTTTTGGCATTCTTCTTCCTAGTTATCTTCTCTTTCGCTTTCAAGGCACATTGATATGCCTCATCTAGAGTTCTGGGTGAGAGAATATTAATTTCGTCCAGTATCTCCCCTCTCATTCCATTTACAAACCTTGTTGTTGTTTCAGGGGTGCCCTCTATATATCCTGCCCTCAAATTCAACTTGTAAAATTCTTCCGTATACTCCCTGACTGCTAACCCCCTTTGACTCAAATTCAGTACCTTTCTGTATAGCATAATCTAATAATCTTTGAGCAGAAACGTTTCCTTCAACTTGGCCTCCATTCTTGCCCACTTCTTTATAGGCTATTTATTTAGCCTTTTCCTTTCTGCCTGAATGTTGTCCCACCACAAGAACGCATGTCCTTTCAACTTGGTGGCAGCTAATTTTACCCTCTTGTCCTCACTAATTTCTTCATAATCAAAATACTTATTTAACTCACTAAGCCAATCCAGCAACACATCCGCAGATAAATTCCTATCCTAAGTGGAAAGCTCGTGCTTTGACTTACTATTTGATAACAAAACTGACCTCAATAATTTGAGTTCAGGTGCCTCTTCCTCCAAACCATCTGTCAGTCCTGCAACCTCCTCGTCACTGTCATTCCCTCCTGCGGGGTCTCTCCTCTGGCTAGCCTCTACTACTGCTAATCGCTCATTCAAGATTCGAATATCCTCTCTCAGTCCCTCTTCTGCTACTCTACGAATTGATCTCTCTCTTCCATGTCCTCGTCTACCCACCTCCATGTTCTCCTAATCACAACCTACTACTCTGATACCAATTTGATGGGGACCAGCCCACAACCAGGTCAGCAAAATAAAAAAAAAAAAAAAAATGAAATGTGAAAGTGTCAAATGTTTGTATGACGTGTCAATTAAACTCATGATTGTTCTACACGTCGGTCTATATTTACGTTCTCTGTATAGGATCTCGGGCTTTTGGTTATCCGTAAGATATGACACAACTGTGTTATCAATTCACAATTAATTCCGAAGTGATTGAACCTATCTATTTGGTTGATTCCCTTGCCTTTTTTCATTGTCACTCTTTTTGCACACTTTTGATCGGTCAGTTTTGCTCCAGAGGTCTTTTGTTTTTCTCCCTGGTGACTGCAACGTGTGGTTTTCTTCTGGCTATTCTTGTGAGGGTTATAGTAGGTTCTCTGCTCTAATGTTTATTCTTTTGTTTGGCCTTCCGGCGACTGTAGTGATGACACTGTGCTTAATGGCTTCTTCGATGGGGTTTGTCTCCTTTGTTGTAACTAAGTTGTTGTTCTGGTCCTTTCTTCCTTTCTCCTGTACTCTGTAAGTTAAAATGAAAATCCTTTCAGGGTTTAACAGTGGATTTCTTAGCCTCTTGTAACTCACTTGTCTTCTGTCCATAGGTTGTCGTCGAGGTTTCTTTCTGGTTTGCCTTGCTCTGTCCGGCACTGGAAAAGGTAAGCTATTGTTCCATGATTCAGAATGTTCTGGTTCTTTTTCTCAATTCTAACACTTGGGCTCCTCGCGAGCAGGTCCTGGTCAATTCAATCAGTTATCGAGTTTGATGATGCTCGTCCTACTCTGTCTTCACTCCAGGTAATAGTTTGATTTCTTCTTTTGTTCTTTGTAAATATAGACGTGGCATGCATGCTTCCAGGACTCACTGTAGGTCATCGTATTGCAGATAAAATAGAGTATTATGGCTTTATAATCTTCCGACTCAGTTCTTACTTCGGCTTTCGATTCTTACCGGGTAGGGTCGCTTCCACGTTGCAGTGTTTTTCCTTATGCTGAGTTTAGCCCACGTTACACTGGCGAACTTGTTTCAATCTATTATTGTTTCTTGTCTGAAGTAAATTTGGGGTTCGTTATGTGCTGCTAGGCTATTCCCTTTCTTCGACCAACTCTGTCACCCTAACTAAGTTTGTTTGTAATTTTTCTGGGATTTTCAAACCCTTTCTGTTATTGCACTATTCATCTAGAACTAGGTTTTCGTAGCCATAGGGTTTTGGGTTTAAAACCCTAACAATAATGTTTGCCTCAAAGATACTATGTAATGAAATTCCAACAGTCTACAGGGCTGTAACTCTTTTTTTTAATCGACTGTCTAGTCAACACTGAAATTTAAAAACAATCTTTTGTTCTTGCTATTTCTCTGTTGGTTTGGAAAAAAAAACACAGTTTGATAGATATTTACCTGTAGATTAATTCCACTGCATGTATTCGATTCTGTTTGTTGTTTCAACAATACGATGATTGACTATAATGTTACCCCCAGCTTCTGGTGGCCTATAGATTCTTTTGCTTTCGTTAAAAAAAACTCTGTTTTTGTTATTTCGCCTGCACTCCTGTAGCAATTTTTCTTTTCGAGGAAAAAATAATGTTGATCTCTGAATGAAACTGTTAGTAACTTCAATTCCTATAACTAGGAGAAAATTAACATGACTATATGACACAGATGATTTGTAAGGAAAATGCTTTTTTTGTTTTATTTCTCTTCACAATTTCCAGAACCCCTACAAAATGCACCTTTCTCCTTTTTGTATCTCAATAGGAGAAAGGTAGTTTGCAGTTGGAAACCGTCATGCTGTCAGTTACATTTAATTATTTTTTTCCCATTCGTTTCAAATTAACAAAAATAAGACAACCAACTAACCCCTACGAATTTTAATAAGAAAAAAGTCAGCTAATACTACTTTATTTAATAAAACTTCCTAATTGTAAACTTTCTCCTAAAACAGATTTAACATTCACAGGTTCAAAGACCTGTCAAAGTGTCACACATCACAAAGAGACAAAACCTACTGCTGTTTGTCTACCCTGAGTTAGATGCTCCTGCATCAGATGAACGATCCCAATCTTGGCCGGAAAGGAGCATCAAAACAATGTAAACGAATCATGTTTAAATCAAATTTAAAGAAGAGCAAAAGTCAATCCTTTGAGAAGAACAAAGCCACTTGCTTAATCAGGTGAGCTGGAAATCTATCACATGAAGACAGTGTGCCGAGAGTACCTCCATTCTTTTCCTAAATATCTTAAATATTATAAAGCAAGTATATCTAGACAAGCCAGCTTGTGTTATTCCCATTGCCTCGCTAATAAGTCTTACATGTTTGTATCTCTTTTCCCATTTTGTAAGAATAGGATGAAAGGTTAGAAATATAAAATAATGATTTTTTAAAAAAATTTAAAAGAAAAATAAAGTTTTTAGTATCACATTGGATGTTACATCTTGATTAAAAAATATAAACTAAAAAGTTAAAGGAAATTATTTAAAACATTAACCGCCGATTATCAAGAGTCTTATTCTCACTCAGAAATTTAAACTGAATCCACTAGTATTGGTCACAGGTGGAGTGAGATAATTTAATTATATTATTCATCAAATGTCAAATGAAAACACTCTTGGGCTATGTGCTTAAAGTAAAATGTGTTGACTACAATTAGATCATTGCAGCTTCAATGAAGTTCAAAGAGTAAAACACTACTATGGGTTTTGCTTTGTGAGATTTGATGCTTGTCTCACACATATAGGACACTACCAATGTATAAAGAAGGTAAAAATGTCTCATACTCTGTCATAGGGTAAAGAATTAACAAAGGCATGAGCAAGAGAATCATCTTAAAAGAGACCAAATCACTGCCAGAGGGACTAGGTACAAACATCAATATTATGTGATGGTCTAAGTCTTGAGCACTGACAAGCATTCTCCGTGAAGGAGTGATAACTCCATGTCATTCAGGAGAGAAACCTTGAAAATGACGAGCCATCGATGAACAAATTTGTCGAGGGTGATTATAATTAAAAAAAAAATATTTTAGTTCAAAACACACTAGGACAACAAATATGAACTCAGGCCAAACATCACAAACTAGAAATGTGTTAAAAGATAGCACGCACAAACGAAAATAAAAAGAATCTCTCGGTGGAATTTTTTTATTAATGACCTACTTCCTATCCCTTTTAGTTTCGAACTGAGAGAAACTACCCTTATAAGCCATGGGGCATCCCTCAAGATGAATGAGAGGGTATGAATAATATATGTCCTAGGTATAGAGAAGGAAACCCTCACCTTGCACCTATGTATGAGCCCTAAGCATATAGGCCACTATGGTCACCACCGACAATATCATGACCTCCAGGGATAGTCATAGGACAAATCCACACACAAGGGCATGACACTTATCTCCAAAAAGGAGCCAAGACCAAAACCCCCTTGAGAGTTTCCTAGCAAGTGGTCCCTATGTGCTACAATAAATGCTAATAACATGGTTTGTATGTGTGAATATTCTTGCTATATCACACCACGCGAGACTAAGCTAAATGTGTTATGTCACTAAACCTAGCTCAAGTGTGACCTCATGCTTGATCCTCTTGAGAAGGGATTCCGAGACCACACCACTCCAACTAGATTTTAATCCCTACGGCAAGCTCCTAAGTTGAATTTTTAGTCTTTGAGTAGTTAAATAAGACTCCTATCTCCAAGACCCTAGCCTATGTTACTGTCGGTCTTCTACCACTGAAAGTAAAATAAAAATATAGCTAATTTTATTATTGAGTTGATTTTAGTGGTTATTACTTACACAAGTGGGATGTAGCATGAAACTCAAATGGTGTGAAAGACTCTTTGTTAAACACCCTAATGCAACTATATGTAAATTTTCATTTTTCACTTCAATGAAATATAACTACAAGAGGGTAAGAGTTTTCACAACACACTAATGTCTATTATGATGCATCTCTTCAATAAATATTCTTAAATGCAAAGTATCTCAAGATTTGGTGAATTAATGCCGTAAAAATAAACCAACAAGGCAAACCGAGGTAACCGAAAAGAAACCATAGGATTAATATTATAAATGGCACGATTAATATTGTAAACCCTCATATTAAAAAAAACCAATATTATATATAGTAATATTAAAAGCACAACATTTAGATCACGATATTTAATGCAATATTATAAACCCAAAACAAAAAATTGGAATATCACAAATCCAAGGTTTTAATATTAGAAGCCCAACTGGAAATAAAATTAAGGGTTTAATATTATAAACACAAGGGAAAATAAAAAAAAGGGGGAAAAACATTAAACCCTAAGATTAACAATAATAATAAACCCAAAGGAAAATAAATCCTATGAACTAATATTATAAACACAATTGAAAATAAACCTAAGGTTATAAACCCTAAGATTACTATGATAAATTATAATTAAAAACACTAAATATTAATGATATAAACCAAACCCTAATATTAGTATTACAAAATATAATAATAAACCCAACATTTTGTTGATATTGCAACAAGATGATGAGCTTAGTGAAAAGAATTCACCTTCACTAAGTGGGCCCGTAGGCTATTTTTGGCGCAAAGTCTATTTTTGGACATATGGATCATGTTCTATGAGTTGCAGGATGCTATTTGTGGATGGTTGGTCAAGTCGGAAAAAATAGATGGACTTCTATTTTTATACATACTGGGTGGAATCTATTTTTAGATCAGCTTTAGCCTAAAAATAGATAAGTGTCGAATATTATTAGTTTAATACATTTGACTGTAAAAATTATCTTATCTCTCGGGAGCACTTCAAGAAGTGTGCACGCATGTATACCATGCATTATAATGCATGAATTATGCCATTCCCGAGGGTTTAGTAGAGTCATTGCATGGAGATCAATTAGGACTCGTGCATTGCAGTTTGGTGGGAGTTGACGAGTTGTATTCATGACCAAGGAAACATAGAGAGCTAGTTGTGTCTAATGTCAACTGATTGATAAACTAATGAGAGTGGTGTGAATTAATTATTAATTAATTCACTAATTATTAACTCATAAATCAACTAAATAATACATCAGTTAACTTCAGTGCATGGACAATTTCAGTGGAGACCAGTGGAGAGGTAGGTGAAAGAGCAAGTGTGACTATCAGTTGTGACCATATTGGTGCATGAGTTTGCACCACACATTGATGGAGATGCCAATGAGGATTGCGCAGTGCATACCAGAGGGATTCAAACTAATATTGGGCCATTATTCATCTTGGATTGCGTAGTAGAGGCAGGCTAACATGTGGAGCAGATTGGAGCATGTGTTTTGCTAGATCTGAGCTTGTGTAGTGTGTAACAATTGGAGATTGTACTGAGAGCTTGTGAGGATTTTGTAAAATTATTGTTACATGATCTCTATCATTATAATATACATATATTTTGGGGTATTCAGCTTTAATATTTCCCATAAATACTGTGTTTATATGTGTGATTGTTTATGGTTTTAATGTGCGCATGCGATTGTTTATATTTTTGCAATTAATGATCAATAGTAGAAGAGGTTATGTATTATGCATGAAGCTCAAATAGTGTGTAATCAGGATAATCTTGGTGAATAATTTAACAGTTATTAAAATTTCTACATCGTATCAGAGTGATATTGATCATTGGAGAAATTGCAAAACATTGAAGCGGTTCAGTTTTGTGCTGGTGGAATTCGAATTTGCAGCAGTGTTTTCTTGGTGTCCAAGTTGAGATGTCTTTCAACGGATTGTGATTGGAGTATGCCCTTGAGGGCAGCTTGAATTATATTGCATGGAAGGATAGGATGGAGGCGGTGCTAGATGACAATGGGTTGAATGATTTCATAGATGTTGAAGTCCCAAAGCCTACTTCTACTGATGGTGCCGTACTTGACGCACGGAAAAAGAAGACAACAAAGTGTCGAAGGATTCTGTTGGAGGGCGTGAAGGATCACATAGTGTCCAGCCTTCATGGTAAGGCTTATCCATTCTTGATGTGGAAAGCCTTGACAGATTTATTCCAAAGCAAGAGCGACCAGAGGAATTTGGCGCTCAAGGATAAACTCAGAAACATAAAGATGGAGAAAGGAGACAGTATGCCCAAGTACCTCACGAAGTTCATCCAATGTAGGGATGAGCTGGGAAGTGTGGGGGTGACTGCTTATGATGATGACATGGTGAGCTTGGCTCTCTTTGGACTTTCGAAGAGTTGGCATTCCTATTCGGACTGTGTCAATGGTCAGGAGAAATTTCCAGGATGGGAGCAACTTTGGTAGGATCTTGTGCAAGAGGAGATAAGGCGGAGTACGAGGGATGGATCTTCATCAAGGAACTCTGATGAAGAGAATTTTGCTTTGGCTACCAAAGAAAAGAAGGGGAATAGAAAGAAAGCTTCTCATTCCGGTGCGAAAGGCAAGAAGTAGGACATGTCCAAGGTGAAGTGCTTTCACTGTCACCAACACGGACATTATGTCACAAATTGTCCGCAGAAGAAGAAAAATAAGCAGGTTTTTGGATCTGCAACTGGAGAGGCCTTAGCCTCGTAGTTTGATCCGGATTTTTTGGTGATCACATGCTTGGTATCAAGTGTGATGGGTTCAGTGTGGTTTCTGGACATTGGTGTGTCTTTTCACATGACAGGAGATCGAGATTTTTTTACTGATCTGGATGAGAAGGATCTTGGAGTGCACATCGAGATGGGCGATGATGGTAGATACAGTGTGACCGGTATCGGTACCATTTCCTTTGAGAGGGAGTCCGGTAAACCCTTTGTATTGAAGGAAGTGATGCATGTTCCAGGATTGAAGAAGAATCTTATCTTTGTGGCGATGTTAGAAGACAAGGGATATGATGTTGTCTTTAGCGAGGGAAAGGATTTCCTGCGTAGTAAGGCAACTGGTGAGACCCGAAGGATAGGGGTTCGAGTTAAGAACCTTTATCAATCATGCAGATGGCCGCACAAACACGGCGTGCCGTAAGGAGGCATTGATAAACGAAGAGGTGGGCCACCTTCACCATGGAGCTTTGAATACACTCTAATCATAGATTTCCCTTATTGGCTTCCTAAGGGTACTTGCGTAGTATCAATGCAAGGGATGTACTCAGAAATTTGTGAAAGTCACCTTTCACGAGCAGGATAGTCGCGCCACGACGATCCTTGAGAGAATTCACATAGACGTGTGTGGACCTTTCTCAGCAGCTTCGACAGCAAAGAATAGGTATTATGTGATATTTGTTGATGATTTTTCTCGTAAGTGCTAGATCTTATTCATGCAGAAGAAGAGCGAGACATACTCAAAGTTCTGTGAGTTCAAGGCACTGGTTGAGAAAGAATCAAGGAAGCAGGTGAAGGCTGTAAGGAGTGAAAATGGTGGTGTAATCATCTCTGGTGAATTCAAGGAATTTTTCAGCGCAGAAGGAATTCAAAGAGAGCTCATAGCACCTCATAACCCACAGCAGAATGGGGTTGCTGAGCGGAAGAACAGAATGATCGTGGGTGATGCAAGGGCAGTGTTGCATGATCAAGGCCTACCTATTCACTTGTGGGCGGAGGCATGCAATACTGCAGTATATGTGCAGAACCATTTTCCTCACAAGATACTTGGCATGAGCACACCCGAGGAGGCGTTTTCTGGTAAGAAGCCTGATATTTCCCATTTGAGGATTTTTGGTTCACCTGTTTACATTCATGTGACGAAGGATGCCAGGAAGAAGCTGGAGTCGACCACAAAGTTTGGGATATTTGTGGGGTACACTGATACGCCCCACAACTATCATGTGTATTTTCCAGACATACGCAAGACTAGTGTGTGACGAGATATCAAATTTCAGGAGGAGAAATCCATGAAGTGTTCACTTGAGAGGGAGCCACACTTGCATGCAGAGGAGGAGCTATTGGTTCCTAAGGATGAGTCTCAGGATGTGGATCAGCCACAAGATGAGGTTCATGGAGTGGAAGATACCACTCATGCAGCGCCAACCATCAGAGGGCGAAAGCGCACTACAGAAGCTAAGCAACTGGCTCAAGATGCAGAGAAGGTTGTAGGAGCACCTACATCACAGCGCAAATAGAGACAGTCACCTGATCGGTACACTGGATACATGGCTCTTGTGAGCAAGTGTATCATGACAGAGCCATCCTCTTTCGAGGAAGCTGTGGAGGATCCTGCATGGGTAGATGCCATGGTGGAAGAGTATGATTCGATTGTCAGAAACAGTGCATGGGAGATTGTCCCAAGACCGGAAGGGAAATCAGTGGTGGGTTCGAGATGGATCTAAAAAGTGAAGCAGGAAGCTGACGACAGTGTGGAGAAGTACAAGGCAAGATTTGTTTCCCAAGGCTTTTCATAGATTGAGGGGATCGATTATGAGGAGACGTTTGCACCTATTGCAAGCTATTCTTCCATACGAATGATTCTTGCTCTCTTAGCGTAGATGGGGTGGCACTTTCATCAGATGGATGTGAAGACTACATTCCTCAATGGAGTCATTGAGGAGGAGGTGTACATAGAGCAGCCCGAAGGTTTCGAGATCTTCAGCAGCAAGGCGCATGTGTTCAGGCTCAAGAGAGCGTTGTATGGGTTGAAACAAGCACCTCGTGCTTGGTACAGAGGGATAGAAATTTA
Organism: Pinus albicaulis; assembly: GCA_034641835.2. Classification (NCBI taxonomy): domain Eukaryota; kingdom Viridiplantae; phylum Streptophyta; class Pinopsida; order Pinales; family Pinaceae; genus Pinus; species Pinus albicaulis. Next base: position 1,448,163,633 of record CM076584.1, on the reverse strand, counting down.
TTTCACCAGACTTGGATTCTCCAAGAGTGAGGCAGATCCTAACCTATACCAGATTGTGGTGGAGGGTAAGTTGTTGATCATTGTACTTTATGTAGATGATTTGATTTTGACAGGTGATGAGCTGTTCATACTCTCATGCACGGAGGATCTTGCAAAAGAGTTTGAGATGAAGGACTTGGGCCTCCTTCATTATTTTTTGGGATTGGAAATTTGGCAGTGCAGTGGTGGACTCTTTGTTTCTCACGGTAAGTGTGCCCAGGAGATACTGGAGAAGTTCAACATGCATGGCTGCAAGCCTATTGATACTCATCTTCCTGGTGGATGGAGGAAGGAGGATGCTACTTCAGCGGAGGTAGTGGATGCCACTGTTTATCGACAGTTGGTGGGGTCGCTTATGTATCTGGTCAATACATGACCCGATATATGCTATACTGTTAACCAGCTTTCGCAAGCTATGGTTAAGCCTACCAAGCTCTTCTGGAAGGCAGGCAAGCATGTATTGCGTTATCTTAGAGGCACATCGGGATATGGCTTGTGGTACAGACAGGAGGATGAGGTGAAGCTATGTGGTTTCGTCAGATCCAAGACAAGCAGGGAGCCTAACGCACAGAAAGAGCACCTCTGGAGGGATTTTCAGTATAGGGTCGACAACAATTTCTTGTTGCAGTAGGAAGCAGAGATCCATGGCACTCAGTTAAGTAGAGGCCGTGTATATGGCAGTGAGTTTGGCTGCATGCGAGGCTATATGGATGAGGAAGATCCTGGTTGGGTTGTTCGGTTCACACTTAGAGCCTACTATGATTTATTGTGATAATCAGAGTTGCATCAAACTCTCGATTAATCCAGTATTTCATGATAGATATAAACACATTGACATCCGGTATCATCATATCAGAGATTTTGTGTAATGGAAGATCATGTTACTTTCATACATTCCTATGAAGGATCAGGATGCTAATATCTTGACGAAGGCGCTCACCAGGAGAAAATTCGAATACCACAGAGGCAGGATAGGGGTTGCAGATAATCCATATCTTGTTGAGAGGGACTGTTGAGATTGCAACAAGATGATGAGCTTAGTGAAAAGAAGTCGCCTTCACTAAGTGGGCCCGCAGGCTATTTTTAGCGCAAAGTCTATTTTTAGACAGATGGATCATGTTCTATGAGTTGCAGGATGCTATTTGTGGATGGTTGGTCAAGTAAGAAAAAATAGATGGACTTCTATTTTTAGACATACTCGGCGGAATCTACTTTTATATTTCCAGTCTAAAAATAGATATGTCAAATATTATTAGCTCTTAATAATATTTGGACTCTAAACATTATGTTATCCTCTTGGAGCACTTCAGTTAAGTGCACAGATGTGGCACATGCAGCTGACAGAAGGAATTACGCTATTCCTGAGGGTTTAGTGGAGCTATTTCATGGAGACTTCAGTTATAACTCAGGTGACAGAGTTTGGTGGAGTTGATTGAGGAGTTAGTGGAGTTGTATTCAGTTTAACTCAGTTAAACATAGTTGAGCTAGTTGTATCTAGTCTAACTGATTGATACACTAGTGAGAGTGGTGTTAATTAATTATTAATTAATTCACTAATTATTAACTCATAAATCAACTAAAGAATACATCAGTTAACTTCAGTGCATGGACAGTTTCAGTGGAGACCAGTGGAGAGGTAGGTGAAAGAGCAAGTGTGACTATCAGTTGTGACCATACTGGTGCATGAATTTGTACCACACATTGATGGAGATGCCAATGAGGATTGCGCAGTGCATACCAGAGGTATTCGAACTTAGATTGGGCCATTATTCATCTTGGATTGCATAGTAGAGGCAGGCTAACAGGTGGAGCAGATTGGAGCATGTTTTTTGCTAGATCTGAGCTTGTGTGGTGTGTAACAATTGGAGATTGTACTGAGAGCTTGTGAGGAGTTTGTAAAATTATTGTTACATGATCTCTATCATTATAATATATAGATAGTTGGGGGTTTTCAGCTTTAATATTTCCCATAAATACTGTTTTTATATGTGTGATTGTTTATGGTTTTAATGTGCGCATGCGATTGTTTATATTTCTGCAATTAATGATCAATAGTAGAAGAGGTTATGTATTATGCATGAAGCTCAAATAGTGTGTAATCAGGATAATCTCGGTGAATAATTTAACAATTATTCAAATTTCTACACATGTTATTGATATAAACCAAAGTGATTAATTTTATAAACCCTTGGAAATAGTAGATTCAGTGGGTTAATATTATAAACCCTTAGGATTAATAAACATAATGGATTAATATTAATATTAATATTAATATTATAAACCCTAAAATTATAAACCCGAATATTAAAAAATGAACATTTCAAAACCTTATACTAAATTCTATATATGGACCCAATATTAAAAACCCCCAATATTACAAACTCAAAGCATTAATATTACAAACATGAGGGGAAATAAATATAAGAGTAAAATATTAAACCCTAGAATGTATATTATCAACCAAAGGAGAGTAAAATATTAAACCTTAGTGTTTATATTATGAACCAAAGGAATTGTATACCCTAGAATTAATATTATAAACATAAGGGATCAAAAACCTTCATATAGTATTATAAACGTTATGATTCTAGACCTTAAGATCATAAACCGAAATGAATAATTTTATAAATGCAATAGTATGATGTCGCTATTAATCACATTAATATAAATATAAATATTTACAATTAATAACTAAAATGAATATTATTATTAATTAATTATAATAATTATTAGTTATTAATAATTAATAATTATTAAGTATTAATTATAAAAAATTAAAACTATTAATAATTATCATAATTATTTTTTGTAAAAAGGATAAATAGTATAAACCCAAGGGATTATTCATATTGAAAACCAAATAGTTTAAAACTCATGGGATTAATATTAATATCCTAAGGAATTAAGAGATCAGAGCGATTAACTTTACAAACACAAGGGATTAATAAACCAAAGGAATTATGAATATTGTAAAACCAAGGATTAATATTATAACTTTTTCCCATTATTAACACAAGCAATCAATAAACCCAAGGGATAAATATTGTAAAACCTACTGATTAAAAACCCAAGGGATTAATATTATAAACCAAGGTGATTAATTAACCCAACTAAGTATTATGACTATAAGCCCAAGAGATTAATATTCTAACCAGAAGGGATTAGTAAACCCAATAGAATAGTATTATAAATGCTAGCGATTAATATTATAAGCGGTAATATTAGAAAGTATAAATTCAAGATATTAATTTTAAATTGAAAATAAATCCAAGAGATTAATATTAATATTAAAACCACATATTAATATTTTAAATATTATGAAAGATACTATACCCTAGGAATATGAACCCTTATATTTATCAATATCATAAAAGCAAGGGACTAATAATCCAAAAGGATTATTAGCCCAAGGGAGTAAAATTAACATAAGGAATTAATATTAAACCCTAATATTAATATTATAAACCATAGACTTAATATTAAAACCTAGGAATATAAACCCTCTGATTTATATTAGAAACCATAGGAACAATATTATAAATCAAAGGGATTACTAAACCCATTGGATTAATATAAAAAAAAATGAGGGAATATAGACCTAGAAGAATAACATTAGACCCTAGGATTAATATTAAACCCTAGGAATATAAATGTTGATATTAATATGATTACCCTTATGATTAATATTATAAATGAAAGAGATTAGTATTATAAATCCAAAGAACTAATAAATCTAAGGAATTAATATTATAAAGTCAATGGATTATAAAACAAGGTCAATAATTTTAAACCCAATGGATTAATTATAAACCTAAGGGATCGAGAAACCCAAAGGATTAAGATTAAAAATTTGAGGTATTTATAAACCCAATGGATTCATATTAAACCCTAATATTAATATCATAAACCCCAATACTACAAATTATAAATAAAGAATTAAACTTTAATATTATAAACCAAATATCAAAATGCCCTAATATTATAAACCTTGTATTAAACCCAAGTTTTTTAATGCAAAAATGAAACATTGAATAAATTACAATCTAATGTAACATTGCAATTATGATTGTTAGACATATTTTCATGTTCAGACAATGTTTGTCATAATGTAATGTTGGATAATTTTTTGTACCATTCTAATGTTATAGTATTAAATCGTTGATACTATAATCCCACCGAATTAATAAGACTAAGCGATTAATACTAAAATCACAACCGACTATAAACCAAAGGGAATAATATTAAACCTAAGGGATTAATATTATAAACCCATTGGATATAGACCTTAAGATAAATATTATAAACCCTAAAATAAATATTATACCCTAATATTCATATGACAAACCTTAAGATTAATACTTTAAACTGAAGGGTTTAATATTAAAAACCTAAGCCCCAGATGCAGGTGACACGTTCAGATCATGTGAGGACAGATCATCCCATGCTCATGCTGACGTAGCCCTGCAATGCCAGTTCTAACATGATGTGAAAACTCATCTCGAAAATCATTCATAATGGTGCTTTGCCACACTTGACCTCTTTCCATACTTCATATCACATGAAGTCACACTCGGACCATCCCTCACTACATCTACACTCGTGCCACAACCCCTCACTACATATACGCACATGCCACGTGTCTCAAAAGGCAGCGAATCTCCTATGTCAGTCATCGGTCTTATTCCCCTCATCATCACTCCACTTCTCAAGCTTCCCTTGCACATATCCTCTTCCTCTGCCCTTCTCGTTACACGCTCCCCCTATTGCATGGACCCTATTATGAGCCCCCTAGTGTGTGTCATCTTGTTGTGTGCTCCTCCCTCTAATATCCTCCTTGCTACGTGCCCCTTGATGTGTGCCTCATTGTTGAAATCTCATCCTCCTGTGTTCCCCCCTACTGTGCGCTACCCATAGTGAGCTCACCTGTTGTACGCCTCCCTGTTATGCACTCCCCAGCAGTGCAAATCTGCTGCACATATTTCAGCTACACATCCCCCCCATTATCTTTGCTCGAACTCCCTCTATTTTCTTTATAACCTCTCCATGGCCCCACGACAACATCAAAATCCCATCAAGGGCAACCATAGAGGTGTGTTCTTGGGGCACTATCACTGCGGCCAACACTAGTGTCTAGAATCCATTGAAGGCTCCTCTTCAGCTACCCCTAAAAGGGAGGCTACTCAAATGCCTAAATTCTCTGAGGAAGAGATATTCGTAATGATGGAGAAGCCTAGGGGTAGAAGAGATCCCAAAAAATATACCATAGCACACTCTGAGATTCCCACTCCTCGGAAACTCGAGTTGCTCCTTGTCATGAGCCAGTGGAGGAGGAGACAAACATTTGGATCATGGATTCGGATGGAGTCTACACCAGAGTTTCGCCTATCATCTGTGTGGCCACGCTGAAGCCCTCGCGTGAGCCTACAGCTGATGAGGAGGCCATATCACATGAATATGGATGCCACATAGAGGACGAGGACTCCGCAACAGAGGATGATGAAGGAACACCATGACTGCATGGTGGAATGGTTCATTTATGTCTTTTGTCAACTCAAGACATACTACAACTATTTGGTTTTTATGTGTTACGCAACATTTTGTAAATCAGGAATGTATGACTCTATTAAGGGGTTGGTTTCATCCTAGGAGGTAGCCCAAAACCTGCTTTATTTCGAAAAATACTAAGGTTGGGATTGGCTAAGCACCGCTAGTCATCTCATCCTAATTCTTATATAAATTTTATCTTATCGTCTAATACAATTTAGCCTAACTTACACAATATGTATATGTATGTATATATATATATATATATATATATGTTAAAAACCCAAGGGAATAACATTAAACCGTCAAATGAATATTAAATAATATGAATATGAACCCTATCATTATTATTATATACTCAAGGAATTTATATTATAAACCTAATGGATTATGAAACCAATGCATCCATATAAAACCCTTGGTTTAATAAGATAAAGCCTATCAAAAATATTACATCCTAGGAAAATGAATCCTTAGATTAATAAAGCGAAGGATTGATGTTATAAACACAATGTACTAATAAAAAAAAGAATTAATACTAAAACCCTAAAAATCCCAAAGGATTAATATTGTAAACCCAAGGTATATAAATAATAAGATAAATATTATAAACGCTAAATGGAACATGTTTTAGCATTGTTGATTTTCATATTGAGACAATAATTCACACAGTCTGACTTAAGACCATGGTTGACCATGATTTATTTGAACATTGAGAAAATATTTGTCACAGTGTGACTTTGGACAATGGTTGACCATGTTTGACCATGATTAACAATGGTTGACCATGGTTTAATATTAAAAACCCATGAAAATAACATTAAAACCTAAGACGAATATTAAACCCTAGGATTATAAACCCTAAAATCAATAAACCAAAGAGATTAATAATTTAAACATTAGTCTTAATATAAGACCATAGGAATATAGAACCTATGATTAATATTATAAAACTAATGGATTATAAACAAAATTTATCTATGTTGAATATTAAAAACTCTATCAATAATAGTATATCCTAGGAATATGAGCCATTAGATTAATAAAGCCAAGGGATTGATATTATAAATCCAAGGCACTAATAAAATCAAAGGATTAATAATAAAAACCCAAAATACCCAAAGGACTAATATTGTAAGCCTAAGGTATATAAACCATAAGATAAATATTATAAACCATAAAATAAACATGGTTGAACATGGATAACCATTGTTCATTTTCTTATTCAGACAATATTTGTCACAATGTGATGTTGGAAAATTGTTGACCATGATTTATTTTCATATTCAAAGAATATTTGTCACAATGTGACATTGGACCATGGTTTACCGTGTTTGACCATGATTGACCATGATTAATTTCTATTTTGAGGCAATATTTGTGAAAATGGGACATTTGACCATGGTTGGTCATGGTTCACTATCATTAAAGATATATAAACCATAAAATAATTATTATAAACTCTAAAAAAAATAGGTTTGACCGTAATATATATAAACCATTAGCTAAACATTAAAAACCCAAGGAAATAACATGGTTGAAGATATATAAACCCTAAGATATATATTACAAACCCAAGGGATTATAAACATAAGGGAATAAAATTAAACCCTAGGACGAATACTAAACCCTATGAATATAAAACTTGTGATTAATATTATAAACTCAAGGAATTTATAGTATAAAACTAATGGATTATAAACCAAGGGAATCTATATAAAACCCTTGAATTAACATTATAAATCCTATCAAAAATGTTATACCCTAGGAATATGAACCCTTAGATTAATAAAGCAAAGGGATTTATATTATAAACACATGGCACTAATAAAAACAAGGAATAAATACTAAAAACCTAAAAAACCAAAGGATTAATATTGTAAACCAAAGGTATATAAACCATAAGATGAATATTATAAACCATAAAACAAACATGGTTTACTATGGTTGATTTTCATATTGAGACAATATGTAATATCCCTACGATAAACTATCATAAAATATCTCATAAAATGAGAATTGTTGAATAATTAAAATTTATTAATTATTATATTCATATTACATGAACAATATTCATATAATTCTAAATTGTAAGAATATTATAAGAATTAATTCTTAATTATTTTATTTAGAATATTTATTATTATTTTATATAAGTAAATTATATTTCCAAGTCCGTATATTTTATGAGTTTTAAAAATAATAGGTAAATTTTTTTACCAATGTTAGGATATTTCGACACATAGGAAATAGTTAAGAATAACTTAGTCTAGTGTAGAGTTAGGTAAAGTTTGTTTCTTTACCATGTACATTTGTAACTTATAATCTGATGGTCACGATTTGTAGTGATCCGACGGTTATCTCTCACCTTGGTATTAACGACACTTGATCCGTGGCTTAACACCCGATTGGTCCATGATCTCTATTTAAAGAGCATGGAGGGTCATTTTTCTAGTAACCGTTTATGAGAGAAACATATGTAACTTTTCTTTTGAACTGATAAATTCGCTGAAGTGGCCGCGTTGGCTCGGGGCGTGGACTGTTTCCCTCTTTGAGGGTTTTAACCACGTGTTTATCCTGGTGTAATGATTTTTTATCTGTTAGTGAGAAGTGACCTTTGGTTTTTTATCTATGGAACTTACCCTCTAAATTCCCAGATGGTATCAGAGCTATTTTGAGGGTCGTGTCCATTGTTGATCAAAATCCGAAGTCAGTGTGACTGCATGTAAATTCCGTTTTGTATATATACTATTTCTAAACATTTTTGGGCTTGGGGAACTAATCGATTTTGTCTGGAGCATCTCTTATAGTGAGGAATGTCTTTCGTTTCATGTGAAAAGTTTTTCGGCTACCCAAGTTATGTTAGTTTATATCTCGAGGTATAAAGAATCTATTTTGCAGTTATATTTGTTAATAGTTTTGATTATTTTGGTTTTTTTCTATTTATTTTGGGTATTAAGGATTTATTTATTTTCCGGATCTATACCCTCTTCTCTATGTATTCTCTTTGTTGTGTGCTCTGTGTGATCTCAACAAATTATAAATAGGAAAAAGTGATTTTTTTGCTACATATGCTCTTTCCCCGCGTCTTTGTGTGATCTCAGGAAATCAGAAATAGTAAAAACGTAATAGTTTCCGGTAAGGCTAACCGAGAATCTAACATTCTATTGTAAGGCTTTTCTTTTTGTTTTTTTTGCTCGGTTTTTGTGTTTTTTGTGCAGGAAAAGGCACTCACACCAAAGAGAAATAATAATAATAATAATAATAATAATAACCCCCCCTTCCTCCTTTCTAAAATGACATAATCATTTTGCTATATCACTTGGTGAGGGGTTAGTTTATCAGAATAGAGGTCTTGGGTTCAAGTCTCCTTCTCAAGCTTCTTTTCTAAAAAATATTTGTTCAAAGGGGCATAATTTTTTTTAAAAAGGTGCACGTCATCCTGTTCCCATAACTATTCGACATCTACATCTCAGTTTTTTCAAAAGGCATAACTTCTTCATACGGAAGCCATTTTTTGAGCCAATTTTTTTAAACGATCTAATTTTTCGAGGTCTTTCCATTGGAGTTGTTAGTTTCAGCTTTTCTCAGCTTCATTTTGTTTTTAAAAATAGAAAGTGCATGTCAAGATATTATTAATAGTACCAATTATTTCCAATGGCTACCTCATATGGTAGATATACTTAGAAGTAAAGGGATTTATACAATAGCCACATGATAAGAAATAAACCTTCGAATGATGATAAAGCTGCTAAATGGGAAAATAAACAACGTCAAGAACGAGGGTTGATAGGGATGTTCATTGCTCAAGATCTTTGATTTCATATCCTTGACATTGACACCCCTGATGAGGCCCTAGAAAAGCTAAAAAATATTTTTGGTATTCAAAATAAAATCTAGGCCCACCATCTTGAAAATGAGTTCCTTACTTTGGACCCCAATAATTTCACCTCCGTTGAAGATTTTTTGTCCAAATTTAAGACCCTCAGAATTCTTTTAGAATGTTGTAAGATCAAAAAGGATGATGGTAGACTCATATATTGCATTCTTGCTAAGCTTGGTCCTGCATACTCTATATTTGTTTCCGCATTCCATTCCACCAGAGAAGACATCATTTCTTTAGGAACCACCTATAAGAATCCCTCTTTTGATGCCTTTTGTGATTCTTTGATAAGAGAACAAGAAAAATTTTACACCTTCGTCTTATCACTGCTGGACACGCTTCTAAGAAAGACTTAGCAGCCCAACAAAAATAATATCAAAATAATCCTAGGAAGTAGTATCCTAAAAAATATGGTCCTGAACCAAACAAGGACCCTAAGAAATTTCAGCCGCAAACTAAAAAATCAAATCACCAAAATAGTAAGGAAAATCAAAACAAAGGGAAGAAGACAGATAGAAATTGCAACTTTTGTAATCGGGATGGCCATATAGAGTCCAAATGTTTTAAGAAGATGTAAACCATAAAAGCAGCAATGCAGAAGCAGAACATCAATTTGGAGCACTCTTCACCTTCATCTTCAGGCATGTCACTTTCTATTTCTGGTTCTCAAGCATCAAGATCTGTTTATGCATTAAATGTATCTTCTTATTCTCCTTCTCATTAGTGGCTCATTGATTCTGGAGCTTCTTACCACATGGATAAAAATAAATCTATTTTTTCTTCTTTAAATGATTGTAACACCAAACATATTTATGTCGGTGATGATAGGTATCTTAGTGTTGTAGGATCTGGAACCATTCATCTAGATAATGGTCAGTTTAATTATGTACTATGTGTTCCTACCTTGTCATGCAACCTTCTATCTATTTATCAGATAACTCATTCAAGTGAAGGGAAAATAATAGAATTCTCACCTCATGGTGTTGTAATCAAGGACCTCAAAGATCCTAAACATATTTTAGCTACTGGCATTGCTGATGATTCCACAAGGTTGTATAAGTTTGACAACTTTGGGTCATCATCTCTTCCCTCTGTTTTTATTGCTCATAATGATGATGTGAGCAAAATTTGGCATGAGCGATTTGGTCACTTAAACTATCGCTCTCGTCAAACTCTATGTAAGGAAAATATGGTGACGGGCCTTCCTATGGTATCTTTCCGAGATGGTGTTTTCTCCAGATGTGTACTCGAAAAACATCATCGGGATAGTTTTGTCAAACGTGCCACTTGCCACGCTTCAGTCCCTTTGCAGCTTGTGCACAGTGACTTATGTGGTTCACTTCCTGTTTTTTCCTTCACTGCTTGCAAGTACTTCTTAACTTTCATTGATGATTTTTCTAGACACACTTGAGTATATTTATTAAAAATCAAGAGTGAAGTTTTTAACATGTTCTTGGCCTTTAAGCCCTTTGTTGAGAAACAATCTTCACATCAAATTTTTAAGTTAAGATCAGACTATGGAAGAGAATATGTTAACAAAAAATTTATCAACTTCTGCACTGAGCATGGAATTCAATTGCAACATACTATTCCATATAATCCACAACAAAATGGTGTAGCTAAAAAGAAGAATCGTACCTTAAAATAAATGGCTAATTGTATGCTTCAATCTAAAGGACTTGGTCTCAATTTTTGGGCAGAAGCCGTTAACTGTGAAAATTACATAGTAAATCACACTCCTACTAAGGTTTTAAAGAATATAACTCTAGAAGAAGCTTGGAGCTCAATCAAACCAGATGTAAGTCACTTTCATCTTTTTGGAAGTTATGCTTGGGCCCATATTCCAGATGCGAAACATAAAGCCTTAGAACCTAAGAGTGAAAAATGTATTTTTGTTGGATATTCTGAAGATGTCAAAGGATATAGACTTCTTCAACTGAAATCCAATAATATAATCATTAGAAGAGATGTAAAGTTTTATGAAAATATATCGGCCTACGAGCCTAGTTCGACGGGTGTGCCACCTTTGGCATGCGAGCCTGATTCAACCTATGTGCCACCTCTCTCTCTCTTCTCTATTTTTAATAGCATTCCTTCTATTTCAGATGATGACATCAAGGATGACAATCCTCCTCTAGCTCGTGAAATTGTTCCTTATACTCCACCACTTCCAAGATGCGCCCACTCTACTCAGGATGCAGCAGGCTCTCTTGCGGGTGACCCTACCGATCGACGATGTAAACATTCTTAGTTCGAATGAGCCTCTTCCTTATTAGCTCAAGTTCCAGAAAAACTTGATCCAAAAACCTTTGAAGAAGCCTCCAGTCATCCAGATTGGGATGAAGCTATGAATGAAGAGTATCGTTCCTTATTGGGAAACAATACTTGGGATCTTGTTCCTCTTCCAAAAGGAAGAAAACTTGTCAAATGCAAATGGGTGTACAAAACAAAGTTTGGACTAGATGGAAAAGTGGATAGACATAAAGCTCGTCTTCTCGCTAAAGTTTTTTCACATGTTGAAGGCATTGACTATACTGAAACCTTCTGCCCTGTTGCCAAAGTGAATTCTATCCACCATGTTCTTTCCCTTACTGCCTCTTTTCAATGGGAAGTCCATCAGATGGATGTTAAATCTGCCTTCTTACATGGAGATTTGCATGAAGAAATCTACATGGAACAACCCCCTAGCTTTATCCAAAAAGACTCTAGCCTTGTTTTTTGCCTTAGGAAGTCTCTCTATGGTCTTAGACAAGTTCCTCGGGCTTGGTATGCCAAAATTGATAGATTTCTCTTAGATTTAATGGCTTTTCTAGGTGTCATTCTGACAACACTGTCTACACCAAGAAGGTGGGTAATTCCTTCACCATCCTTGTTCTTTATGTTGATGATCTTATCCTTACTGGTAGTGATCCAAACCATATAAACCATGTGAAGTCTAGCCTCTAGAATAACTTTGAAATGATAGACATAGGACAATTGCATTATTTCATTGGTCTTCAAGTCTTGCAATCCAAGGAAGGCATTACCCTCTCTTAGTCCAAGTATGCCTGTGATCTTATACACCACTTTCACATGGAAGAATGTAAGCCTGCCCCTTCTCCCTTTCAGACTGGAGTCAAGCTTTTAGTCAACTGTACTACCCCTGAAGTTGATGCTACCTTATATTGTCAACTTGTTGGTAAAATTTTGTATCTAACCCATACCCGTCGTGACCTTTCCTTTGTCATTGGTCTTGTCACTTGGTTTATGCACCAACCTCATGAAATTCACTGGAAAGTAGCTAAAAGAATACTTTGATATATTCGATGTACAGTTCAGTTCAGGATTCACTACAGTACAGGAGCATCTCCCTTGTTGATTGGTTTCACTGATTCTGATTGGGTTGGTGACCCTGATGATCAGAAGTCCACTGCAGGATATGTATTCACTCTTGTTTCAAGACCTATTATTTGGTCTTGTAAGAAACAAAGTGCCATCTCCCTTTCTTCAGCAGAAGCAGAGTATCATGGTGCAGTTGAAGCCAGCAAGGAAGCCATGTGGCTTTGTCAAAAACTGTCTGAATTTGGTCTTCATTAGCAGCATCCAAAAACACTTTGGTGTGATAATCAGAGTGCCAATCAGCTATGTAAATATCCAGTTCAGCATCCGCGTATGAAACACATTGAACTCAACATACACTTCATCAGAAAGCTCATTCATGATCGTGTTCTTGAAGTGCAGTATTGTCCAACCAATGATCAAGTAGCTGATATCTTTATGAAGGCTCTCACAGAAGTGAATTTTACCAAACTTCGATCCATGCTTGGATTTTAGGAAAGTTGTCATTAAGGGGGGATACGCTCTAATGCCTCCTTCCTTCTCCTATTGTGTCGCTTTTGTAAATCCTTCAATGCTATCCCAATTTGTTCTTAAGGGGGGATATTAGGATATTTCGACACATAGGAAATAGGCTCCTTTTGTGTCACCTTTATAAATCCTTCAATCCTATCCCAAGTTGTTATTAAGGGGGGATGTTAGGATATTCCGACACATAGGAAATATTTAAGAATAACTTAGTCTAGTGTAGAGTTAGGTAAAGTGTATTTCTTTACCATGTACATTTGTAACTAAAATCTGATGGTCACGATTTGTAATGATCCGATGGTTATCTCTCACCTCGGTATTAACGACACTTGATCTATGGCTTAACACCCGATTGGTCCATGATCTATATTTATAGAGCATGGAGGGTCATTTGTCCGATAACCATTTCTGAGATAAACATATGCAACTTTTCTTTTATATTGATAAATTCCTTGAACTGGCCATGTTGCCTCAGGGCGTGGACTATTTCTCTCTTTGAGGTTTTAACCTCGTGATTATACTGGTGTACTGATCTGTGATCTGTTTGTGAGGGGTGACCTTTGGATCTTAATATAGGGAACTTGACCTATAAATTCCTACAACCGAAGTTTTGTTTAAGTGATATTTTGTTCACAAGACAAAATCAAATTGACGTTGAAAAGACAATAATGAGAGATTTATGGATGATTTATGGAGTGATTTAAGAATTTAGGAAACATCATATTTATGGATTGATTTATGGGTGATTTATGTTATGCTTTTAGATTTAGATAATCTCTTGCATTTTCTTAATTCTACTTATTGCAAGTCTATGGGAAAATATGAGAACTAATGATAGAATACATGGAAAATGGATTCAAAAGAGAAGAAGGAATTCCAAGCATGCATAAAAAGATAAGTAACTATGTCATTTAAAAATATTTTATTTTCATATTGTGCATGATGAAACAAAATTTCAATTTATTTGCTTGGAAATTTTCATATGATAAAGAATCAAGATTTTTTCATGAGAAAACCTTTATGGAATTTCATTCATAGAGGAATAGGTGTTGTTCATTAAATTCTTAGAAGATTTCATGCACTTTGAATTCTTTAATTTGTTTCATGGCTAAATAAGTCTGTGAATTGCACGAGTTATTGGAAAATATGGTACAAATATGACTTCGTATCTCCCAAACCATGATAGATGTGTACGAATGGAAAGAGGTTTATTTTATATGAGCTCGTTATCGCCAAAATTTTCTTTAAGATTTGAAAAATTCATTTTCAATTTCTCGGAAACCATGTCTAAAATTGATGTTAAAAACAATAAATTATTTGATATTTAAATCTGGAAAATAGGCTACAACGATTCATTCAAATATTCCAAACCATGATACATGTGTAAAACATAAAAAATGTTTTCTTTTATACACCTGTTTCCAACAAAATCCACTTTTTTTTTTTTAAATTATTTCCAAATGTTTGAAAACCATGCCCAAAATCCATGACTTAAACATAAAATTATTTAATATTTAAATTTGGAAAATTGGCTACCAAAATTCATTCAAATCTTCCAAAGTATAACATCTGTGTAAAAGTTGAGGGACGTTTCTTTTAGTGAATCCATTCCAAATAGAAATATGTTTTGGTTTTTTGAAATCTATTTCCAGCTATTCAGAAACCGTGTCCAAAGTTTATGGCTTAAAAAAAAAACAGTGTTTCCATTTGAGTTTTGAGCACAATAAGAATAATTGTTATGTGTATAGAGATAAATATTATGTTAATGTTCTTAAAAAAAAATAAATTAATTTCATGCACAAACCAATAATTATTAATTTTGATACATTTGTGTTCATATTTCTTGAAAAGAAATAAGTTATTCACATACATTAAAAAAAATAAAACAATTATGTTCATAATTATTGAAAAAGAATTAAGATATTTAATTTAAAAGATTACCGAGTACGTTCGCATCATGAAAATTCATTAATGTTTTAAAATGAAATATTTATGTGCATAGGAATAATATTTAGGATATAGGATCTAATCGAATTGAATATGTCATTTTACATGCATGTGAAGCATGAGTTGTGCAGAAAGAGATAAGTAACTCTTTTGAGAAAGAGTTCTCGTAAAGGTTTTGCATTAAAGAGTTGGACGATGGTTTCAGGTTTTGCCTTGTAGATGTATTAGGTAGCGTGCAAAAGTGTATTTTCCCATGGTACTGTAGTTTTGATGGCTTCCACTTTTTTATTTAATATATATTTATAGCTGTAATATAGTGTTGAGCCATGACAGCCACAGCGTGGTGCAGAAAACATGTATGCAGACACTTGAATTATCATTACGTGGAATAATATGAAGGAAGATCAAATGTATTTGAGCTTTAGTTAGAGTGGAATTAATTTAGGCTTCCAAGAGAGCCTGGGTTATTTTAATAAATCAGTGTCAATTAATTGTAGTTTAGTATTAATTTAGTATTAATTAAGTATTGAGTAGAATAAAAAAATTATAAAGATGGTAAATAATAATTTATTTTAAAGGTTAAAGAAAATGAATATGGAAATAATATAAATATAATTAATTCTAGTTTAGTATTAATCAAGTATTGAGTAGAATTAAAAAATTATAAAGATAATAAATAATAATTTATTTTAAAGGTTTCAGAAAAAGAATATGAAAATAATATAAATGTAATTTTGAATAAATTGGTTTAAATAATTTTAATTTTAATATGATTAAATACCATATCATATAAATGAGGAAAAAGAAATATTGAAACAACAATATTTAATTTAAATTTAAAGTTAAAAAATTTGTAAACTTAAACTAATAAAAAAATTACATATATTACATCCACTATATAGTCTCTATTTTTTTAAGAAAATTAAAATTCTCTACCACCATCATATCATCTCATTATCTATAATATATATCAAAATTTTAAATTAGAAATAAAAAATACATATTTCTCTTAATTAATTAATTTTACATTTTTTTTTATATATATTCTTTTATAAAATAAAAAATCATGAAAAATTCTTTTGAACTAACTCAAATTAGAATAATTTAATGTATTACATACCAACATTCAACTATTACTAGATTTTTTGTACTTTATTATTTTTTTTTTGAAAAATCACATTATCATTAATAGGTGAACTACATTTAATAGTTATACACTTGTCAACTTTTAAATGATAATATGATTTTGTTCAAAATTTCTGACAAAATAGATATAGATGACACAATTTTACACTCTAAAATATTTTATACTTTTAACCCAAATCTCCATTATTCTAATTATAAATTCAATTCAAAATAATTGATCATGTTAATTAAGTCTATATCATTATTAAAAAATTATTGCGAATTGGATTATAGTCTATAATCGAACAATTATTTTCAAAGTCACCCAATAATATTCCTGCTGATTATCATCGTCATCGTTGCATAGTAGAAAGTAACGTAAGAGTAAAATCCAAAAGAAGGAGTCAAAACTAATGTGAGATGAACGATCCCAATCTTGGCCGAAAAGGAGTATACCAGTGTGCGAAAAGTCTTCCCTTGGAGAAGAGCAAAGCCACTTGCTTATTCAAATGAACTCGACATCTCTCACGTGAAGATTGTGTGCCGACAGCACCGTCATTTTTTTCCTAAATATCTCAAGTATTATAAAGCATATCTAGACAAGCCACCTTGTCTTATTCCCATTATCTCGTTAATAAGTCTTACATGTATATATCTTTTTTTCCCATTTTGTAAGAAAGCGCTCAAAGGTTAGAAAAATAAAATAATGATTTTTTAAACTTTGCTGGTCCTACTCCCACTATCTCGTAAATCAGTCTTACATGTACATATATTTTTTTCCCATTTTGTAAGAATGGGCTCAAAGGTTAGAAAAATAAAATAATGATTTTTAAAAAAGTTCAATAAGAAAAATACAGTTTTTAGTATCACATTGGATTTTACATATTGATTAAAATATATAAACTAAAATTTTAAAGGAATTTATTTAAAGCATGAACCGCCAACGATCACCATGCTTATTCTCACTCAGAAAATTAAACTTAATTGGCTAGTTGCGTACTTAATCTTGGTGACACTAAGGGAAGGTGGAGTGAGATATTTTAATTACATTATTGTCTAATATGAAATGAAGACACTCTTGGCCATGTTCTTAAATATGAAATTTAGACACTCTTGGCCATGTGCTTAAAGTAAAATATGTTGACTATAATGAGATCATTGTATGGGTGAATGAAGTTAAGAGAGTAGAACACCATCATGGATTTTGTTGGGTGAGTCTTGATATTTGCCTCACACATATAAAAGAACATTACCAATATATAAAGAAGGTTATGAGGTGTTATACTCTGTTATAGGGTAACTAACAAAGGCACGTCAGTATAAGCGTGTGTAGAACCATGAGCACTCAACTGCAATAAATTAAGTCATAATGGATCGGTCAAAGGTGGATTGGCATGAGCAACATAATCGTCTAATAAAGTCTTAATAGAGACAAGATCACTACAAGAAGGACCATGTACACACTTCAATACTATGTGATGGTCTCAGTCTTGGGCACTCACACGCATTCTCCGTGCATAAGTGATAACTCCACTCCATTCCGGAGAGAAAGCTTAAAAACGATGTGGTTGTCGACTAACAAATTCAGCGAGGGCGATTATTATTAAACAAAAATTAGGTTAGTGAAAAGCACGCTAGGGACAGAACCATGAACTCGGGCAAAACATTACGCATTAGAAACGTCCTAAAAGATAGAATGCACAAACCAAAATAAAAATAATCTTGCAGTGTAACAGTTATACTAATGACCTCCTTCCCTTCCCATTTAGCGTTAAACTCGATGCAAATTTCCTTATTAGCCATGGGGCACCCCTCGCGAGGAACTAGAGAGTATGGCTAATATATGTCCCACGTATAGTGAAGACGATCGTGACCATGCACCTATGCATGAGCCCTAAACATATAGGCCACTATGGTCACCACCGATAATAACATGACCTCCACGGAGAGTCGCAGGACAAATCCACACGCAAGGGCATGACACTTATCTCCAAAAAGGATCCAAGATAGAAACCCCCTTGAGATTTTCCTCCATAGTGGTCCCTATGTGATACAAAAAATGTTAATAACATCATTTGTATGTGTGAAAATTCTGCTCTATCGCACCACCCGATACTAAGTGAAATGGGCCATGTCACTAGGCCTAGCTCAAGTGTGACCTCGTGCTAAATTTTGTTCTGCTATAGCTTGTTTTTGTTTGGCTTGCAAGACGTCCAATTGTGTTGTGAGAGTGCCTAAGATATTGGTTTTGAAATCTTCTTAGAAATTGTTGATTTCCATCCAAGTTACGCTGCCATCATCAACTTTATTATTTCTGGCAATAGTATCTCATCAAGTTGGCCTGATGTGCAAACTGCCTCGAGAGAACGTGATACACAACTAAATAATGGCATCATAACTTTCGTGATAAATGTCTCATTTTACCAATAAATTTAATGTTTCTATCCATTCATCCCTTTTATCATAGTTACTTTTAAAACATCTTTAGCTAATGTAGCATAAGGAGACCTTTGTAAATTATACTAAAACTGTTCAACATATTCTTCTAGAGTTTCATTATCTTTTTCGGTCATATTAAATATTTCATCTTTCAAATCTCTAGTTGTGCAGTAATCCTAATATTTAGTTAGAAAAGAATTTTCATTTGATCCTAAGAGTTAATATTTCCTCCACCAAGCCCCATAAACCATCACAAAGTTTCTCTCTTTTAATGTGGATAGAAAAAAATTTATCTTTTTGGGATCAGTGGTGTAATCATATCCCCTACATAAAACATCAAATTCGAACAAGAAGGCATGAGTATCTTCTAAGGTTGAAGCATGGAAAGTAGGAATGCTCTACAAAGTGATGGCTTTCATGGGGGAATTAGCAACTAGGTCCAAGATTGGATACTCCAACTTTGTTGTTTGTCCCTGAGGCTGATTATGTTGCATTTGGTTAAAGATGTGCTAATAATATTCAGGAATCTCTTGGTCTAGAAATTTGATTTGGAAATGACAGGAAGAAAGATTTGGAAGGGGCTTATAACACTACCTTGATCTTGGATATCGGGTATCTTTTCTTCAACCAAGATATTAGGAAATCGAGGTTTCATTGATTTCAGATTTTCTCCTACAAACCACTAGCTTCTCCCTCTCCTTCTTGCAGGTTGCACTTATTTCCCTCTTGTGAAGTGTTAGAATGAATTTTTTTTGTAATCTGAAAGCTTTGTTCAGACCCTTTGGTTTTTCTATGGACCTTGGCGTGAGCTGCAGATGGTGAGCCTCGTGCTTGAGGGATTACAAGAGAGCTTTTTCGAGATATGGTCTGGGGTACTACTAATGCTTGAGATTATGATTTTCTTATGATTTCATATATAAAGGTCGATATTCAAAGGGTCGTCAACCCCTTGGGTTTGGTGGATTTAGGTCGTGGATTTGGATCTATTTCTACTTTTTTCTTCCAATTCATTCTTAAAAACATATATTCCTATCTGCTTTACATGCATCTGCTAGAAAGCAGGATCCAGAGGAAGTATTATACTTCTTGGTATTGTAACACCCCTAGTTTTATGTTTTTCAAGTCAGACAATTGAACTTAAGTCCAAAGGGGAGTGGACCCCAATGGATAATTATTGTGTGGATGTAATTAATTATTTATTTATGAAAAATAAATAAAATGTTTTGTGTGTACTATGACCAAATGAGATTTTCGAGATCACTTGCCTAATCCATGAGGTATGGAAAGAGGCTAAGACTTTCCCCAAAATCTTTCAAAATTCCTTAAAAGAATTTATTTCTAATTTAGATTTTTGAGGAAAAATATAAATTTCCCCAATGACGAGGAAAGTAGTTGGGAAGAGGTTAAAAGATGGAAAAGAAGAAAGCAGCTTTAAATTCCTTAAATAAGTGAAGCCTAGGCAAACAAGAATAAAAGCATCCTGAAATTATGGACGGGGAATTAGAAATAGGATTTGGGGAGAGAATAACTTAGACAAGCTACTCCAGAATAGATTGGGGTGGTCTCTTCTTGGAGATGATCTTAGCTCGGGGGTGAATTTGGGAGATAATGGAAGTCTAAGGTTGGGAGGACTGGTCATAGAAAAATTGTGGTATGCACATATGATATGTGATATTTTGTTACAAATTTGGTTATGAACTTACAATATTATATTTGGATTTAAAATTTTGAATTGATGTCTTAAAATTAATAAATTCTTACATTTAACAGAGATCATCAGAAGAAAATAATCTTTTGAATTCTGTATAGTTGTAGGAATGTAATATATGGGAAAGTATCAACCAGAATTTATAAACCAGAGTATGGTCTAAATCTGGAGATATATATTTATCCCATAGATATTTCAAAAACTTTAACTCTACTTCTATAATGAACAGAATAGTAACCGAAATGTATAGAAACTATAAATTAGCATCTAATTGAGATTATATCTGCTACTATATTACAACTGTCATTATTAGAGAATAAATAACATGCTGAACTATCCTAACCAATTTTCAAGTTTATTTAAAGTTATAAAATTTTTTATTGTAATGATACAGAATGTAAGATGTAGATACAAAGAAAATTCATATGAGAGGAATGCAATACTTATCTATCTTACAGTTGTAAGTTAAATAGAGTAAGTAAAAGTTTTCAAACTTCCTGTTATTATATTAACTCAAAATCTAAGTCGAATATAAATATGCTTTTATGCACATAAAAATAGTGAAATTTTGAATATAAATTACTACTATAATTTAAGAAAAAATTGAAGGGAATGTCACGTCTCCCAGACCCATTTTTTTTTTCTCATTTTCATAACAAGTCTATATACATTACCCCGATTGGGGAAGACAATTGAACCTGTGATGAGTGCTACACATATAACATAACTCAAATATTCTCCGCTTTATGCGCCGATAACAATTATAGTTTTTATACTGAATCACTTGCAATTTCAGACTGTTATCTGGGGTTTAGATTCTTTTCAGTACTTATAGCCAGCTATGGAATACAAGAATTTCCATGAGAATTTTTGGGCTTGACCTCCCCTCTTCTTAGTCCATATAGTAGACTTATATATATATATATATTACTTTGTATTTCTCAGGTTTTTTTTTTTTTTTTTTGTGCAGAGTTTTGTCCAACTCTAGATGATCACTAGGCCCTTACTCAAACTTCCCAGTTTGCAGGCCTGATAAGATTTTGAACATTTTAAAGTTCCAGCATCGAGGTATAGATGTATGCCTCCTCGCATACATCTATCTCTGCGCAGTTAACCTCCATTGCTCCAACTACTTTCCCAGTAGTTTCTATGGACGGTAAGCAGATGCTCGGTTCATGGTATTTTTACACATACTTACAATCTTCCCTCACACAAACTTTTATCACACAATAGATTTTTTTTCAATAGGCTTTTCCCCCCTTATTTTTCTGTTACAACCATTCAACATGTGTGACACTATGGTACAGATTCAACTGTTCCATGGGAAAACTAGGAAACAGATCCTCTTGCTTTACTCAATGTAGGTAGAGAATACTGAACTGGATAGTTTAAAATCCCTAGTGTTAGATCCTCGTCCTTAGTTAGGATTAAACTTTTGCTTCCATATGTGTACAATTACATTTAATAGAATAATGAAAATTCTAAATTTTACAATTCTCTCCATTGTAACAGCTGACATACTGAACCCCATACCGCTATCACAGGGTTGTTGTTTCCTACTTTCTGTTATTGATTTCAATGAATTCTGTGCCATCAGTATTGTTGTGATAGGTTTAGTTGTTTGGTACTTGCTGTTCATGGGTCTGTTTTGTTAACAATTTCTGTTTATACACACCGAAATTAAATATTTCTCTAAGAGATAGCAAGCTATACCTATACATGGTTATTATATTTGCTGTTCAATTGATCTATCATCTCTAACCTCATTGCTACCAGATACTCATCCATACAACCCAACCATTTGTCTCTGCTATCAATAGCTTTGGTTTGCAATTACAGGAATTACTTAACAATTAATCAATCTAACATTTGCATAATGCACCATAACATGACAATTCATAAACTGCATAATGAACCATAATATCACAATTCATAAACTGCATAATGGACCATAATATCACAATTCATAAACTGCATAATGGACCATAATATCACAATTCATAAAACAAGGATATGTTTAATGCAGACTTACAGAAATCTCCCAATTTATGCATGCACACCTCTACTATGACCAGTCCACCCAACCTTAGAGTTCGTTTGTCTCCAGAACTCACCCCCGAGCTAAGATCCTCCAAGAACAGACTAACCTCAATCTGTTCTGGAGCAGCTTATTTAAGCTGTGCTTTCCCCAAAGCCTGTTTCCAATTCTGCGTCCAGAATTTCAGGATGCTTTATTCCTGTTTAGCCTAGGCTTTCCATTTTGGGACTCTTTAAAGCTGCTTTAAGCTTTTCCTCAGCTTTTCCAGCTTTTTCTCACCTCTTCCCAACTACTCCTCTTCATTGGGGAAATTTAGATTTTTCTTCAAAAATCTAAATTAGAAATAATTTCTTTCAAGGATTTTTGAAAGATTTTGGGGAAAGTATTTTTTCCTTTTCCATCACCTCATGGATTAGGCATATGATCTCATTTTCTCATCTGGTCATAGTGCATACATAATATTTTATTTATTTTTCATAAATAAATAGTTAACCACATCCACACAATAATTATCCATTGGGGTCCACTCCCCTTTGGATGTATGTTCAAATGTCTCATTTGAAAAGCATAGAACTTGGGGGTGTTACAGGGAAATTGGGGAAGTAAACATGAGTAATTATAATTGCAGAAATAAGTACATGATATCAGTCATATTCAAGTATCTAAAGATGGTAACAAAGCTAGTGAATTGGTACCCCTGCGGTATCACTATTCATTTTATAGGATTCAGTTTATTGATAATAATAAAATAAAAAGGCTAGAACCATATTATTAATGAAATTGTTACCATGTCTCTTCTAAATCACTAGAAGTGCCATTTAATTAATTATGGTAAGAACATAAAAACAAATACACTAGTTCGAGAGTAATATCATCCATTATAAATTCATAGAACAATGTCTATTAGAAATATAATAAATTATTGAATATGGAAGTTTCTGTAAATAGAGATCACCCTCTACAATATTCATCATATTCTCAGTAGCAGAAATTTAACATCCATACAATAAGATATGAAAAATAAAATAGCTCAGAAAATTTATGCTATTGATAAACTGTAAATTTATATAAATGATATAATTGTAATGAATTTGTAAAATCCATATATGGTATTATTGTACTGGGAAATGTTAGAAATGAAACTTTAATAATCTGCCTTAGAATTTCCAAAAAGGCTCAGAGGGTATTGATTATTTTAATTTACAAAAATAATATTTTATAAAAGCTCCACTGTAACAGAGTAATAATACTAGACGAAGAGCATCAACCAACCTGTATCGAGAGAATGGAGTCAAATTCTGAGATATAATTAAATCGAAAACCAGAGTATCTTTTCTATAATGAAGTATAGAATAGGGAAGCAGAGTTGCCTGTGTCACACATAATACACTTGAAGTTAAAACATAGAGAATAAAATGAAAAGGAATTAAAATTTAGTGAACCATTAAAACTTAGGTTGTAAAATTTAAAAATGTACGTGAATATAAGAAAATTTCAGTTCATGAGGAAGCTTGACCTTGGAGCCAAAGTTGACCTCGTTTAAAAGCGATGGGAAATTTTTTTAAAACCCTCATTCTCACGAACTGGGTAACAAAGAGCATACCCATAAATATATTACAAAATTTTCATGGATACACTCTGTTGAGCAAATTCAACGAAAACCAAAATAAACAATATACTAATTGGGGTTGATGTTGCCAATCGAATATGAAAATAAAATCGATAAAATACAAACGAACTTTTGGAAATCTTACCGAGGGTGCTTTGGAAAAGAGCAACCCTGAATGTAGAACTTGCAAATTAAAATACACTTTATCCTCTTCCATAGAGGCTGCATTAAACACAGAGAAGGGTGTCGAATAAAATAAAAAATAAATCGTATGAACAGAGTTCCATATCATATGATACACAACGATAACTAAGTATAAGATTTTCAAAGAAAATCAAGAATACATCGACTAGAATACTGGAAACTATGTGTAGAGATTTAATACTTACCAAGCTAAAGAAGTCTCTACCAAATGGATGGGTTTGTTAATAAACAGAGAAAACCCTTCATCATAGTTCCATAGAGGAATGCGGTCAGGAGCAAAATCATCTCAATACAATGAGAGGAAAATGAATTATCCCTCTTTGATACATAATATTAAATTCAACTGAGATTCAAAACTATAACTATTTACTACCCTCCATGTGTCATTATCTGCGGTAATCGTATGAGGCAAGAAGATAGGTTCGATAAAATTAAATATGAAAGACGGGTTAAAAGTCATTCCATACAAATTTAATCAATACAATGAAACGATTCACTTCAGAATATTGAGGTTATCAGTACACAGTAACAAGACTTGACGGATAACATTTATGTAAATTAAATTCAACTGTAAGGAAGTTTAACTCCTGAAGTTAAATATTGGTACAAACTAGCCGAATGGAAAATTCGTGAAGTGACTTCAAGCTTAGTAAACAAGAGCTATTAAATATGTATATATCTTAATTACTATTCCTTACAAAATGAAATCATATTTAATAATTCGATGGCATAAACAATTCGTTGACTTTTAAATAGGGAAACGATAAATATAATACCCTAGTATAAGTGATTAACATGGGTAGTAAATACCTAGGGTATCAAACAAAGGTTTAAATGATGAAGTACTCATAACGTGAACGAAACAATAACTCCATAAATGCAATGAGCCTAGAAATACATGAAGCCGATGTTATGCGGAAACCAAAGAAAGAATCATACTTGATATACGAATGGAAATATTTACCATTGTCATAAGCTCTAATTACCCGAAAGTATACATAGGTATTCAATTGATTTCACTATGAACATTAAATAAGAAAGTCATGAATATTATTATACCTATAGGGTAAGAGCTTAACTATATATATGTGTGTGTGTGTGTGAATTGAATTCAAATTTGGGCTATCATGAAAATCGATCTTACGTGGGTATGTATATATATATATACAAGAGGTAAATCAATTTATTTGATTCGATAATATATATATGTTATGAGGAATATATGTTATGTATTAACATATATGTGTTAATATAAATTCTCCAATACAATGTATGTTATGAGAAAGATAACATAAAACAAAATGAGGAAGATAACATGTAATTATTAAAATTAAAATGATCTTGTTTAAGGGACAATTAATTAATATAACCCCTTTCTATTAAAATGACATAAATAGTTATGAAGGGTATACTTGGAGGATGTAAAAGAATTAGAGACAAAAGTATGTGATTATTCCATAAAAATTCTTGTCCTTAATAATATTAATACAGTAGTTAAGTATTAATGATGAAATCAATTAAGGATAATTTAAAAGATTAATGTGCATTCTTCCTCAAAAAAAAATAAAAAATAAACAATTTGTGTTTGGGAGGAGAGTCATTACAAATGGTATCAGAGCCCAGGTTGGAAAATCTGGGCTATGTCTTTTCATGCTCACTGTATATTATCTTTTACTTAGATTTTTTTTTTTACTGATATTGTTTTGGTTAGTGTACAAAGGTACTGAACTGAAAAGTCAATGGCTGAAGAAGATGAACTCTATGTCGATCTGGGTGGTAGAGATAATACACTAGATCCCAACGCTCCTTTAATGGCTATGTTACTCAGGTTGCAATGAGATATGGGAAAGATAAGAAGTCAGAATGACAGGCTTTCATTAGCTAGTGAGGAGCAGGAAAAACTGATAACAGAACTGACTTTGCGGAACAACCAAGAAGGTGAAGGTTCCAGAAGGAGGAGGAAAGGTAGGTTCTCAAATGATTCTAAGGAATATGACACTACTAGACATCAGTCTAAATAGAAGAAGGAATTATAGGGTGAATTCCAAAAAATTAAACCTCCCTCCTATGATAGAGAGAAGGAGGAAGATGTTGAGGCATGGCTGTTGAATATGATTAAGTATTTTCAGGTCTACGAATATGAAAGCAATCTGAAGGCCAGATTGGCTATCTACCAGTTGCAAGGTAAGGCTACCTTGTGGTGGGAGGAGACAAAAATGGTTCATGCCATTGATGAAAAAAAAATGACTTGGGAAGATTTCCAAGTTAAGTTTAAAAATCGTTATTTGAACGAACACTATTATGATGATAAAGCAAAGGAGTTTCATGAACTTAGATTGGGACAACTCACCATAGATGATTTTGTCACCAATTTTACAAATCTCTTAAGGTATTTTCCTTATATTCGTGAAGAGAAAGAAAAGGTGCAAAGGTTTTTGAACTGTTTTCCTACTGTGTACAAGGAGAAAATAGAGTTCGATAATCCAAAAACTATGGACGAAGTGGTGAGGAAAGCTAGATTATGCTACTATAAATTTAAAGGAAAGAGTGAACATGGGAAAAGCTAGATAAACAAGGGTGAATTCAAAGGATAGAAACAGAAACCAGCTTATTTGAAGAAATTTGGTAGGGATCATTAGCGGAAGAAATTTAACAAACGAAAGGAAAGCCAAACTGCTCAATCCCAAGTTGGTTCAAAGAAAATAAATGGGGATAATAAGAAGGAAGGAACATTTAAAATGCGAGAGCATTTAAAATGTTGGGGTTGCAGAGAACCTCATCTGTTCAGGGACTATCCACACAGAAATATTCAGATGGTTCTGAGAGATAGAGAAGCTACCACAGTGAATGATATAGTAAGGAACATACCCACTATCAGTATTGCCTTGGAGAACCAACAAGCAGAACATCATTCTACTATGGTCAAGATGGAAGGTAAAATCTCTAATCAATCTGTTACTATCTTAATTGATCTGGGTGCTTCGTTGAGTTATATTAGTCCACAAGTTGTCGAAAAATGTAAACTCAGAACAGAAAAGTTTCAACATCCATGGTTGGTACAACTAGCTATTGGAACTAAACGCAAAGTAACTCATAATATACCTAAAATAGCTATTAAATTGAATTAATATAAAAAAAAAAGTTGATTTAAACATTCTGCCATTAGGATCTTATGATTTATTGACAGGAATGGACTGGCTAGAAAAGAAAAAGGCCATGCTGAATTGTTGGGACAAAACTCTGCACTGTATAGATGATGAAGGCAAACCATTCACACTAAAAGGGAAACCGAAACCTATTTATGTAAGGCAAATATCCGTCCTTCAGCTAAAAATAAAAACTAGAAAAGGATATCGAGTATATGTTGTACATGTTGAAGAATTAGGACAACAACCTGAAGAAAAATTGCTAGACACTTTTCCAGCGGTAAGAGAATTTAAGGAATTTTTTCCAGATAAGATTCCTCATGTTCCCCCCAAAAGAGAGATTTATTTTTCAATCGAATTGGTGCCAGGAGCAACACTAGTTTATAGAGCCCCTTATAGGATGAGCCCTCCTAAACTCATGGAGTTAAAAATGCAATTACAAGAACTATTGGATAAGGGTTACATCAGACCGAGTGTATCCCCTTGGGGAGCACTGGTGCTGTTCGTGAAAAAGAAGGATGGAACCTTCATAATGTGCATTGACTACTATCAACTGAATAAGTTGACAATAAAAAATAGGTACCCATTGCCCAGAATAGATGACCTTTTTTATCAGGTGAGAGGAGCTTCAGTATTCTCTAAGATTGACTTAAGGACTGGTTATCACCAACTCAGAATTAAGGACGAAGATATCAGTAAAACATCTTTTCGAACTAGGTATGGGCACTACGAATTTGTAGTCCTACCTTTTGGTTTGACGAATGCCCCTGCCACTTTTATGTGCTTAATGAAAAGTGTTTTTAACAAGTACTTAGATAAATTCATACTAGTGTTCATAGACGATGTTCTAGTCTATTCAAAGAGTGAATAAAAACATAAGGAACATCTTAGAATTGTGTTACAGACTCTTAAGGAGAATCAGTTATATGCCAAATTTAGCAAATGTGAATTTTATAAGGATAAAATTCAATATCTGGGCCATATCATTTCTGAACAAGGATTTTCTGTTGATCCTGAAAAGCTAGAAGCCATAAGAGAGTGGCCTGTGCATACTGATGTATCAGAAGTAAGGTCATTTATGGGGATTGCAGGTTATTATTGAAGGTTTGTGGAAATATTTTCTGCAATAGCATATCCCATAACTTCACTACAGAGGAAAGACACCAAATTTGAGTGGACTGAAAAATGCCAACATAGAGTTGAACAACTGAAATTCAAACTTACCACAACACCTATAATGAATATTGCAGATCCTAATAAAGAGTTTTTCGTGTGTATGGATGCATGTAGAGAGGGGTTGGGAGGAGTTCTACTGCAAGAGAATTCTATCGTTGCATATGAATCTAGAAAACTTAAGAAACATGAACAGAATTACAATGTATATGATCTAGAATTTGTTGTTGTAATTCATGCCTTGAATATGTGGTGACACTATCTTCTTGGGAAAAAAATTACATTGGTGACGGATCATATCGGTCTCAAGTATTTCTTTTCTCAAACAGATTTGAATGCTCGACAAGCCAGATGGTTGTCTTTTCTGAGTGAATTTGATATGGACATAAAACATATCAAAGGGAAAGAAAACAATATTGTTGATGCTCTAAGCAGAAATGGTTGTCAAATCATAAACAACATTGGGAGTAGTGCTAGTTTTGATTTAGAATAATTAGTTAAAAAGGTAGCAGATCAAGATCCCAACTATGAGAATCTACAAGTGAAAATTTCGAAAAAGGAAATGGCTGAATACACCCAAAACCAGAAAGGGTTGATGTGCTATAGAAACAAATTGTACATCCCCAATGTGGATTCTTTAAAAAAAAAAATCCTAGATGAATATCATAAACAACCATATTTAGGATATCTTGGATATCAGAAACTGCTTACAGCCTTGAAAAAGAAATTGTTCTAGCCAAGAATGAAAAAAGATGTAGCGAATTACTTAGCCAGATGCATGGAGTGTCAACTAGTCAAAGTTGAACATCAACATCCAGCTAGTCTTCTAAACCCCTTACCGATTGCAGAATGGAAATGGGACACTCTTTCTATAGATTTTATAACCGGGATACCCAGAACAAAGTACCAACATGACCCAGTGATGGTAGTGGTAGATACCTTAACAAAGGCTGCACATTTCATACCTGTAAAATCTACCTTTGGGACAGCCCAAGTAGCAAATGTGTTCCTAAAAGAAATAGTAAGGCGACATGGGGTCCCAATGATGATTATTTCAGATAGAGACGCTAAGTTCACAACAGCTTTCAGGAAAGGTCTGTTTGGGGGCATGGGCACTAAATTGAATTTTAATACTGCTTATCACCCTTAGACGGATGGTCAAACAGAGAGAGCATATCAGATTTTGGAGGATATGCAGAGAATGTATGTGATGGATAGGCCATAAAAATGGGAAGAATACCTACATTTAGTCGAATTTTATTATAACAACATCTACCAAACCTTCATAAAAATGAGTCCATTCGAGGCACTCTATGGAATAAAGTGTCGTACTCCGTTAAGTTGGATCCAACCTGAAGATAAGCTAGTACTTGGGCCGGATACTCTGCAAGAAATGGAAAGGATTGTCAAACAAATACAGAGAAACATCATGACAACACAATATCGAAAGAAAAACTATGGCGATAAGAAGAGAGTGCACCGAGAGTTCAACGTGGGTGATCATGTGTATCTGCGTATTAAACCCAAAAAGAGCACACTTTATGATGGAAGCTATGCAAAATTGGCTCCCAAATACTGTGGGCCTTTTGAGGGGTTAGAAAGGGTGGGACCAGTGGCTTATAAACTGGCCTTACCTCCCCATGTTAAAGTTCATGATGTGCTTCATGTTTCATTATTAAAAATATATGTAGATGATGCTTCTCATATTGTTGATTTGAATGTGATACATGTGGAACCAGAAGGGGTGTTCCTTCCAGAGCTTCTTCAAATATTGGAGCGGGAAGAAATTGAATTGAGAAATCAAACAGTAGCCGAAGTAAAGGTGCAGTGGAAAAATTTTACTACAGAAGAGGTTACATGGGAAAGAGAGGCTGAGATGATGGAAAAATATTCATATTTGTTTTCAAAATGAACTCTAGTAGTTAGCTGTTAATACCGAGGACGGTGTTTGTTTTCGGAGGAGGAATACATAACACCCCTAATTTTATGTTTTTCAAGTCAGACAATTGAACTTAAGTCCAAAGGGGACTGGACCCTAATGGATAGTTATTGTGTGGATATAGTTAATTATTTATTTATGAAAAATAAATAAAATGTTTTGTGTGCACTATGATCAAATGATATTTTTGAGATCACTTGCCTAATCCATGAGGTATGGAAAAAGGTTAAGAATTTCCACAAAATCTTTCAAAAGGCCTTGAAAGAATTTATTTCTAATTTAGATTTTTGAGGAAAAATCTAAATTTCCCCAATGAGGAGGAAAGTAGTTGGGAAGAGGTAAAAGGTTGGAAAAGCAGAAAGCATCTTTAAAGTCCCTAAATAAGGGAAGCCTAGGCAAATAGGAATAAAAGAATCCTGAAATTTTGGACGCAGAATTAGAAACAGGCTTTGGGGAGAGCATAACTTAAATAACCTACTCCAAAACAGATTGGGTTGCTCTATTCTTGGAGAGGATCTCATCTCGGCAGTGAATTTAGGAGATAAAGGAATTCTAAGGTTGGGAGGACTGGTCATAGAAAAATTGTGGTATGCACATATGATCTGTGATATTTTGTTACAAATTTGGTTATGCACTTATAATATTATATTTGTATTTGAAATTTTGAATTGATGTGTTGAAATTAATAAATTCCTACATTTAACAGAGATCATCAGAAGAAATTAATCTACTGAATTGTATATAGTTGTAGGAATATAATCTATGGGAAAGTATCAACGAGAATTTCTAAATCAGAGTATGGTCTAAATCTGGAGATATATATTTATCCCATAGATATTTCAAAAAAATTAACTCTACTTCTATAATGAACATAATAGTAACCGAAAGATATAGAAACAATAAATTAGCATCTAACTAGGATTATATCTGGTAATTTATTACAACTGTCATTATTAGAGAATAAATAACATGCTGAAATATCCTAACCAATTTTCGAGTTTATTTAAAGTTAGAAAAAATTGTATTGTAATGATAAAGAATGTAAGATGCAGATAAAAAGAATATTCTTATGAAAGGAATGCAATAATTATCTATCTTATAGCTGAAAGTTAAATAAAGTAAAAGTTTTCAAAATTCTGGTTAGTATATTAACTCAAAATCTAAGTTGAATATAAATATGCTTTTATGCACATAAAACTAGAGAAATTTTGAATATAAATTATTACTAGAATTTAAGAAAAAAATGAGGGAAATTGGGGAAGTAAACATGAGTAATTATAATTGCAGAAATAAGTACATGATATCAGTCATATTCAAGTATCTAAAGATCGTAACAAAACTACTGAATTGATACACCTAGGGTTTCACTATTCATTTTATAGACTTCAGTTTATTGATAATAATAAAATAAAAAGGGTAGAACCATATTATTAATGAAATTGTTACCCTGTCTCTTCTAAATCACTAGAAATGCCATTTAATTAATTATGGTAAGAATAGAAAAACAAATACACTAGTTTGAGAGTAATATCATCCATTATAAATTCACAGAACAATGTCTATTAGAAATATAAATAAATTATTGAATATGGAAGTTTCTGTAAATAGAGATCACCCTCTACAATTTTCATCATTTTCTCAGTAGCAGAAATTTAACATCCATACAATCAGATATGAAAAAAGAAAATAGCTCAGAAAATTTATGCTATTGATAAGCTGCAAATTTATATAAATGATATAATTGTAATGAATTTGTATAGTCCATATATGGTATTATTGTACTGGTAAATGTTAGAAATGAAACTTTAATAATCTGCCTTAGAATTTCCAAAAAGGATCAAAGGGTATTGATTATTTTAATTTACAAAAATAATATTTTATAAAATCTCCACTGTAACAGAGTAATAATACTCGACGAAGAGCATCAACCAACCTGTATCGAGAGAATGGAGTAAAATTCCGAGATACAATTAAATCGAAAACCAGAGTATCTTTGCTATAATGAAGTATAGAATAGGGAAGCAGAGTTACTTGCATCACACATAATACACTTGAAGTTAAAATGCAGAGAATAAAATGAAAAGGAATTAAAATTTAGTGAACCATAAAAAATCAGGTCGTAAAATTTAAAAATGTACCTGAATATAACAAAATTTCAGTTCATGAAGAAGCTCGACCTTGGCATAGAGCCAGAGTTGACCTCGTTTAAAATCGGTGGGCAGAAATTTTAAAACCCTCGTTCTCACGAATTGGGTAACAAAGAGCATACCCATAAATATATTACAAATTTTGCATGGATACGCTCTGTTGAGCAAATTCAATGAAAACCAAAATAAATAATATACTAATTGGGGTTTATGTTCCCCATTGAATATGAAAACAAGATCGATAAAATACAAATGAACTCGTGGAAATATTACCGAGGGTTCTTTGGAAAAGAGAAACCATGAATGTAGAACTTGCGAAGTAAAATACACTTTATCCTCTGCCATAGAGGCTGCATTAAACACAGAGAAGGGTGCCGAATAAAATAAAATAAATCGTTTGAACAGTGTTCCATATCATATGATACACAACGATACCCAAGTATAAGATTTGCGAAGGAAATCAAGAATACGTCGACTAGAATACTGGAAACTATGTGTAGAGCTTCAATACTTACCAAGCTAAAGAAGTCTCTGCCGAATGGATGGGTCTGTTAATAAAAAGAGAAAACCCTTCATCGTAGTTCCATAGAGGAATGTGGTCAGGAGCAAAATCGTCTCAATACAATGAGAGGCAAATGAATTGTCCCTCTTTGATACATAATGTTAAATATCAATCGGGATTCAAAACCCTAACTATTTCCTACCCTCCATGTGTCATGATCTGCGGTAATCGTATGAGGCAAGAAGATAGGTTCGATAAAATTAAATATGAAAGACGGGTTAAAAGTCGTTCCATACAGCTTTAATCAATACACTGATACAAATCACTTCAGAATATCGAGGTTATCAGTGCACAGTAACGATACATGATGGATAAAATTTGTGTAAATTAAACTCAAATGTAAGGAAGATTAACTCCTGAAGTTAAATCTTGGTAGAAACTGGCCGAATGGAAAATTCGTGAAGTGACTTCAAGCTCAGTAAATGAGAGCTATTAAATATGTAAATATCTTAATTACTATTCCTTACAAAATTAAATCATATTTAATAATGCGACGGCATAAACAATTCATTGACTTTTAAATATGGAAACGATAAATATAATACCATAGTATAAGTGATTAACATGGGTAGTAAATACCTGGGGTATCAAACAAAGGTTTAAATGACGAAGTACTCATAACATGAACGAAACAATAACTCCATAAATGAAATGAGCCTTGAAATACATGAAGCCGACGTTATGCAGAAACCAAAGAAAGAAACGTACTTGATATACGAATGGAAAGATTTACCATTGTCATAAGCTCTAATTACCTGGAAAGTATACATAGGTATTCAATTGATTTCACTATGAACATTAAATAAGAAAGTCATGAATATTATTATACCTATAAGGTAAGAGCTTAACAATATATATATCTATGTGAATCGAATTCAAATTTGGGCTATCAAGAAAATCGATCTTACCTATATATATATATATATATATATCTATATATATAAGAGGTAAATCAATTTATTTGATTCGATAATATATATATGTTATGAGGAATATATGTTATGTATTAACATATATGTATTAATATAAATACTCCAATACAATGTATGTTATGAGAAAGATAACATAAACCAAAATGAGGAAGATAACATGTAATTATTAAAATTAGAATGATATTGTGTAAGGGTCAATTAATTAATATAACCCCTTTCTATTACAATGATATAAAAAGGTATGAAGCGTATACTTGGAGGATGAAAAACAATTAGAAACAAAAGTATGTGATTATTCAATAAAAATTCTTGTCCTTAATAATATTAGTACAGTAGTTAAGTATTAATGATGAAATCAATTAAGGATAATTTAAAAGATTAATGTTCATTCTTCCTTATACAAAAAAAAAAAGAAAATTGTGTGTGGGATGAGAGTCGTTACAGGTATGCAGGTTCTTACCTCTCATTTTCAATATTCAAGTCTCTCACAACAATAAAATTGAAAAAGGAAAAAAGAAGAAGTTGATATTTAACAATTCCTATGGAAACGACGCCAAAATGTTGGTGCACTAAGATGACTATGAAAATCAATCTTAATACCTACATTAATTATCAACTAATGATTCCTTTGTTTATTTCAAGAAAATTTCCATTGTCTATGCAGATTGAAATCAAAGGTTATTTAGGAATAAATGATTTTAAACTGTTGCAATAAGTAATCTCTAATTTTGGAAGCTCAATGTGGAATAATTGAAAAGAAAACCTTAAAGCATTTATAAACCATAAATATTGATCTACTATCAATTGATTTGAAAAGAAACTGAATCCAAACTCATGAATTTAAGGAATAATGCTTAAATAATTGTTGGGGCCCTTGTTTTGAAATTAAACAACTTTTGAGTTGCGGTTAGTACATGGCGGGATGTAACCACGGTAGGCAGAGTGATGTGAAGGTTGCGAAGGAGTAAAGTACAGGTGGCACGGCTGTTGCTGGAGCAACCACAGATGGAAGAAGAGAGTATAAGGAAACAAGAAGAAGAACTCCCAAATAAAAGGAAGAAATAGAAGAATGTTGAGCAAGAAGAAAGGAAGAACTATCAGTCGCACTAGCAGCAGAACAAATAGGTAGCCGGCCAACAGAAAGGGGGGTTGGCTCAGACGGGATCAGGGAACAAGAGCTGCAGGAGAGTTCTATTCATGTAGTTATATTATCTACCCTTTTGTATCTCTATTTTTCTCTCTGTCCAATAGGACCACCTTGTATTCTGTTCTGTTCGAGCTCATGCTGAGAAGGCATAATATTATCAGAGTTTGTTGTCGTGGATATATGTTGTGGTCTGGAATGAATGGTTTCACTAGTAATTTTAAATTTTATTTATTGTAATTCTAAATTCATTATCGAGAGATATCTTTCATGGAACGTTGCATTTGTTTAAACCTTTTTCATAGCTCCAATTTATCCATACCAATGTTGCTAGGCTGATACCGATCTATTCTCTACCTTAGTAAGGTCGCGGCATGCCTCGAGTGAGACTCTAGGCTCCTTGGAGCAAGTTGAAAATGTCGGTGTGGTGCTAGACTACAACAGAAAACCTTGTTGGCCCTTAACCTGAACCCGAGTCTTATCTGTGAAACCTGTTTCTTCACCAACAAATGGTTCTATTGTCGGGACCTAAAATTTCATTTGGGAGCTAGATCATGGTATCTTGGACCTTCGAAAGAGAAATACGAAGCTTGTGGGATAACCACCTAAATCAGTTCATCACTTAGCAAGCCGAGCTGAGATGAAAAAAGGAAAAAATGGTCAAAAGTTTGGTTCTATTTTCTGACTCTGCCAGCAATACCTACGAAATATTTTGGGGAAAGCTCCTAGAAGAACTCTATAACTGGTTGCGGAGGCTTCAGACCAAGGCAAATAAAGAAACGTCACAGAGAGTCAATCACAAGTGGGTGCATGGAGATCTAGTGGTCGTTCATCAGTTGAACATCGATTTGACCCGAGTTGTAGAATTCTGGGTGGAATCTACCTTGACTGGATACATAGTGGATTTTGTAGTGGATTTCTACCAGTATTTCTCTAGAGAAGAAGATACATTCAGATCCGGGTTAAGGGGGAAGCTGCTAGAGGAGATCCCATTGTATATTAAAGTGTTGATGGTAGATGAAGGACAAATGGGGTTCCAAAAAGCAGATATGGAAGCATAAACCTTCTATGCCGGGGGAAGGGACTAAGGGAGAGATGATAAAAGTACAGTAAAAAGGGGGAATAGGGGTATGGATGTCGAGACCTCCAATAGGCTAAGGGAGCGACATGTACATCGGAGGGCATAGATCGCTGAGAAGTGGCAAGAAAGGGTAATAAAGGAGTTAAAAAGACAGGAAATTAGTCGAAAAGGTAAGGAGGAGGTGGCTAAGGTGACGAAGGAAATGGAAAGTTAGGTGGCTTGCCAAGATATAGGAGGGGCCATTAAAGAAGTTTGGAAGTTGTATAGGAGCCCAACCCAGATGGAGAATGGAAATAATTCTGACGAAGAAGGTACAGACGCATGCCCAGAGGAGGTGTCGGATGTGGAGATGCACGTTGCAATGGAGCAACTATTCTAAGAAAGGCCGGTGTATATTCTAATATTTTTTACAGAAACCATCCTTGAATGTCTTCAAATAGGTGCTAACATACAAGGAAGAGCCATCAAAATAACTGATTAACATTATGCTAAATATGGGTTGTGAGTATATGTTGGAATTTATAAGTATCTATCATGTTTTACTTCCAGGGTTTTATAGTTGATAAAAAATATATTTTTTATATTGAATATATGATGTATTATGGGGTATAAAAATTGTAGGAAACAAGGTATGGAGCTATGCCAACATAAGAGTTGTTGAAACAAGTCATGATATTTTGTTTTGAAGAAATTTGTACACTTCAGGACTAACTTATTGGTACGGTAAATTGTTATTCAATTTACATTGTTGTATATTATTTATTTCAATTTTCATTATTCTCACGAATGTAGATACACCCATTACCCTTTTTTATGTTTTTATTTGGAACTTCGAGAAGACAAAAAAATCGATGAAATCAACAAAAAAATAATCCAAATAACCCATGATGAAAGTCTCTCGAGCACCGACAATAGTTAAAGTGAACAGTTGATCTGGATTTTGGGGGGGAGGCCCCCAAGATCTAAAAAGTTGAAATAGATCTGACAAGATCTGTAAAATTACAATGCTAGAAAAAAAAGAGAACACAAAGAAAATAAAACCACAAAGAAAATTGTTTTATTAAAAAAGAGAATAACTCTAGAAGCTACATTGTGGTAGACAATTTATCCTTTTACAAAGTGAGGCTTGTTATTTATAGCCTTTTTTGAGATACAATACCATAGGTGGATACCATGGGTAGATAACACTTACAATACCATGGGTAAATCCCATGTGTGGATGAATACCATGGGTGGATACATACCATGGGTCACTTATAATACCATGAGTGAATAAATATCATGGGTGGATGAATACCATGGGTCGATGCCATTTACAATACCATGGGTGGATGGATAACATGGGTAGATGAATACCATGAGTTGATGCCATTTTCCATTTAGATCATTCCTCCCTCAAGAAGAAATGGTCCCCATTGCGTGAAGTTCCCTCCTAAGAAGCCTTTCTCAAATATGAAGAGCCACTGAAGAGAAGGGTTTTGTGTAGTTAACCCATAACCGTGATGAATGAAGATCTGAGGATAGAGATACCTTGTAATGGTTGTGACCAACTGTGATATTGACAATGTGCAGCCTAGCAAATGGACTTCGATGAAGTGTGGGTTTTTGGATGAATCAAAACCATGATGAACAAAGATCCGAGGATAGAGATACCGTGTAATGCTTGTGACCAACTGTGTGACTAACACTGTGCGGCCTAGAAAACGGACTTCGAGGAAAATGATTTTGTGCGGTTGACCCATAATTATGATGCTGATTGTTGATGAAGTAGCAGGTGCTTACATAGCTTGGGGTGGGATGGCATGTCTCCAAATAACCCAAGAAAAACACTGCTATGATGAAACTGATGAATGTGAAGCAGGTGCCTACTAAAGTGGGGTGGGAGGGCACGTCTCCAAAGGGAACCCGCTTTGAATGCTGCTCTAGATTTAAAATGAGCATAACTCGGTCAATATAACTCACAATATTTATTATCACCTATTTTTGGAAATGGAATGATCATTTTTAATCTTCTCAAGTGTTTTAAACCACTATCTGGAGACTCTAGACTCTCATATTCGCGCTGGAACTGTCTCGCCGTCACAAAATTTCTGAAAAAAATAGTTGATTTTAAATCAACGATAACTCCCACATCCGGACTCCGATTCGACTGATTTTTTTTGAAATTGGGTGATTTTTCAAGAGGAGCTTAGATATATATACATTCTTCTGAAATTTTGCACCAAAAATTTCTAAAAATTACAGGAGAGCCACCATCCATGAATTGTCATCAGAAAAATTGCTTCAATATTACTGATTTCGAATCAGTGATATCTCCCTCATCCAAACTCCAATTTGGTCAATTTATTTTTTGAATTTGAGTATTTTTTTGCAAGAAATCCAGATCTAGTCTTCTTTTTTTTTGTAAATTTTTGCACCGAAAGTTTCAGATGTGATCTGAAAACTCGCTGCCCAAAAAAAATTCATGGATTTTTCCGAAGATTGCTGCAAAACATTGAAATTGAAATATGTTCCGAACCCTCATTCCCATGGGGGCATAACCTGAATCTGATACCACTGATCCAGATCTTGGGGGGGAGGCCCCCAAGATCTATAAAATTACAATGCCAGAAAAAAAAGAGAACACAAAGAAAATAAAACCACAAAGAAACTTGTTTTATTAAAACAGAGAATAACTGTAGAAGCTACATTGTGGCAGAAAATATATCCTTTTACAAAGTGAAGCTTGTTATTTATAGCCTTTTTTGAGATACAATACCATAGGTGTATACCATGGGAAGATACCACTTACAATACCATGGGTAAATCCCATGTGTGGATGAATATCATGGGTGGATACATACCATGGGTCACTTATAATACCATTGGTGAATAAATATCATGGGTGGATGAATACCATAGTTTGATGCCATTTAGAATAGCATGGGTAAATTCCATGGGTGGATGGATAACATGGGCAGATGAATACCATGAGTTGATACCATTTTCCATTCAGATCAACATTGATGATATATTTCGATATCAATGGAAGTTGTTGTATTTTTTGAAATAACTTTTTGTGAAAATGAAGCATTTTTTCTAATGCAATTGACATGGTATCCCAATTGAAATAAAATGTGTTATCAATAACTATCCCATTCTGTAAGAGAAAGAGCTTATTTTTGATATATAATAAAATAATTTTTAATTTATTCTATGGTATTGTCCAATTTCATTGTAAAATATTACACCACTAATTAAATATATGGATGATTAAGTATTATAACGAAGTAATCCAAAATATAATGATATAACAAATTTATCGAAATGTTAGATACAAATCCACTAGTGAAAATTTAATTTATATGAATATTGTTTTTTATATATATGTTGATTTTTTGATGAACACCGTATTTTAAAATTCACAATATTTCACTTTCATAGGTAAATATTTCTTTAAAATATAAAATGGATACTGAGACATTGTATATTAATGCGCATTTCTTCGAATATGAGTTTTACAACAATGAAATCTACAATAATAAAAAATTTTATCCCAATGCATTTGAAAAATAAATATGGACCGAGAAGATATATATCTCATGCACCAGTGTGATTCTCATTTAATGCACCTCTGCATCATTACCTTTAACGCACTTTTGTGTTAGATTACTTAAAATAATAGATCGTGGAAGATATTTTTTCTCCCCCGATTTCTTTTGTGAAATGTATAGTACTGGGGATTTTTAAATAACACAATCAATGAGGTGTTATACTTTTGAAGCAGTGATGTCATTTATACAACTCATCAGCACTAGCACATTGTTATGCATAATTACCTAGTGTGTTGGACAAGATAAAAGCACCATGGCTGTAAGTTATTTTTTCCTGCACTAGGGCCCTTCGTGAAAAGTAGTTCCCAAGGCTTTTTGGAGGACATAAGCAGGATGAAAGTATATTTTTCAAGAACCTTTTTTTTTCATTCCATTCACAATTTCGTGCTATCATAAATTATATGAGTTGGTTCATTTTTATTATTAAAGCACTATTCTTGCATAAATTTAACACAACATTACTTTATACCTTTGTTTCAAGTCCCAATGTTTTTATCTAAAGTTGCATCACTGATGATTTTATATTATTAGTGCACTGATGTGATTTTTCGAGTAAGCGTGATACTAAGAAAACATCTGCTAAAACCTTTGATCATCCATCTTTTTTTATTCGTGATGAAGCTTCATTATCATCTTCGAAGAAACATCCACTACCAGAAATAGAAGTTAGAGAAATTTATTTTTTATGATTTTTTGCCAATTTTATAACATTAAAAACCTCCCTTATAACCTTTGCAAGAAGGTATTTTCCTTTTACTGTTGATAAATTAAGATGAAAGTATATCTTACACATCTTAAACACCTTTTATTTTTCAAAAGAATGGACTTAGTGGGTAATGGATTAGATATCATAACGTTTTTATCCTTCTTATTCAATGGTTTCAATTCCTTTTGATTTTAATTGTTGAGGTATTGGTAGGGCCATCAAATTTGATGTAGCCATGAGAAGGATAAAATAGATAAATCCCCATGATGAAGAAATAACATTTTCACATGAAAAATTTGTTGATGATACCCTTTCATGGTGTAAACTATAATAAGGAATTTATTTTTCTTCGAATTTATTATTTATACCTTTACACAACCCTTTAATCTAAGCATCAATCTTTTCAAATCTCATTTTTTCTTCTTAAAAACTCTTTTAGTAGTCCAA
The DNA here is from genome assembly GCA_034641835.2 of Pinus albicaulis. Lineage (NCBI taxonomy): Eukaryota > Viridiplantae > Streptophyta > Pinopsida > Pinales > Pinaceae > Pinus > Pinus albicaulis. The sequence goes on along the minus strand of CM076584.1, from coordinate 1,448,122,384 downwards.
ATCCATGTTATGCGAACCCTGGGCTTATACAGGATCTCCTTTCCATACAAACATCTTGGACCAATATTATTTTCCAATTCCCTCCACCATGGATGCTTGGAATATCTTTTACGTAAGGTGGAAAAAAAAAGAAATTTGGGACTTTTTCCCTCTCAACATAGATTCTTGATTTGTCCTTCTAAACATTCTATTAATACCAATGCCTCAATATCTCTTTTATATACCATTTTCACTCAATATTATCCTGAAAAATATTTGTATCATTTAAATATCATTCCTTTGGGGGGAGCACAAAAGGAATTAAAATGGGCCTTGGTAGTGATCAAGTGATCATGTCCTAAGTTGAAAAAATGCTCAAAATTTGAAATTACTCAGAATTGGTTGAAACAAGAACGACCAGATAGGTCTCATCGATATGATCCTAGCGCCATGAACATCACTCAAATCTGACACTGTATGTGAAAGTTATGCAGGTTTGAAGTTTTTAGTAAACTTCAAAAACTGAGTTTGACCAGAGTTGACTTGACTTTGGGAAATATTAAAAAAAAATATTTCGGGAATATTCATCAAAATATTTTGGGAATATTCCTTGGAATATTTTTGGATAATTCCATGGAATATTCCCTGTGGGCCAATCATTCTTTGACAAGTGTCATTCAACAGTTGGTTGGCAGGTTGAATTTTGGTTTTGGTGGCCAATCAGCGGGCGCCACGTGGCCTGCGCAGAGGCCGCCATGTGGCCCCAGGCCATGGAGAAATTGGTATTCCAAAATTTTATCAACTTTATATGTTTTAATCATGGGTGGTCTGGCTGGCAGCCCATAGGCCTGATCGCCCAGGCTACACAATGTTACTTAACATGTAACAGGCAAACATTGTATTTGAAGTTTGTTAAAAATTTGGGTGGCGGCAAAAGGGGGCCAGCCCCTAAGGGCTAGCCCCCTATATATATGACCCTTCTACCATGAACCCTAGCCTTACGTCCCTTTCCTGTAGAGTTAACGGTTGTGTCAACCGTTATATGTGACCGACCATCATATATATTAAATGTTATGGTTGGAGGTGGATAAGACAACGGCTAAGCCGATGGTTTATTTGGAGTTCACGTCACCACAAGCCCCCAATAGTTAATTTAACCAATAGTGTCTCGAGTGGTTTTGCTAGAAGATGCCTCAAATGCAGTGGAATTGCCAAATTTAGGGGCGCTAACTGAAGTTACTTCACTTTTAGTGGAAGTTTTTGGGGATGAATGGGAAAAATACTATTTTCATCATAACTTCTTCATTATTGAGCCCTTTTGGACGAAATGTTAGTCAATTTCGACTATTATAAGCATGTTGGAGCCATTGGAATAGGTTTTACAGCCAAAAAAGGTGTTTTTAAGCCATTTTTTCTTCAGGGAAGCTTGGAGAGCCATCAGGGCCATGGGGGAAATGGAGTTGCATTGGGCTACACTTCAATATTTTAGGTGAAATAAAAGTCATTCTTAGCTTATTTATGCCTTCTAAATTCATTTTCACAGCTAGTTTGGCTTGTTTAGGCCTTTTCATCACTATATTACCAATTTGAGCATCATAATATATCAAGGACATGCCCATTGGGAGCCTTGGACTTGACAGATGTAGCCCAGGAGGGGCGAACTGCCTCATCATGTTGTTGTGTGTTTATGGTGAATTTATTTTGCTATGTATTTCAGATTTAAGTTGTTAAAAAATAAATTTAAAAAACATTCCCTCACACTTAAATTCATAAACAGTTACCAAGAACACTTTGTTTTACTTGAAAGACCTTAAAAACACTTTTCACACTTAATTTAATGGAAATGAATACTTTTAACAACAGTAAAAATAATTTCATTTTCAGATCAGATGGTATCAGAGCTTAGGATTAGAGCCTTAGATGCTAGAGTTTTACTTAGCATTTGTTTTGTGCAAAGATATAGTTTATTGTTTGCAAGTTCTTATGCTTACTAGGCTTAAAATCAAGAGAGGTGAAGGAAACTTGGTCAGTGTAAAAACTAATCCACAACCAAGAAGGGTTAGAGAGCCACATCCAAGAGCCATAGAAGTATCTTCAAGCATGTCTTCAAGAGAGGGAGAAGCTCCTGAAGATATGGATCCCAATGAAGAAGAATGGGTATTCCGGATAGCTTTCTTGGATATGACTGAGATTGTGAGGATACTCTTCCAAGAAAGGAATGATAGGCTTGTTGGAGAAGGGTCTAAATACCAGAAAGAAGGAGATGGTTCTTTAGGAGAAAAGAAAAGTGATGACAAGTCAAAGAAAGGACACAGAGGAAATGGTGATCAACCATCCCCATCTTCATCCTCTTCTTCTACATCGTCATCCTCAACTTTGGTGAATGAATATCACAAGTCTAAAACCACTGGTAAAAGTCCATTTTTAAAGCTTGATTTCAAATTTGAGTTGCCTATTTTTAGCGGTGAAGTCAATGCAGAGAAAATTGACAATTCGATAAGACAGTTGGAAGTTTACTTGAGGATACAAAACCTTCATGAAGACGACACCAAGATTCAGTTAGCCTCTTTGAGGATGGAATGAGTAGCATTGGTTTGGTGGGAAGCCAACACCAAGGATGAAATGAAAAAACATGGTAAGATCACTTTATCATGGGCTGAATTTATTTCTGCAATTAAGAAACTTTTTTATCCATTAGCTCATTTACAAAAGGCTATCATGAATTGGCAAAGTTTTAGACAACTTAAAGGACAAAGTGTTCAAGATTACACTCAAGAATTTAGATGAAGGGCTTTACTACTTGGAATTGATTTGCATAGTCGAGAAACCTTGCTGAAATATATAGGTGTTTTACACAATTACCTTATACATAGTATCCTTATGTTCAATCCTACTAGTATAGACGAAGTTTGTGTGCAAGCTATGCATTTAGAGGGTAGAGAAAAACAATCTTTTGATGGGAATATGGATAGTGATTTCAAAGGCAAAGCGAGGAAAATAAATGAAAACTATAGGAAAGAAAAAGGATATTTATTTTATAAAAACTGTTCCAAAACAAGCCACGATGAAGACCATTGCTAGAAGCTTCATCTGAAGCTCAAACCAGAGAAATTTAAAAACTAAGATAACGCAAAATAAAAGGGGAAAACCGTTGCAACTGTTGAACAAGACTTAGGGTTTGAATCAGGTGACGAAACAAAAATCATAGCGATGGTACTAAAGAACATAAAGTGGAAAGAGATTGTAAATGAAACAAATCCCAGTTCTAGCAGTTTAAATTTTCATATAGAAGCTCGAAATGAAAAGAAGAGGATAGAGCTATTTCATATAAGGATAATCTCAAAACGTACAAATATAGACACACTATTCGATAATGGGTCTCAAGCAAATCTCATCTCAGAAGACTTAGTCAAGAAGCTGAAAATTGAGACCATACCTCATCCAAAGCCATATCCACTTGGATGGATTTGCAAGGATGCTAATTTACAGGTCTCAAGAAAGTGCAAGTTGCGATTCACCATAATAGCTCATTATGTTGATTGGGTTGAATTAGATGTGGTAGCTCTTGACATTACATGTTTTGTGTTGGGTAGTCCATATTTATATGGAAAAAATGCGATCTTCCATCACCATGAGAACAAGTATCATTTGTTCAAATATGGAAAAGAGTTTATTGTGAGAGCAAATCGGAAGAAGCTAGAATCTTATTCAGTCCATGCAGGGCAATTGAAAAGACTTTCCAATGCAAGTCAAAATTTCACTTTGTTGATGATTAAGAAAAAATATTTTGTACATTCACCTTTTCATGTTAATGCTGATATAAATGATGATATGTTCTAGCCTGAAAGAAAGTCGTCTTTGGGAGAGGACAAGATGTTGCAGAAAGTGCCTTTGCGGTCAATCAGTGCAAAGAAAAAAGTGTCAGTGCAGAGTAGTGAAACAATAAAAAAATATGGAAAGGCATGCAAGCATAGAGGACACAAATTTCAGCATGGGTAAATGTTGGTTTCAGAATGGCAGGTTGGTATGGCGAGAAAACTTGGTCAGGATTTGACGCAAGTACATGGCTCAATTGTCAAAAATTCACCATGAGGACAGTTGATAAGGTGAATCTTATTTTTAGACTCCTTTTAAGTTTGACAATTGTAGAAAAAATATGTATTTTGAAAATTTCAGTAGTTTTTCTGCAAATTTCAATATTTTTCATCATGAATCAGTCAAGGTTAGAAACGGTCGGTCAGTAGATTCAGGGAATAATTTATATTTTTATGAGAAGCTCAATTTCATGAAGTCTAGAAGATTTCAGTGGTTGAAGGTTGGAAGAGTGGAGAATCAGTCTCCTCATATTTAGTTTCTATAAATTGGAAAACTTTTGGGGTCCAAAAGGTTCCCATTTGTGAGGTGTGATCAGGTGATCATGTCCTAAGTTGAAAAAATTATCAAAATTTGAAATTACTCAGAATTGGTTGAAACTTGAATGACCAGATAGGTCTCGTCGATACGATCCTGATGCCATGAATAACACTCAAATTCGACACTATATGTGAAAGTTATGCAGGTTTGAAGTTTTCAGTAAACTTCAAAAACTGAGTTTGACCAGAGTTGACTTGACTTTGGAAAATATTTAAAAAAATAATATTTCGAGAGTATTCCTTGAAATATTCTGGGAATATTTCATGGAATATTCCTTGTGGGCCAATCATTCGTTGACAAGTGTCATTTAGCGGTTGGTTGGTAGGTTGACTTTTGGTTTTGGTGTCCAATCAGCGGGTGCCACGTGGCCCTAGGCCATGGACAAATTGGTGTTCCAAAATTTTATCAACGCTACAGGATTCGATCACGGGTGGTCTAGCTAGCAAGCCATAGGCCTGACCACCCAGGCTGTGCAGTGTTACTTAACATATAACGGGAAAATGTTGTATTTGAAGTTTGTTAAAAATTTGGGTGGCGGAAAAAGGGGGCCAACCCCCTATACATATGACCCTTCCGCCATGAACAATTATATGTCACCAGCCATCATATATATTAAATTGTAACGTCTCTTCCTTCCACCTGAGAAATTTTTATTTTTTTTCTATTTATAATTTAGTTTTGTGCTTCTATTGGCCACAACTGTTCAATTCTACTTTCGAATTTCGTCAATTATGATATTTTCGAATTTCGTCAATTATGATCTATTGTGGAGTAGAGTTACTATTCCTCCTATTACTCTTGTGGGTATAGTTTTATTGTGTTCTTCCACTAATGTTTGTGGCTTATGTAATTTACACATATATATCACCATATCTATTATATGGTTGCATTTACTCCTATGTGTGTCTATCCATGCATAATGTAAATTACCCATAAATACTACTATATCTGTATTGTCCCCACACATGTCAATTTATTCATTAAGGTTTTTGCACAACACTTGTAGGCTCATTATACCTACATTTTAGAGTTCTATGGCATTCTCGTATGGTTTAGATATGGTATTCGTAGAGTTTATGTCTTTGTACAACTCCAAGAGTTATAACCCTATGGTCAAATTTCGACTTCTTTCATATACTGAGGGGTCTATCCCTATTTAAATATTAATGTCATTTATATGAATTTATGATGGTTATGTTGCCATGGTTTCGAATATATAATGCATATATCATCGATGATATCTCTCGTACATGTTATTTATGATGAGTTTCATGTAGAGATAGGCACATTAAACTTCAAGGTACTCGTGTTGCATCGTTGGAAAAGTAAATTTAATGTATTTTGGAAATTAAAGCCTTGTGTCTAGTCTCCACGTCACTATACTCGATGGCTCTCTATTTATTTTCAATTCTGTTGGCTTTCATTTCGTCCACGCTCAAAGTTGTAGGTATCTACGTTTGCATTCTGAGATGCCACGCCAGACTGCTCTTGTAATTACGCAGACCACACGACACGAGCGGAGGTACTGTGAAATCGATTTCATAGATTTCCAATTAAGTGTTGGATGGTTGTGTCTTAAATGCCAATCCCACCTAATCGATCCGTGTATACGCCATCAATCCAAGGCCACTTGGATAGTGGATATTTCTCCTATCCAATTGGGGTTTCGTTGTTTTTGGTTTGGAGGCATTTGTATAAATCTGTATTTCATTTTCGAGACTGTTGTTTTGCTCCTCATTTGTTCTGATTGCCTCTTGGTCTCGAGCCTCTGCACGTTGGAGAAACTAGGCGTTGGCTCTCCCAGGCTTCGGGCATATCCATCTCCCATCGTCTTAAATTTCAGGTATGAAAGTCTGAGCACTTCACTATTTTAACTGTGAGGCTTACACTCTTGATATGTAATTTTCTCCATAGCAATACATTCTGTTGACAGTGCGAGAGCTGAGTTTAAATGCAACAATTTCTTTTCTATAGTCTCGTTTACTATCGAGAACTCGTTGTGTTATATATTTTTTTTCCTTTTAGTTGAAAAAATCTCTCATGGATATTTTTTTGTTCTAGTATGTAAATTCTCGTTTCCTGTTAACGATGTATAACATTACCATCCCATCGTTTCTTGATAGGAACTTACTCCTATTCGTCTTTCGTGACATTACTAAGGTCGTCCATTTCATTCGCTGAATTTCCCTTGTGCGAAGCGAGCAATCACTACTTCAAGTAAGTCGTCGATTTATTGGAACAAAATTATTCCAGTGTTTAATTTTCATTTTGGTGAATGTTTTTACAATGCCCATGTATTCTTTCTTTAGGTCATAGTTGGTGACAACATCTTCCATTCCCAAGGTAACCCGAGTTTTTCTGTTCCATTCGCATATATTATGTTCTGGGTATCCTCATATCGTCTTATTGTAACGATATCTCCCATTGTCCTCATTTTATTGCAGGTAGGTTCGCATATCATCGAGGGTTTTATTCAGTGGTATTTAATGGATCTGAAATTCACTCGACTTGACGTCATTATATTCTGGAATTTCAGGTCGGTATCAATGCATCATTAGTTGAAATATGACCAGGCTCCATACTTGTTATTATACAGAAATTGTTCAAACAATTCAGGTTCTTATTGTCATAATTTTTTTTTATTGTAGTACTAAATTCTGCCAGAGACTGGGACTGTTAATAAATTTTCATTCGGATGACGAAATTCCCTGTATAATTAAATTCTGGAATGTTATGATGGAACTATGATAGCCTGTTTCCATAAGTGGCTTCAGAATTATATATATATATATATATATATATATATATATAGAATGTGTCTATCCCTCGTCTCTGTTATTATTGAAAACTCAATAATATTTTCCAATGGTTTCCAGATTATTATTTTTATGTTAATGCTCCTGTTAAATATTTTTCCTTTCAGTAATGGTCTTCCTAAATTTAATTGAGCAAAGTAATAAGTTCGCTAGTCTTATTTTTACTTTCTGTTCCTCCTCATTATAATAGCATAATTGACTATAAGTCTCTTTGTTGAAAAAATTTTCAAGTCTGCAATCTCTCATTGAATGAGAATTTTCCATTTCCATAGAGTCTTTAATTTCAGGCATATTCTATGAATTCAACAGTGGATTCTCTTTATACTCCTCAGTTTGGGGTTCCATTGTAATAGTCACTTATAATGTTTTCTGCAACTATATATTTATAATTTCTCTTAGCATAACATTTTCAGTCTATTTAGTGTTTAAACTATACTTCTAAACATAATATAGATCTGATGGGGAAATTATTTGTTATCTTTCACAGCTTGTATAGTCTACATGCATTTTATAGAGGTTCACATGCACAGCTTATAATTTCCAGTAATTATTAAGTTTGGACCCTTGCTTTGGGAAGGATAAAAAACCTGTTATATATATATATATATATATAATTCTCAAACCAAAATTGTTTGCATGATTTGTAAACATGTTTAGTCCTGTTTCTTTAATATATATATATATATATATATATATATATATATATATATATATATATATATATATATATATATATATATATATATATATATATGGCACTAGAATCTATAGTACTAAAATATATACTCTTCCATTCTATCCTTATTATAGAAGGAAATTTATAAATATACATGCACTACTGTTTAGTAATTCTATATGTCTGTACCTCACTTAGTTAATTCAACAAAGGTATAGCTCTACCCTGTATGTACTTAATTCCTCCTACACATAGGTTTTTTGGTTTCCCTAATGTTCACTGAATTAATTCTATTTATAACAGAAATAGATTAAAGTTACATAGTTATAAATTATGAGGTAACATAATCTCCAGATTTAAAACAGGGACTGGTTTAGAGTTTCTGGCTAATTTGTCCTCATATTTCTGGTTCCTCCAACTATGCAGGACTGAGAGAGTTTAATTACTCTACCATTCTGTAAATGTTTCGAACACCAACACAAAACAAAACATTGCAAGTAATAGGCAGCTACAGTCATTAACCTTTACACTTAAGAAAAATTAATTTTAATCATGCATAACACTGTGAGCATACCACTTTGGTACTTGACCAGCCCTCCCAACCATAGAGTCCCTCTATCCCTGGAACTCACCCCTGAGCTGAGATCACTTGCATTCCAGACCCACCACTAATCTATTCAGGAATAGCTTATTTAATATTTTTCTCCCCAAAGCCTGTTTCTAATTCTCCGTCCAGAATATCAGGATGCTTTTCTTCCTGTTTGCCTAGGCTTCCCTTATTTAGGGATTTTTAAAGCTTCTTTCTAATTTTCCCAGCTTTTTACCTCTTCCCAACTACTCTCCACATCGTTGGGGAAACTAGATTTTCCTCAAAGTCTAATTTGGAAATCAATTATTTCAAGGATTTTTGAAAGATTTTTGGGGAAAGTATTTTCCTCTTTCCATCCTCGTGGATTTAGCAAGTGATCTCATAATTCTCATTTTCGTTAATTTGCATAGAATTATTTTATTTATTTTTCATAATTAAATATTTACTTACATCCACAAAATACTTGTCCATTGGGGTCCACTCCCCTTTGGATTAAAGTTCAAATGTCTAACTTTGAAAGAAACATAAAACTAGGGGTGTTACATATTCCCCCTCTGAAAGCAAACACTGTCCTCGGTGTTGATATCTAACTACTAGAGTTCATTTTTTTCAAACAAAAATGGATATTTTTCCATCATTTCAGCTTCTCTTTCCCAGATATCTTCTTCAGCAGTAAAGTGCTTCCACTGCACCTTTACTCTTGCTATCGTCTGATTCCTCAATTAAATTTCTTCCTACTCCAATATTTGAAGCGGTTCTGGAAGGAACTCCCCTTCTGGTTCCACCTGTATCACATTCCAACCAACTATGTGAGAAGCATCATGTACATATCTTTTTAATAATGAAACATGAAACACATCATGAACTCTAACATGGGGCCATAAGGCTAGCTTGTAAGCTACTAGTCCCACCCTTTCTAACACTTCAAAAGGACCACAATATCTAGGAGCCAGTTTTGCACAACTTCCAGCATAAAGTGTGCTCTTTTTGGGTTTAATACACAAATACACATGTTGCCCCACTTTAAATTCTCGATGTACCCTCTTCTTATCATCATAGTTTTTATGGTGATATTGTGTTGTCTTGATGTTTCTTTGTATTTGTTTAACAATTCTTTCCATCTGTTGTAAATCATCTCATCCCAACATTATTTTATCCTCAGGTTGGCTCCAAATCAAAGGAGTACGACATTTCCTTCCATAGAGGGCTTCAAATAGACTCATCTTGATGGAGGATTGATAGCTGTTATTATAGGAAAATTCAGCTAAATTCAAGTAGTCTTCCCATTTTGATGGCCTATCCATCACATACATTCTCAGCATATCTTCCAAAATCTGATTTGTTCTCTTTGATTGACCGTAAGTCTGAGGGTGATAGGAAGTACTAAAATTCAACTTAGTGCCCATACCTCCAAATAGACCTTTCCAAAAGGCTGTTGTGAACTTAGCATCTCTGTCTGAAACAATCATATTTGGCACCCCATGTAACCTTACTATCTCTTTTAGGAACACATCTGTTACTTGGGCTGTCCAAAAAGTAGACTTTACAGGTATAAAGTGTGCAACTTTTGTTAAAGTGTATACTACTACCATAACTGAGTCATGATGGTACTTGGTTCTGGGTAATCCTGTTATGAAATCCATAGAAATGGTATCCCATTTCCATTCTGCAATCGGCAAAGGATTTAGAAGACCAGCAGGATGCTGATGTTCAACTTTAACTAGTTGACATTGCATGCATATAGCTAGATATTCTGCTACATCTCTTTTCATTCATGGCCAAAACAACTTCTTTTTCAAATCTGTTAACATTTTCTGATATCCAGGATGTCCTGCATATGGTTGTTTGTGATATTCATCTAGGATTTATTTTTTCAAAGTTTTAACATTGGGGATATACAATATATTTTTGTAGCAGATCAACCCTTTTTGGTTTTGAGTTTATTCAACCATCTCCTTCTTTAGTATTTTCACCTGTAGGTTCTCATAATTTTGATCCTGGTCTACTACCTGTTTCACTAGATCTTCTAACTCCAAATTTACATTACCTCCAATCTTGTTTATGTGTTGGCAAGCATTTCTACTCAGGGCATCAGCAATTTTGTTTTGTTTCCCTCTGATATGTTTTATGTCTATATCAAATTCACTCAGAAAAGACAGCCATCTAGCTTGTCGAGAATTCAAATCATTTTGGGAAAAGAAATATTTAAGACTAATATGATCTGTCATCAATGTAAATTTCTTTCCAAGAAGATATTGTCGCCACATCTTCAAGGCATGAATAATAGCAGCCAAATCCAAATCATATGCACTATAGTTTTGTTCATGTGTCTTCAGTTTCCTGGACTCATATGCAATAACTGAATTTTCCTGCAAAAGGACTCCTCCCAACCCCTCTCTACAGGCATCTGTACATACAAAAAATTCTTTATCAGGATCTGCAATTTTCAATATATGGGTTGTGGTGAGTTTTAATTCTAATTGTTCAAAACTGTTTTGGCATTTTTCAGTCCACTCAAATTTGACACCCTTTCTTTGTAGTGAGGTTATGGGATATGCTATGGCAGAAAATCTCTCCACAAATCTACAATAATAACCTGCAATCCCTATGAATGATCTCATTGTTGAAACATCAGTTGGCACAAGCCATTCTTTAATAGCATTTATCTTTTCAGTGTCAATAGCCAACCCTTGTTCAGAAATAACATGTCCCAAGTATTGGATCTTGTCCTTATAGAATTCACATTTTCTGAATTTGGCGTACAACTGGTTTTCTTTCCAAGTTTGCAACACTATCCTCAAGTGTTCTTTGTGCTCCTCCTCACTTTTTGAGTAAACTAAAATATCATCTATGAACACTAGTACAAATTTATCCAAATACTTGTTTAAAACACTGTTCATTAAGCACATAAAGGTGGCAGGGGAATTTTCCAAACCGAAAGGTAGGACTACAAATTCGTAATGTCCATACCTAGTTCGAAAAGTTGTTTTAATAATGGCTTCCTCCTTAATTCTGAGCTGGATCAATAATAAAAAATACTGAAGCTCCTCTTACCTGATAAAAAATATCATCAATTCGAGGTAAAGGGTATCTATTTTTAATTTTCAACTTATTCAGATGACGATAATCAATGCACATTCTAAAGGTTCCATCCTTTTTCTTCACAAACAGCACCGGTGCTCCCCAAAGAGACACACTTGGTCTGATGTAACCCTTATTCAGCGATTCTTGCAATTGCATTTTCAGCTCCATGAGTTCAGGGGGGCTCATTCGATAAGGGGCTCGGGAAACAAGTGTTTCTCCAGGCACCAGATCGATTGAAAAGTCAATCACTCTTTTGGGGGGGAGATGAGGAATCTCATATGGAAAAACTTCCTTAAACTCTCTCACCACTGGAAATTTATCTAGCAGGTTTTCTTTAGGTTGTTGTTCTATTTCCTCAACATGTACTGCATATAATTGATATCCTTTCCTAGCTGTTCTTTTTAATTGCAGTGCTAATATTTGTCTTACAGAGATGGGTTTTGGTTTTCCCTTTAGAATAAAAGGTTTCCCTTCTTCATCTATGCAATGCAGAGTTTTATCCCAACAGTTCATCATAGCCTTTCTCTTTTTCAGCTAGTCCATTCCTATCAGCAAATCATATGAACCTAAGGGAAGAATGTTTAAATTCACTTCTGTCTAAAAATCATTTAATTTAATTTTTGTTTGAGGTAACTTATGGGTTACTTTCCTTTGGGTGCCAGTGGCTAACTGGACCAACCAAGATTGCTGAAATTTTTCCATTTTGAGATTGGATTTTTCTATCATTTGTGGACTAATGTACCTCAAAGAAGCACCAGGATCAATTAAAACAGTAACAGATTGGTCAGCAATCTTACCTTCCATCTCAACCATGGTAGCTTGGGGTTCTACTTGCCGGTTCTCTAAGGCTGCACTAATGGAGGGTATATTTCTAGCCATATCATTTACTGTTGTAGCTTCTCGATCTCTCATAATCATATGAATATTTCAGTGTGGACAATACCTCAATAGATGGGGTTCTCCACAACCCCAACATTTCAGCAGTTCTCGCATCTTGACTGCTCCTTCCTTCTTATTTTCTCCTTCTATTTGTTTTGAACCCACTTGGGACTGAGCAGTTTAGCTTTCTTTGGGTTTGTTAAATTTCTTCCCCTGATGATCCCTGCCAAGGTTCTTCAAATAAGCTAGTTTCTGTTTCTTCCCCTTGAATTCACTCTTATTTACCCAGCTTTTTCCATGTTCATTTTTTCCTTTGAACTTCTCGTAACATAATCTAGCTTTTATCACCGCTTCATCCATGGTTTTTGGATTATCAAACTCTATTTTCTGCTTGTATACAACAGGCAAACAATTAAGAAACATTTGCACCTTTGCCTTCTCTTCACGAATGTAAGGGACATATCTGAACAGATTTGTAAACATAGTGACAAACTAATCAATAGTAAGTTGTCCCAGTCTAAGCTCATGAAATTCCTTTGCTTTATCATCATAATAATGTTGATTTAAATAGCGGTTTTTAAACTTAACCTGAAAATATTCCCAAGTAACTGTCTTTTCATCAATAGCATGAACCATTTTCGTCTCCTCCCACCACAAGGTAGCCTTACCTTGTAGTTGGTAGACAGCTAATCTGGCCTTCAGATTTATTTCATATTCATATACTTGGAAATACTTAATCATGTTCAACAACCAGGCTTCAGCATCTTCCTCCTTCTCCCCATCATAGGAGGGAGGTTTGATCTTTCGGAATTCCCCCTGTAATTCCTTTTTCTGCTTATACTAATGCCTAACAACATCATTGTCCTCAAACTCATCATTCTTCCTCTTTCCGGAACCTTCACCCTCTTGGCTATTCCGCGAAGTTAATTCTCTAATGATCTTTTCCTGCTCCTCAATAGTTAATGACAATCTGTCATTCTGGCTTCTTCGCTCAGCCATTTCTTGTTGCAAATTGTGCAACATAGCCATCACTGGAGCGTTGGGATCTGGTGTATTATCGTCATCACGCAGATCAACGTAAATTTCCTCACCTTCTACCATTCAAATTTTCCGTTTCAGCACCACTGTACACTAAACAACACAGATCAGTAATAAATTTTTTTTTTTCAACAATAAATACTTTATAGAGTGAGCACATAACAACAGTGAGCACAACAAAAAAAACCCAGTTTATGTAACATGGGCTCTGATACCATTTGTAACGTCTCTTCCTTCCACCCCAGAATTTGTTTTTTTTTTTTTCATTTATAATGTAGTTATGTGATTCTATTGGCCACAGCTATTCAATTCTACTTTCAAATTTCGTCAATTATGATATTTTCGAATTTCGTCAATTATGATCTGTTGTGGAGTAGAGTTACTATTCCTCCTATTACTCTTGTGGGTATAGTTTTATTGTTTTCTTCCACTAATTTTTGTGGCTTATGTAATCTACACATATATATCACCATATCTATTATATGGTTGCATTTACTCCTATGTGTGTCTATGCATGCATAATGTAAATTACCCATATATACTACCATATCTATATTGTCCCCACACATGTCAATTTATTCATTAAGGTTTTTGCACAACACTTGTAGGCTCATTATACCTACTTTTTAGAGTTCGATGGCATTCTTGTATGGTTTAGATATGGTATTCGTAGAGTTTATGTCTTTGTATAACTCCAAGATTTATAACCCTATGGTCGAATTTCGACTTCTTTCATGTACTAAGGGGTCAATTCCTATTTAAATCTTATTTTCATTTATATGAATTTATGATGGTTATGTTGCCACGGTTTCAAATATATAATGCATAGATCATCGATGATATCTCTCATACATGTTATTTATGATGAGTTTCATGTAGAGATAGGCACATTAAAATTCAAGGTATTCGTGTTGCGTCATTGGCAAAGTCGATTTAATGTATTTTGGAAATTAAAGCCTTGTGTCAAGTCTCCACGTCACTATATTTGATGGCTCTCTGTTTATTTTCAATTCTGTTGGCTTTCATTTCGTCCACGCTCAAAGTTATAGGTATCTACGTTTGCATTCTGAGATGCCATGCCAGACTCCTCTTGTAATTACGCAGACCACACGACATGAGCGGAGGTACTGTGAAATCGATTTCATAGATTTCCAATTAAGTGTTGGATGGATGTGTCTTAAATTCCAATCCCGCCTAATCGATCTGTGTATACACCATCAATCCGAGGCCACTTGGATGGTGGAGATTTCTCCTATCCAATTAGGGTTTCGTTGTTTTTTCTTTGGAGGCATTTGTATAAATCTCTATTTCATTTTCGAGACTGTTCTTTCGCTCCTCATTTGTTCTGATTGCCTCTCGGTGCCAAGCCTCTGCACATTGGAGAAATGAGGCGTTGGATCTCCCAGGCTTCAGGCATATCCATCTCCCATCGTCTTAAATTTCAGGTATGAAAGTCTGAGCACTTCACTATTTTAACCTTGAGGCTTACACTCTTGATACATATTTTTCTCCATAGCAATATGTTATGTTGACAGTGCGAGAGCTGAGTTTAAATGCAAAAATTTCTTTTCTATAGTCTCATTTATTGTCGAGAACTCATTGTGTTATATATATTTTTTTCTTTTAGTTGAACAAATATCTTGTGGATATTTTTCTGTTCTAGTATGTAAATTCTCGTTTCCTGTTAACGATGTATAGCATTAATATCCCATCATTTCTTGATAGGGACTTACTCCTCTTCATTGTTCATGACTTTACTGAGGTCGTGCGTTTCATATGCCATATTTCCCTGGCGCGAAGCGAGCAATCACTACTTCAGGTAAGTCGTCGATTCATTGGCCCAAAATTATTCCAGTGTTTTATTTTCATTTTGGTGAACATTTTTACAATGCCCATGTATTATTTCTGCAGGTCGTAGTTGGTAACAATGTCTTCCATTCCCAAGGTAACCCGAGTTTTTGTGTTCCATTCGCATATATTATGTTCTGGGTATCCTCATATCGTCTTATTCTAACGATATCTCCCGTTGCCCTCATTTTATTGCAAGTAGGTTCGCATATCATCAAGGGTTTTATTCAGTGGTATTTGGTGGATCTGAAATTCACTCGACTTGACGTCATTATATTCTGGAATCTCAGGTCGGTATCGACGCATCATTAGTCAAAGTATGACCAGGATCCATTATTGTTATTATACAGAAATTGTTCATACAATTCAAGTTCTTATTGTCATAAAAAGTTTTATTGTAGTACTAAATTCTGCCAGAGACTGGGACTGTTAATAAATTTTCATTCAAATGATGAAATTTCCTGTATAATTAAATTATGGAATGTTATGATGGAACTATGATAGCCTGTTTCCATAAGTGGCTTCATAATTTGAGATATATATATATATATATATATATATAGAATGTGTATATCCCTCATCTCTATTATTATTGACAACTCAATAATATTTTCTAATGGTTTCCAGATTATTATTTTTATGTTAATGCTCCTGTTAAATATTTTTACTTTCTGTTCCTCCCCATTATAATAGGATAATTGACTATAAGTCTCTTTGTTGCAAAAGTTTTCAAGTCTTCAATCTCTCATTGAATGAGAATTTTCCATTTCCACAGAGTCTGTAATTTCAGGTGTATCCTATGAATTCAACAGTGGATTCTCTTTATACTCCTTAGTTTGGGGCTCCATTGTAATAGTCACTTATAATGTTTTCTGCAACTATATATTTATAATTTCTCTTAGCATAACAGTTTCAGTCTATTTAGTGTTTAAACTACACTTCTAAACATAATATAGATCTGATGGGGAAATTATTTGTTATCTTTCACAGCTTGTATAGTCTGCATGCATTTTATAGAGGTTCACATGCACAGCTTATAATTTCCAGTAATTATTAAGTTTGGATGCTTGATTTGGGAAGGATATTAACACCAGGTATATATATACATATATATATATATATAATTCTCAGACCAAAATTGTTTGCATGATTTGTAAACATGTTTAGTCGTGTTTCCTCTCTCTCTCTCTCTCTCTCTCTCTCTCTCTCTCTCTCTCTATATATATATATATATATATGACACTAGAATCTATAGTACTAAAATATATACTCTTCCATTTTTTCCTTATTATAGAAGGAAATTTATAAATAGAAATGCATTGATGTTTAGTAATTCTATATGTCTGTACCTCACTTAGTTAATTCAACAAAGCTATAGCTCTACCTTGTATGTACTTAGTTCCTCCTACACACAGGTTTTTGGGTTTCCCTAATGTTCACTGAATTAATTCTATTTATAACAGAAATAGATTAAAGTTACATAGTTATAAATCATGAGGTAACATAATCTCCAGATTTAAAGTAGGGACTGGTTTAGAGTTTTTGGCTGATTTTTCCTCATATTTCTGCTTCCTTCAACTGTGCAGGACTGAGAGAGTTTAATTAATCTACCATTCTCTAAATGTATGGAACACCGGCACAAAACAAAACATTGCAAGTAATAGGCAGCTACAGTCATTAACCTTTACAATTCACAACAATTAATTTTAATCATGTATAACACTGTGAGCATACAACTTTGGTACTTGAACAGTCCTCCCAACCCTAGAGTCCCTCTATCTCCATAACTCACCCCCGAGCTGAGATCACTTCCATTATAGACCCACCACTAATTTGTTTAGGAATAGCTTATTTAATATTTTTCTCCCCAAAGCCTGTTTCTAATTCTGCGTCTAGAATATCAAGATGCTTTTCTTCCTGTTTTCCTAGGCTTCCCTTATTTAAGGATTTTTAAAGCTGCTATCTACTTTTCCCATATTTTTACCTCTTCCCAACTACTCTCCACATCATTGGGGAAACTAGATTTTCCTCAAAATCTAATTTGGAAATAAATTCTTTCAAGGATTTTTGAAATATTTTTGGGGAAAGTATTTGCCTCTTTCCATCCTCATGGATTTAGCAAGTGATCTCATAATTCTCATTTTGGTCAATCTGCATAGAATTATTTTATTTATTTTTCATAATCAAATATTTAATTACATCCACAAAATAATTGTCCATTGGGGTCCACTCCCCTTTGGATTAAATTTCAAATGTCTAACTTTGAAAGAAACATAAAACTAGGGGTGTTAGATAATTGTTATGGTTTGAGGTATAAGACAACGGCCAACCTAATGGTTTATTTGGAGGTCATGTGACCACGTGCCCCCAACAGTTAATTTAACCACCAGTGCCTCCGACGGTTCTTCTAGTGGACCCCTCAAATGTGGCAAAATTGCGTAATTTAGGGGTGCTAATTGAATTTGCTCCATTTTTAGTGGAGGTTTTTGGGGATGAATGGGAAAAATATTGTTTTCATCATAACTTCTTCATTATTGAGCTTTTTTTGACGCATTTTTAGTCAATTTCGACTATTCAGAGCATGATGCAGCCATTGGAACATGTTTCAGAGCTAATAGATGTGTTTTACAGCCATTGTTTCTTCAAGGAATCTTGGAGAGCCATGAGGGCCATCTGGGAAATGGAGCTGCATTGGGCTACACTTCACTATTTTAGGTGAAATAAAAGTCATTATTACCTTATTTCTACCTTTTGAATTCATTTTCATAGCTGGTTTGGCCTATTTAGGCCTTTACATCACTGTATTACCAATTTGAGCATCATAATATATCAAGGACATGCCCATTGGGAGCCTTGGACCTGACAGATGTAGCCCAGGAGGGGCGAAATACCTCATCATGTCATTGTGTGCTTATGGTGAAGTTATTTTGTTGTGTATTTCAGATTTCAATGTTAAACAGTAAATTTAAAAAAACATTCCCTCAAACTTAAATTCATAAACAGTTACCAAGAAAAATTTGTTTTACTTGTAAGACCTTACAAACAGTTTGCACACTTAATTTAAATGAAATCAATACTTTGAACAGTAGTAAAAATACTTTCATTTTCATATTAGGTAGCTTGGGGTAAAGTCTATTATCTGAAGTGGAGATGAGGTTTGGGTGTTAGATATCCCAATATTATATATAATATTGTTGGATAAAAATAATTATGGCAATGAATTTGATATCCAAAAAAACTACGATGTATATTTTGGAAAAAGGAAATTTTCGCCGACATAGAAAAAAACTAGTATAGTTTGTTTGGATGGGATAATTGTTAGCTCTCACATACGAAATGTAGATTGGAAAAAATTCCCCCCTAATACAAGATGATTCCTTTGGAAAATCGAATATAAAAAATATACACTCTTACAAGAATAGTAATGGTAGATGTACCCAAGGTTGAAATTGGATGTGTCTCTTATAAATATCCAAGATTTTTTTTCCCTTACGTAAACATATCGATTTCATAATATTGGATACATTCAGACTCACAATAAGGATGGAGGAGATATAAAAAAACATTGCTTTCATGGCCTCTACCATAAAAAAATTTATTATGAAGGTTTTTTTGAGAAATTGAATCAACAAAAGATTAAAAAAAAACAAGAAGTGGCACAAATTTTAAGATGAGGACACATATAAACTATGAACTTCAACCTAAAACAAACTTATGGAATCCTTACTTGATCTGAAGGTCATATGGAACCATGGGGGAGTTAACGGGAGAGAAATACCATACCACATGAATTCATATTGGGGGATATATATTGAGGAAAAAATGACATAATATATAGAGCATATATTAGGGGGTAAAGTGTTTTTATATTTTCGGATATAAAAAATGGATCTAAAAGTTAATGAAAATATATAAAGGGGTATAAAAGATGTTAATGAAAAAATGGATACCTACAATATCTAGTGAAAGTAGGGTTTTTTTTAATTGGGAAGGTGTATTGGATTGGTATTGTTACGGAGTTAAATAATGTTATTTTTAAAGGTATTTTCCAATATGTATTGAAATTATGGGCATTTTTTAGTATTCCATGAACGCATGAGATATGTCAGAGGTTCATTAAGTGAAGGCCCCATATATGGAACCCATTAAATCTTATACTCCCTTTGCACAGCCCAATCATGGAACCTGAAACATTGGCCAAAAGTTTCATTTTCATATGGATTATTTTTCATAATAATATACTCCCATGGTACAAAATTCAGAGGAAAGGTTTTACACACCCCTATTAAATCCCTCTCTATCTTCATAGCCCTAGAATAGTTGAAAATCTTCTCAAATCTTGTAGTTTTTCAACTGCACAAGGGAACACATGGCCAAGACCCATGGAAAATTTTATGGGATAATATTCACAAGTGGGCTAATTTTACATGATTTTTTCCAAAAAAAAGATTCGCCAATTTCCATTTTTTCTAAAAATGATTCTCCCTAATTTTAAAATATAAAATTATTTTATGTTAAAAATCACCAAAATTATATAGAGACTATATATAAAATAGTTACAAATTAGAATAATTTTACAAATATATCAATAAATATTTTATAGTATGCTTATTAGGGACTAGTGAAATTCGCCAATGTTTTTAAACATCAAGATAGTTTTCTGTCCTTAAAATTTTCCCTGCTAAGACCTCAAATAAATTAGATCAATGTGGCTTGGATTAATATCTATAATATTTTTTTGGAATCCAACGTCCTACAACTATCCCATTTTTAATTGCATCTAATAATTAACACCATTTTTTCTGATTTAGTAGGTGTGAATGGAATGAAATCAGAAACTATTCAAAGATAAAATTCTTCTTAACATCCTCATTTAGGAAAATATAAATAAGAACATCAAATAAATTGTCCTCCACAACCGTTGGTCATCCCAAGCTCTGTAGAGCACATCCCTTTAGTCCACCATGCTTTATTCCTTCTACCTTCTTCATTCCCCTTCTCTTTATGCCTCCCAATTCTTATTCTCCCCCCTAAGTTTCATAGAACTAAAATTTAATAATTCCTTTGAACGTGTTGAAAAATAATTCTGTTGGACTCCTACTAATGGTTCACCTTCAACACCATAATGCGATTATTTTTCCAACATCCCACCCCCCCCCCCCCCCCCACCACCAATATGAAGGGTTGCACATGAGTCTAAAAAGACACTTGAAATACAAAAATGCATGGTAGCCAATGGTTGAATTTGATCTCTAAAATGGTGTGTTTTAAGGAATACCACAAACAAAAATACGTGGGAGAAATAGAGGCCTCTAGCGGTGGTGGTTTAATGATGGAGACCAACATTAGAACTATATGTTGATAAAGTTTCTAGAAAAAATCAAAATCTAGATAAAATTTTATGTCTTCTACTTGTGGAAGTGCTCCCTAATAATGGTTTAAAGATAACAAAAAACAATTGAAAATGTGTGTTTGAAGTTAAGTAAAAATTTCTTAAAATTAGCTCCAAGGCTCAAGAGTTCCTAGAGAATTTCCAAATATGGAAAGAAGTTGTTGTATTCTACTAATGGAAATGCTCACACATGTTAATTTGAAGATAACCACAAACTGTGTCAGTTTGAAGAGGATCACAAACTAAATCATACTCATAACTTTGACTTTGTCTACATCTTTGATTCTATTTTAGACTTGTGGCTCTAGTTTTGGGTATTTCTCAAGATCCTTGAAAATGGTAGCTAATTATCAATTCTCTGCCTTTTAGATACAAGGTAATAGGATGATACTATTGTTTCTTAGGTTTAGCAATACTTGCTTTAATGATATAGCTTCAAAACTAAAAGCCTCACTCTCAATAAATGATATTATTACCTCTCATCAAATACGAAGTGACATGGTGAAAACATTTCCACAAATATCACATGGATGAATATAAAAAACATATGATCCTCCATGTCACAAAATAAAGAAGGGTGTGAGATTCTACTGCAAATGCACCCATTTAAAACACAATTTAATTAGTAAACTTACAAAAAACACTATTTGTGACTTACCATAAATTTGTTGTTTATTCCCAATAATATCATCACCTTATCGCTCCATAATCCCATGAACACTTTCGAATTCAAATAATTTGTTGCTAATAACTCCATATTTAGTAGAAGGGTACCCAAATAACATAAATTCAAAACATCTTATACTAGCTAGTTTAAGGATTAGTAGCAAATTGGACAAGTTCAACAACACCAAATGGCTCAAAAAGTTGGCCCAATTTGATCCCACAAGGGATTTACTCAATGAACCTATGACATATCAAGTGAATTCACTACATACTAAAAAATACCATTATTTTGACTACATAGTGGAAAATACCTCTAAAAATCACATTATTTCACTAGATATTGTACATATCCATTTTTCATTAACATTTTTTATACCACCTTGTATTTTTCCAATAAATTTGAGCTACATTTTTATACTTGTCCATATAAAACTCTTTACCCCCTATTATATGCCCAATATATTATGTCATTGTTTCCTCAATATATATCCCCCAATATGAACCCATGTGGTATGGTATTGCTCCGGTAGTGAAACCCCTATGATTGATGATTGGTTATGGTGAAATTCATATTACCAACATAAAACATTTTGGCTCCGCCAAAATAAGGCCCAATAAATCCACGTACAACTCTAAAATCTCCAATAACATTTTATTGAGCTAGGTTTTTCCCAAGAAGTAATGGTTTGACCATTATAATTTGACCAAGAAAAAACTAGGATATAAGTTTGTTTCCATTGTAACTAGCATGGCATTGTAAAAATCAATATTCCCAACACATTTTGACTTCTTAGAATATTTTTCCATTATAAGACTCTCATTACATGCCTTCCTAGCTTTTGAGAAAAAATCGTATCCATATATTTCATCTACCTTTAAGCATATTTTGTAAGAAAACACAATCCTTTGATCCTTCTCTCAGAGTTATTCTGGATCTATAGCTTCATCCTTTGTTTCCTCGAAATGCTTCCCTGGTAGTTATAAGAGGGCATGAATGTTGTTTTAATCATTTTTCCAACAAACCATCTACAGGAAGAGCATAGTGTGCACCAATTGCATATGTTGCACTATAAAAATGCATGTAGACATTCTTGGTACTATGCTTGTCCAAAAAAAATGTGATTTTCTACACCAAATTTGTAGTATTCATCCTAAATATCCTCTTTAATATCCAAATCAAATTCTGCTCCAGGCTCATTATTTGGATCAAGCATATTTTTAAGCAACAAACAATCACGTAGAACTCCAATAAAATCCACAACTAAGGTACTAACTATATTCGTGTTATTGTGGTGGCATGTACCCCCACACACATACATACATACATATATATATATATATATATATATATATATATATATATATATATATATATATATATATATATATATATATATATATGCATAGTAGTTGGTCCAAGAAAGGCACAAGTGGTGCTACTGTAAAATTCAAATCTGGAACACTAGGACCTTAGAGTCTTAAAGATGCATTAGATAGAGGGACAAGCACCAATGATCAACCAACTGTTGTAGCTATACCAGTCCTCGGCAACTTTTGCATTAGAAATAAATCTAGAATGAGCATTGTGTGATATACCACCTCCATCATCATTATCAAAATCAACAACATTAGCTCCAAGCTTTTCCATTCCCACCTAACTAGACATTGTTGACACCTTTATGATTCAACCAACAATTTCTAGTTTTCCATTTAGTTTCTATGAAGGTCTAGCATCTTCAAGTTTTGTAAATTGAAAAAAATCCAAGGTGCATGAAACATTTATCTCCTTTAAAGAAATAACATCATGCCTATATTTAGCACTAGTGCAGAGGGATTATCCCTTCACAAATAGCCAAAAAAATTTAATGACCATCTTCAATATGTTGAACATGCATTGAACCCTTCTCTAACATATACATAGCACCATGCATAGTGAAAACTTGAATGCGTGGGCTAGACAGGGAAGAAAATAATTACATAACAATAGGAGAATGGCATAATGCTCCACAAACATAACATGCATAGTTACAATCTATAAAAGAACTAGGGATATAAAAAAAATATTAGTCCAATTCTAGCAAGAGAATGCCAAAGCAGAGGGATGGGATATAAAAAATGAAGACTTGTGAATTTCAGAGGTCATGGAAGAGTGTAAAGCTGATAAGATTTGAAAAACACCTAGACCTCCTAGACCTGTCAAGGTTTGATACCACTGTTGGAAGGTGAAAATAAAATTAACGATAAGTATGTATGGGATTATTTTCATTAAATATGATACAAATATAAATACAATATTCATAACCATTAGATTTATCTTTCAAGGTCTCTATGACTCCCGTCATCAACTGTTGACCTTCCACACAATAACCATATGTATAAACCAGTGATTAGAAAGTGGTGTGCAATGGCTGGCTCAATATTTACGATCAACACTGACATTTAAAACATTCAACATCAAATTCTCATCAAATGTGCTGAAAATAAAATGGAGAATGTTGTAGTGAATTAAGAAGGATATACAATTTACTTTAATTTCACGAATAAAATCCCCTAAAATATTATGAATCTATGCTCCTTCAAGACTAGATAATGCCTTCCCTCTCCCCATGTTTGGTGATCACCAACGACATGTTATGCCACCTCCATTGTAACCATTGAGTATATAAAATATTTAAGGAAACACATTAAATACATAAATATTCAACATCATTTTTTCTTGTCGCTTAATTTGACACCAAATTTCCTTCATGATCAATCTAACAGTAATAAAAACATAAATTCACAAAAATATGTGGATTGAACCTTTTCTTGGTGGAGCTCATGAGTAAATATTGAAAGAGATAGGAGTCCAAAAAAGAAAGAGGAAATGGGATTAAGTGTTTGTTGTGGGCTCATAAACCACTCATGGAGTGCTTGAAACATATAATAAACCACTCAAGGTGCTTGCAATTGCTAATAAATGACATTTATAAAGTTTTTTTCTTCGGTATGATAAAACACTCATTAAGTTCTTGAAACAACTAATAAACCACCCTTTCCATGAATTATGTTGTGTTTGAATAGCTGATAAACCACTCACTATCAAAATTCCCTATCCTTTGTATCATGAAGAAGGATTTCTATAAATGATGTTAAGAAATAAATCACCTTACATCATGGATCTAGCTACTTGAGGTTACTGTTGTAAGTAAATTCTAGCTACATTAAGTCTATGGTTGGGTGGAAAATTAAAGTCCCGCCTTTAATTGATTTTCATTTTTGAATTGTAAATGAAATGTTTTCAATCAAGAGTTATGAATGTATGAATGGAAAATTGTTGCTTGATAATGGTCCATGAATCTTGATGACTAAAATTCCAAAATAACTTACGTTTCTATTTAAGAGCCTTTTTCATGGAATTATGAGTTAAATGTCTATGAATTTTATTATAGTTTTGTGGAAAGAAATTTGTGATTTTTATGTCCATAAATGGCTTGATCTTTCTTCAATGTATGTTTTTTTTTCCTGTGGAAGTGAGAATTCTAAACCCTAGGTAAATCCTCCCAACATCAGGAGCTGTTTGTGTTCTTTCCTCGTATGAAATTTTTATGGATTACCTTGATATGAATGAGATATATAAATCTATGTTAATGTAAGTTGTATGTGATGGTTGTATATCTACAAATTGGGCATTAGTCCTTATTTTACAAAATATGAAAAATCATGAGGGTTAGCCTTGTTCTGCTATGTAAATAAAATGTTATATATATATGCCGAGCAGAACTCCTATGGAAAGCTCAAAAGAGATAGCACCTATGAGGGCCATATAAACCTTAAGGGAAATGGGTGATTCATGGAGCCAACCCAAACATTACGAAACCAAAGCGGTCGAACCACAGCCTAATTCTCTTTCAAATCAACTTAACACTAGGAGAAAACACAACTATTTTATTATTCAACCCTCGATTATTTTTTACTATAAAGCATAAGAATTTTCCTTGTGACATGGGAAATAAATTGTAACACCCCTAGTTGTATGTTCCTGTCAAAGTAGACATTTTAACTTTAGATCCAAAATGGAGTGGGCTCCAATGGATAAGTATTTGGTGGATGTAATTAAGTATTTAATTTTGAAAAATAAATAAAATGATTCCGTGCATATTGACCAAATGATAACTATGATATCACTTGAAAATTCCTTGAGGTATGGAAAGAGGCTAAGATTCTCCAAAAATCTTTCAAAAATCCTCGAAAGAATTTATTTCTCAATTAGATTTTTGAGGAAAAATCTAGTCTCCCAATGAGGTGGAGAGTAGTTCGGAAGAGGTAAAAAGCTGGGAGAAGAAGAAAGAAACTTTAAAAGTCCCTAAATAAGGGAAGATTAGGCAAACAGGAAGAAAATCATCCTGTATTTCTAGACGCAGAATTAGAAACAGGCTTTGGGGAGAAAAAGCTTAAATAAACTATTCCTGAATAGATTAGAGGTTGGTCTGTTCTGGGAGATGATCTCAGCTCAGGGGTGATTTCGGGAGATAGAGTAACTCTAAGGTTGGGAGGATTGGTAAAATTCAGAAGTGGTATGCCTAAAATGCTTATGTATGGTTGAATTATTGTTATTGTGTTGTGTGATCAATGACTGTGGATGTTAATTTACTTCAAATATGGAAGTGGTAATCCATACATTTAACAGAATTGTTAGAAGAATTCAATCCTCCAAATTCTGTAGAGTTGTATGAATAGGAACTATGAGGAAAATCATCCAGAAGCTCTAAACCTATTGCTGGTTTAAATCTGGAGATTTATACTACTCCCATAATCCAGTAAGTTTATAACTTTAATATGCTTTTGAAAAAAAAATTATGTATGATACTAGAATCCAGACAGAGAATATTATTTCTGAATTTTAAGAACATAGGAACATTAGGTGTTGTACAAACACTATAGATATAACCTTCTGACAGTTGCTTCTAGTGTGAATAGTTACATGCACAAAAACATATACATGGATTTTATATCTACAGTTAGTAGCTGAACTTAATGAGTCTACTTACTAAATGGTGAACAATTATAGCAAGGAAACTTTAGTTTTAATCATCAAAGAGGAATGCTATGTAGTAAATCAAAACTTATATTCTGGAGTCCTACTAAATTAGTATAAAAGGAAAATGAATTTTACCAAAAGAAAGGATAATAAAA
Organism: Pinus albicaulis; assembly: GCA_034641835.2. Lineage (NCBI taxonomy): Eukaryota > Viridiplantae > Streptophyta > Pinopsida > Pinales > Pinaceae > Pinus > Pinus albicaulis. The sequence continues at coordinate 1,448,095,829 of CM076584.1, read as the reverse complement.
ACTCAACTCCTAATGTCAATACCTTACGAAATGAGTCAGAATTTTTTTATAACAGAGAAGTAGATATCATTGATATATCTATTGACCAATTAGTTTATGATATATCATTATTATGCATAGGAAAGCTAAAATGAAAGGCTATCAGAAAAAATACACTGCTGACAATATATATTGTACATTGAAAATGAGAGGGACAAATTCTTTCTATGGCAATAGGAAAAATGTATATCTATATTTTGAAATGTCTCTCTGTCCATAGAAAACCACGGAAGGAAAGTAATATTTAATATTGAAATGAATTATTATTTAGCACAATTACAATAAGCATAAACATAAGTATATTTCCAACTGTGGCAGATTGAAAGAAGTTATCGAAGTTATGCTTCTGAATTATATAAGAAATTTCTAGCAGAATTCAATTAGACAAAGAACAAAGTCTAAAATTTCTGGCTAATAAACATATGAGTGCATATACTGAAAATCCGAAAAGTATTTATTAAAAATTAATACGAATTGAAAATGATTATTATACTGACCCAGAAGCATCACAGACTTCTATTGTCCATCATATAAAATTTTATATAGAGAAACGAAAATCATATACCCAGTAACTAGTAAATAAGCATATGGAGTAGGAGACTATTAAATATGACTACACTGGTCTCTGCAAATTTGAGAGAGAGTACTCATAATTACTTTAAGTGGTGAATATTGGTATAGTTGAAATTATTACAAATTTAAACAATCCCAATAAATCGTTTACAACGTATGGATGGGGTCAGTGTATAGCCAAAATCCAGAGCCATCAGACTTGACTATTTAAAATACCACAGTAGTAAATGAAAATCCGGCGTCAACCCATATTGGAGATACTACCTTTTAGACGATGCATTATCTGAAATGAGAGGGTACCAACCTAATTTAACAAGCCAATACCAAAGTCATTTGACGAAACCAGAAGCAACGAGAATATTATCGAATGAGGTTATGCGGTAAGATAGTACCTACAAAATGATAAAAAAAAAAAAAAAACAAACCAGAGCATGGACAAAGATGACACAGAGGAAATTATTTCCACATAGAAAAATGAGTATAAATCGAAGCTGAACGTGTCAATGTAACAATAATACCTGAGGAGCTCAACGCACATCCATTTCACTGAACACACGGAGAAGAATAGGCATATTAGGAGCAAATTATTTACCCAAAATTCAAATCGAACCCCTAGAGGGCTATAAAAAGAATAGAGGGTCGAATAGAGATCAGAGTTATTTACCATAAGAAAAAATAGTTAAAACCAGTGCTGAAGTCGAAAATTCAGACCAATGCTCACCGTAAGCTGAGCTAAGTCATGTCGCCAAGCATCAAATAGACACTCGATTAGGATTCAGTATATGAAGGAAATTAAGAGAAAGAGATACAATACATATTGACACTAACAGAGAAATTTCTTAATACACTACGCATAGGTAGAGGAGTATTACCTGACAATTCGGATAGATGTTGATCTCCATAAATCATATGCAGAAGGCGAACGAAGCAAACGAAGTGTACAGGAGCTTTGATAATGGAACCCTCGACAACTCGAAAAAAAAAACCAAGAACAGTGACAGGAAGAAACCAAATGAAGTTGAATACAGAAAATTTTCAAATAATATAGCACCGGCTAGGTCTAAAACCCTAACGCATCCTTACCCTATAGGTGGCAGGATCTGTGTAGGGAGTAATGTGTATTAGGGTTAGCCGAATAGAATGTGATACACTTTAATGTAGACCTAAGACACTCCATGAAATGCAATCTAGCCACTTAAATGCGAAACGACGCAATGGTACCCAAAACCGTCTCGAGAAATACAACCGAGTGTTAAATAATGTGGAAATTAGCTGGAAGATTAACCCAATGTAACGAAGTACTGATCATCCATAAATAAGCATGGGATTCCTCATATGGAAAGATCAATGGAATTGATGTGTAAATAACCCAATGATATACATATAAATGCCTCGAAACTTGTTATAAATCAAATTGATACATATGGAGTACATAACATATAAATCGAAATGTTGCATGGTGAGATACGCAAGGGCTATAAAGAGACTCATAAAATGATTTTGTGATCGAATATGATTCGATAGGTTGAGCATAGGGTAAGGGTGTATAAGGGCATCAATGATATTAATAAGGTTAATAATCATAGAGAAATTTTAATTGAGGTTAAACAATGGGAGCTAGAAACTCGAAATCTAAATTTTAAATATAGTCTAAAGACAAGTTAAAAATCTTTTTAGAAAGGCGACAACCCAAATTGTTAATTGGTGTCCTATTAGAAGTGTAAAATCTCAAGGACAGAGTTAACAATGAAATTATAAAACAAAATAGATTCAATGTACCTTGTTAATGGCTATAGAGATAATTGATCGTAATTATTTTTAAGCTGAGACATAAAAAAAAAAATATTTAATGTCATGTGGCGGAGAGACATTACAAATGGTATCAGAGCTCATGTTAGAAAAAATTGGGCTGTTGTTGTGCTCACTGTATAAATTATTTTTTTTTGTTGAATTTTTTTTTGTTATTGCTGATATGTGTTGTTTAGTGTACAGTGGTGCTGAGATAGAAAAGCTAAATGGTTGAAGGTGATGAAATCTATGCTGATCTGCGTGATGAAGATAATACACTAGATCCTAACGCTCTGGTGATGGCTATTTTGCATAGTTTTCGATGAGAAATGGCTGAGCTAAGAAGCCAGAATGAAAAACTGTCATTAGCCAGTGAGGGGCAGGAAAAACTCATCAGAGAATTGACTTCGCAGAACAGCCAAGAAGGTGAAGGTTACAGAAAGAGGAAGAAAGGCAAGTTCTCTAATGATTCTGAGGAAGAGGACACTACTAGACACCAGTATAAGAAGAAAAAGGAATTACAGGGGGAATTCTGAAATATCAAACTTCCCTCCTATGACGGGGAGAAGGAGGAAGATGTTGAAGCCTGGTTGTTGAATATGATTAAGTATTTCCAGGTCTATGAATATGAAAGCAATATGAAGGCTAGATTAGCTATCTACCAGCTACAAGGCAAGGCTACCTTGTGGTGGGATGAGACGAAAATGGTCCATGCCATTGATGAAAAGACAGTTACTTGGGAAGATTTCCAGGTTAAGTTTAAAAACCGCTATTTAAATGAACATTATTATGATGATAAAGAAAAGGAATTCCATGAACTGAGACTGGGACAACTCACTATCGATGAGTTTGTCACCAAGTTTACAAATCTGTTAAGGTATGTTCCTTATATTCGGGAAGAGAAGGAAAAGGTGCAAAGGTTTTTGAACTGTTTGCCTGTTGTGTACAAGGAGAGGATCAAATTCGATAATCCAAAAAATATGGATGAAGAAGTGAGGAAAGAAAGATTATGTTATCAGTATTTTAAATGAAAGGGTGAACCTAGTAAAGGCTGGGTAAACAAAGTTGAAATCAAAGGAAAGAAACAGAAACCAACCTACTTAAAGAACTTTGGTAGGGACCATCAACAGAAAAAATTTAATAAAGCAAAAGAAAGTCAAACTGCACAGTCCCAAGTTGGTTCCAAACAATTAGATGGAGATAATAAAAAGGAAGGAATAGTTAAAATGAGGGAGATTTTGAAATGTTGGGGTTGTGGAGAACCTCACCTGTTGAGAGATTGTCCCCACCGAGACATTCAGATGATTATGAGCGATCAAGAAGCTACCACAGTAAATGACATAGCAAGAAATATACCCAGTGTTAATGCAGCTTTGGAGAATCGACAAGCAGAACATCAAGCTATCATGGTCAAAATGGAAGGTAAAATTGTTGACCAATCTATTACCGTTTTAATTGATCTAGGTGCTTCTTTGAGTTATATTAGCCCACAAGTGGTAGAAAAATGCAAACTCAAAGCTGAAAAATTTCAGTAGTCTTGGTTGGTCCAATTAGCTACTGGCACCAAGAGGAAAGTAACTCATAAGTTACCTCAAACAACAATTAAATTAAATGATTTTCAGATAGAAGTAGATTTAAACATTCTGCCCTTAGGCTCATATGACTTGCTGATAGGAATGGACTGGCTACAAAAGAGAAAGGATATGATGAACTCTTGCGATAAAACTTGGCATTGCATAGATGAAAAAGGGAAACCTTTTATTCTCAAACAAAAACCAAAACCCATCTCTGTAAGACAAATATCTGCACTGCAACTAAAAATAATAGCTAGGAAAGGATATCAACTATATGCAGTACATGTTGAAGAATTAGAACAGCAACCTGAAGAAGACCTGCTGGATACTTTGCCGGTAGTGAGAGAGTTTAAGGAAGTTTTTCCAGATGAGATTCCCCATCTTCTCCCCAAAAGAGAGATTGACTTTTCAATCGATTTGGTGCCGGGAGCAACACCTGTTTCTAGAGCCCCTTATAAAACAAGTCCCCCTCAACTCATGGAACTGAAAATGAAATTGCAAGAATTGTTGGATAAAGGTTATATCATATTGAGTGTGTCTCCTTGGGGAGCCCCGATGTTGTTTGTAAATAAGAAGGATGGAACCTTTAGAATGTGCATTGACTATCGTCAGCTGAATAAGTTGACAATTAAAAATAGGTACCCTTTGCCCCGAATTGACGATATTTTTGATCAAGTAAGGGGAGCTTCATTATTTTCGAAGATTGATATAAGGAATGGTTATTAAGGAGGAAGACATTAGTAAAATAGCTTTTCGAACCCGGTATGGTCACTACAAATTTGTAGTCCTACCTTTTGTTTGACAAATGCCCTTGCCACCTTTATGTGCTTAATGAACAGTGTTTTAAACAAGTACTTGGATAAATTTTTTCTAGTGTTCATAGACGATATCTTAGTTTATTCAAAAAGTGAGGAGGAGCACAAAGAACACTTGAGAATAGTGTTACAAACTTTGAAAGAGAACTAGTTATATGCCAAATTCAGCAAATGTGAATTCTATAAGGACAAGATCCAAGACTTGGGACATATTATTTCCGAACAAGGGTTTGTTGTTGACCCTGAAAAGATGAAGGCTATTAGAGAATGGCCGGTGCCAACTGATGTTTCAGCAGTGAGATCATTCATGGGGATTGAAAGTTATTATCGAAGATTTGTGGAAATATTTTCTGCAATAGCATATCCCATAACTTCACTACAAAGAAAAGGGGTCAAATTCGAGTGGACTGAAAAATGCCACGGATGCCTGTAGAGAGGGGTTGGGAGGAGTCCTGTTGCAAAAAAATGTTGCTATTGCATATGAGTCTAGGAAACTTAAGACACATGAACAAAACTACAATGCATATGATTTGGAATTAGCTGTTGTAATCCATGCCTTGAAGATGTGGCGACACTATTTTCTTGGGAATAAATTTACATTGATGACTGATCATATTAGTCTTAAATACTTCTTTTCCTAGAAAGATTTGAATGCTTGACAAGCTCGATGGCTGTCTTTTCTGAGTGAATTTGATATGGCCATAAAACATATAAAAAGGAAAGAAAAAAAAATTGATGATGCATTGAGCAGAAATGCTTGCCAAAACATAAACAACATTGTAAGCAGTGCTAGTTTTGATCTAGAAGATCTAGTGAAAAAGGTAGCAGACTAGGATCCAATTTATGAGAATCTACAGATGAAAATACTAAAGAAGGAGATGGTTGAATACACTCAAAACCAAAAAGGGCTGATATGCTACAAGAATAGATTGTATATCCCTAATGTGGAAACTTTGAAAAATGAAATCCTAGATGAATATCACAAATAGTCGTATGCAGGACATTGTGGATATCAGAGGCTGCTAACAACTTTGAAAAAGAAATTGTTTTGGCCAGGAATGAAAAGAGATGTAGAAAAATATCTAGCTAGATGCATGGAATGTCAACTAGTTAATGTTGAGCATCAGCATCATGCTGGTCTTCTAAATCCCTTGCCAATTGCAGAATGGAAATGGGACACCGTTTCTATAGATTTCATAACTGGTTTACCAAGAACCAGATATCAGCACGACTCAGTGATGGTAGTAGTAGACACTTTAAAAAAAATATGCACACTTCATACCTGTGAAATCTACTTTTGGGATAGCTCATGTAGTGGATGTGTTCCGGAAGGAAGTAGTAAGACTACATGGGGTCCCAAAGATGATTGTTTCAAATAGAGATGCTAAATTCACAGCAGCTTTTTGGAAAGGTCTATTTGGGGGCATGGGCACTAAGTTAAATTTTAGTACTGCCTATCACCCTTAGACAGACGGTCAGAGAGAGAGAACAAATTAGATTTTGGACGATATCTTGAGAATGTATGTGATGGATAGGCCATCCAAATGGGAAGACTGCTTGGATTTATTTGAATTTGCTTATAATAACAGCTATCAATCCTCCATCAAAATGAGCCCATTTGAGGCACACTATGGAATGAAGTGTCGTAATCCTTTGAGTTGGAGTCAACCTGAGGATAAGCTAATGTTGGGACCAGATTCTTTACAAGAGATTGAAAGAATTGTTAAACAAATACAAAGAAACATCAAGATAGCACAAGATAGATAGAAAAACTATGTTGATAAGAAGAGGGTGCATCGAGAATTCAAAGTGGGCGATCATGTATATTTACGCATTAAACACAAAAAGAGCACACTTTATGCTGGAAGTTGTGCAAAATTGGCTCCTAGATATTGTGGGCCTTTTGAGGTGTTAGAAAGGGTAGGACTAGTGGCTTATAAACTGGCCTTACCGCCCCATGTTAAAGTTCATGATGTGTTTCATGTTTCATTATTAAAAGATATATACATGATGATTCTCACATTGTTGATTGGAATGTGATACAGGTGGAACCAGAAGGGTAGTTCCTTCTAGAGCCGCTTCAAATATTAGAGCGGGAAGAAATCGAATTGAGGAATCGAACAGTAGCAAGAGTAAAGGTGCAGTGGAAGCACTTTACTACTGAAGAAGCTACCTGGGAAAGAGAAGCTAAGATGATGGAAAAATATCCATATTTGTTTGAAGAATGAACTCTAGTAGTTAGTTGTCAACATCGAGGACAGTGTTTTCTTTTAGAGGGGGAATATGTAACACCCCTAGTTTTATGTTCTTGTCAAAGTAGAAATTTGAACTTTAGATCCAAAAGGGAGTGGGCCCCAATGGATAAGTATTTTGTGGATGTAATTAAGTATTTAATTTTGAAAAATAAATAAAATTATTCTGTGCATATTGACCAAATCAGAAATATGATATCACTTGCAAATTCCATGAGGTATGGAAAGAGGCTAAGATTCCCCAAAAATCTTTCAAAAATCATTGAAAGAATTTATTTTTAAATTAGATTTTTGAGGAAAAATCTAGTTCCCCAATGAGGTGGAGAGTAGTTGGGAAGAGGTAAAAAGCTGGGAAAAGCAGAAAGTAGCTTTAAAAGTCCCTAAATAAGGGAAGCCTAGGAAAATAGGAAGAAAAGCATGCTGTAATTCTGGACGTAGAATTATAAACAGGATTTGGGGAGAAAAAGCTTAAATAAGCTATTCCTGAACAAATTAGAGGTTAGTATGTTCTGGGAGATGATCTCAGCTCGGGGGTGAGTTCGGGAGATAGAGGAACTCTAAGGTTGGGAGGACTGGTCAAATTCAGAAGTGGTATGCCTAAAATGCTTATGTATGGTTGAATTATTGTTATTGTGTTGTGTGATCAATGACTGTGGATGTTAATTTACTTCAAATATGGAAATGGTAATCATAAATTTAACAGAATTGTCAGAAGAATTTAATCCTCCAAATTCTGTAGAGTTGTATGAATAGGAACTATGGGGAAAATCATCCAGAAGCTATAAACCTATTGCTGGTTTAAATCTAGAGATTTATACTACTCCCATAATCCAGTAAGTTTATAACTTTAGTCTGCTTCTGAAATTTTTTTTTATGTATGATACTGGAATCCAGACAGAGAATATTATTTATGAATTTGAAGAAAATAGGAACATTAGGTGTTGTACAAACGCTATATATATAAGCTTCTGACAGTTTCTTCTAGTGTGAACAGTTACATGCATAGAAACATATACATGGATTTTATATCTACAGTTAGTAGTTGAACTTAATGAGTCTAGTTACTAAACGGTGAACAATTATAGCAAGGAAACTTTAGTTTTAATAATCAAAGAGGAATGATATGTAGTAAATCAGAACTTATATTCTGGAGTCCTACTAAATCAGTATAAAAGGAAAATGAATTTTACCAAAATAAAGGATAATAAAAATTCAACTCCTAATGTCAATACCTTCCGAAATGAGTCAGAATTTTTTTATAACAGAGCAGTAGATATCATTGATATATCTATTGACCAATTAGTTTATGATATATCATTATTATGCACAGGAAAGTTAAAATTAAAGGCTATCAGAAAAAATACATTGCTGACAATATAGACTGTACAATGAAAATGAAAGGGACAAATTCTTTCTATAGAAATAGGAAAAATGTATATCTATATTCTGGAATGGCTCTCTGTCCATAGACAACCACGGAAGGAAAGTACTATTGAATATTGAAATGAATTATTATTTAGCACAATTACAATAAGGATAAGCATAAGTATATTTCTAACTATGGCAGATTGAAAGAAGTTATCGAAGTTCTGCTTCTGAATTATATCAGAAATTTCTAGAAGAATTCAATTAGACGAAGAACAAAGTCTAAAATTTCTGGCTAATAAACATAAGAGTGCATATACTGAAAATCCGAAAATTATTTAGTAGAAATTAATACGACTTGAAAATTATTATTATACCAAACCAGAAGCATCACAGACTTCTATTGTCCATCATATAAACTTTTATATAGAGAAACGAAAATCATATACCCAGTAACTAGTAAATAAACATACAGAGTAGGAGACTATTAAATATGACTACACTGGTCTCTGCAAATTCGAGTGATAGTACTCATAAGTACTGTAAGTGGTGAATATTGGTATAATCGAAATTATTAAAAACTTAAATAGTCCCAATAAATCGTTTACAACGTATGCATAGGGTTGGCGTATAGCCGAAATCCAGAGCTATCAGACTTGACTATTTAAAATACCACAGCAGTAAATAAAAATCCGGCGTCAACCCATATTGGAGACACTAACTTCCAGATGACGCATTCTCTGAAATGAGAGGGTACCAACCTGATTTAACAAGCCAATACCAAAGTCATTCGAAGAAACCAGAAGCAACGAGAATATTATCGAATGAGGTTATGCGGTAAGATAGTACCTACAAAACAATAAAAAAAAAAAAAAAAACCAGAGCGTGAACACAGATGACACAGAGGGAATTACTTCCACATAGAAAAGTGAGTATAAATTAAAACTGAACGATTCAATGTAATAATAATACCTGAGGAGCTCAACGTACGTCCGTCTCACTGAACACATGGATAAGAATAGGTGTATTAGGAGCAAATTATTTACCCAAAATTCAAATCAAACCCCTAGAGGGCTATAAAAAGAAAAGAGGGTCGAATATAGATCAGAGTTATTTACCATAAGAACAAATAGTTAAAACCAGTGCTGAAGTGAAAAATTCGGACCAACGCTCACCGTAAGCTGAGCTAAATCATGTCGCCAAGCATCGAATAGACACTCCATTAGGATTCAGTATACGAAGTAAATTAAGATAAAGAGATACAATACATATTGACACTAACAGAGAAATTTCTTAATACACTACGCATAGGTAGAGGAGTATTACCTGGAAATTTGGCCAGATGTTGATCTCCATAAAGCGTACGCAGAAGGCGAACCAAGAAAATGAATTGTAGAGGAGATTTGATAATGGAACCCTCGACAACTAGAAACAACAAACGAAGAACAGTGACGAGAAGAAACCAAATGAAGTTGAATACAGAAAATTTTCAAATAATGTAGCACCAGCTAGGTCTAAAACCCTAATGCATCCTTGCCCTACAGGTGGCAAGATCTGCGTAGGGATTACTGTGTATTAGGGTTAGCTAAATAGAATGTGATACACTTTAATGTAGACCTGAGACACTCCATGAAATTCAATCTAGCCACTTAAATGCGAAACGATGCAATGGTACCCAAAACCGTCTCGAGAAATACAACCGAGTGTTAAATAATGTGGAAATTAGCTGGAGGATTAACCCAATGTAAATAAGTACTGATCATCCATAAATAAGCATGGGATTCCTCATATGGAAAGATCAATGGAATTGACGTATAAATAACCCAGTGATATACATATAAATGCCTCGAAACTTGTTATAAAGAAAATCGATACATATGGAGTACATAACATATAAATTAAAATGTCACATGGTGAGATACGTAAGGGCTATAAAGAGACTCATAAAATGATTTTGTGATCGAATATGATTCGATAGGTTGAGCGTAGGGTAAGGGTGTATAAGGGCATCGATGATATTAATAAGGTTAATATTCATAGAGAAATTTTAATAGAGGTTAAATAATGGGAGTTAGAAACTCCAAATCTAAATTTTAAATATAGTCTAAAGACAAGTTAAAAATCTTGTTAGAAAGGTGACAACCCAAATCGTTAATTGGCGTCCTAGTAGAAGTGTAAAATCTCAGGGACAGAGTTAACAACGAAATTATAAAACAAAGTAGAGTCAACGTACCTTGTTAATGACTATAGAGATAATTGATCGAAATTATTTTTAAGTTGAGACATAAGAAAAAAAAAAATTAATGTGGTGTGGTGGAGAGACGTTACATCAATCAAAGAACTCAAAAATTTGGTATCAAAGCATATGTTGTTGAGCTGGTACATGCGTTGGGTCTGTTGTGTGTGACAGCGAAGCCATGAGGCCGTGAACTGTGGACTATGAAATTGTGGACCGGTTTCTGTATTTTAAGCTGGTTAAGGCTACGTTATTGCAACATTGAATGGTGGACGTTCTCACTTGTTCTTATGCTGAGGTTGAACACTGCCACATTGAACACGTTCTTAAGTGGCTCGGATTGTCGTTTTCGCATTCTCTGGAATGTAATAGAAGCTTAGTGTTGCGGCCACTATTGCAGAAGACACTTCCACGAAATCACTGCAGGGGCAGACTGCCGGCGTGTTGCGTTGACTCTGCAACCATTATGACTGGATATCCAAAAAAAACCACATGCAAATTTTACCTGCGTAAACCATCATATCTGCTATGTTAAACAAAGGCTTGTAAATGGCGAACGGTAACTTTTAAACGATCAACTAGTTAACGGTGATATGCCATTTTGTTTAAAACAAAAAAAAAAATTGATTTACATGTTTTAAAGAATCATTTGAAATCGATTTGTTTTAATGCACTTTTTTTTCAAATCGATTTCTATATTGAGTTGTAATGTTATTCAAATGCCATTTAAAAATCGATTTTTTATTGCAATGATTTTTTAAAATCGATTTGCATTTAAGAGTTTAATGCATTTTTTAAAATCGATTTGTATATTAAATTCCATTTGCATATGGTATTAAGGGAAAGACATGTTATAAGGTGAAGGGCATTTTATTTTTTCTTTTAAATAAAAACCTCATTTATTAAAAGTTGTAATTGGAGATTTTGTGACACAAGCTACTAAACATGGCAAAAACACAAAGTGCTCGGTTTGAGATCGATAAGTTCAATGGAAAAAATAACTTCAAGATCTGGAAAGTGAAGATGTATGATCTAGTCGTGCAACAAAGCGTGGCGAAGGCGCTGTTGGAAAAATCCAAACAACCTTACACCATGACAGATGATGAATGGAGTGACTTGGATGACAGAGCACTGAGCGGCATTCAACAATGTTTGGTAGATGATGTTGTTTAACATCGTGTCAGAGAAAACTACTGTTGGTTTGTGGACAAATATTGAAAATATGTACATGAAAAAATCCTTAACCAATAGGATTCTTCTGAAGCAACAGTTGTACATCTTGTGCATGAAGGAAGGTACGATGATAACTGTTCATCTGAATACCTTTAATACTCTCCTGGTGTAGTTAGAAAGTATAGAAGTAAAATTCGAATCAGAAGATAAAGCTGTAACTTTATTATTCTCGTTGCTCGAGTCATGGGATCATTTTTTTACTTCTATAAGTCTTAGCTCATCAGAAACCCTGGAATTTGATGATGTTATTAGAGCTTTGCTATCTGAAGAAACAAAAAAAGGTAAAATTCAGAAACCTCTACATCAGAAGCAATGATGGTCAGAGGTCGCTCTAAAGAAAGATGCTTCAGTAAGCACAACAACTCGCATTCAAAATCAAAAGGGAAGAAGAGTAAGGTAAAGTACTGGTTTTGTGGCAAATCAGGACATTTGAAGAAGGATTGTTGGGAGAGACAAAAAACATCCAAAGGAGACTCTTCGATAGAAAAGAAAGAAGAAAACACGACAGATATGGGTTCGACATCCATTTCAGGTATGAGTGATGAAGTGTTATCAGTTAGTTTGTCTAATCATCATCAACATTGGTTGTTAGATTCTGGTGCGTCAAATCACATGTGCATTCATAGAGAGTGGTTTAAAACTTATAAATCAATCAATGATGGAGTTGTTTACATGGTAAATGATGTCTCGTGTAATATTGTGGGAATTGGAAGCATCCAGATTAAAAATTTTGATGGGACAAATAAAATTCTAACTGATGTAAGACATGTACTTGAACTAAGAAAGAACTAAGAAAAAACCTCATTCCACTAGGATTACTAGACACTAATGGATATAAAACCTTTATTCAATGTGGAGTAATGAAGTTTATAAAGGAATTTTACTAGTAATGAAAGCAAAGAAGGTTGGAAATATTTTTCAGTTAGAAGGAAGAAAAGAGTCAGAGCATGCTTCTAAAGTATCTGAAAACGATAGTAATTCTATTCGTCTATGGCATCAATGGTTGGGCCATATGAGTGAAAGAGGATTAAATATTTTATTTGATTGTAAGTTACTTCCTAGTTTCAAATCTTCTAAGTTAGATTTCTGCAAAAAATGTCTATTTGGGAAACAAAGCAAGCAGAAGTTTAAAACTAGAAAACATACTAGTAAGGGAATCCTTGATTATATGCATTATGATGTTTGGGGTCCATCTCCTACAACCTCATATGGAGGATCGTCATATTTTGTATCTTTTATTGATGATTTCTATAGAAAAGTATGGGTCTACATGTTAGAAAAGAAGTCTGATGTATTCATAGTTTTCAAACATTTTAGAGCATTAGTTAAAAACATCACTAGAAGAACCATTAAATGTTTAAGAATTGACAATGGTGGTGAGTTTACTTCAAAGGAATTTGATAATTATTGCAATGATGCTTGGATCGAAAGACATAAAACTACTATATATACTCCTCAGCAAAATGGATTTGCTGAACGCATGAACATGACTCTCTTAGAGAGAGCAAGAAGTATGCTTAGTAACGCCATTTTGCAGAAGGAATTGTGGACAGAAGCGGTTTCTACAGCTTGTTACTTGGTAAATAGATCACCATCAACTGATATAGGATTCAAAATTCCTCAAGAGGTATGGCAAGGTCATCCATGTGATTATTCTAAGCTGAAAGTTTTTTGTTGTGATGCATATGCTCTAGTTCTGAAACATCAACGTTCTAAATTAGATCCTAAATCAAAAATATATATCTTTGTTGGATATGGTGAAGATCCTACTCATAAGATCATCATTTACAGAGATGTTAAATTTAATGAATCTTCACTTGAAAATCGAGGTGTAGATGATAAATTGAAATAGGATAATGTACCTAAGCTTCAACACATTTAGTTTGAAACCAGTTCAAATACTCTTGATAGTCAATAAGAACAAGTTTCAGATTCAGATCATGAACAAGTTTCAGATGCAGATCATGAATGTGTTTCAGATGCTGATCATGAAGAAGTTCCTACATATAATAATCAACAAATTGTGGAAGTACTAGAAACATATTTAAGGATGTCTACGAGAATCAGACGTCTTCCTAAAAGGTATGATGATTATGTTACTTCAGTTGCTTTAACCGCTCATGATGATGAACCTTTGTGCTATCTAGAAGCTGTAGAAGGTTCTAACAGTAGTAAGTGGAAAGAGGCTATGAAGGACGAGATGAGGGCATTAGACAAGAATGCCACATGGGATCTGGTAGAACTTCCCAAAGACAGAAAAACTGTGGGATGTAAGTGGGTTTACAAATTGAAGAAGGGTGTTGATGATAAAGAAGACAGGTATAAAGAGAGGCTGGTCACAAAAGGTTTTTCTCAAAAATCCGACATTGACTTTCATGAGATATTTTCACCAGTTGTAAAAATTGTTTCAATTCGGATTGTGTTAGCATTCCTTGCTTTAGTTGATTTAGAATTACAGTAACTAGATGTTAAAACTGCATTTTTACATGGATATTTAGATGAGGAGATTTACATGGAACAACTGGAAGGGTTTGTTCAAAATCACAAAAAAAAATTTGTCTGCAGGCTCAAGAAATCATTGTATGGTCTGAAGAAGTCACCTCGACAATGGTACAAGAAATTTGATTCTTTCATGATGATTCAAAATTATATAAGAAGTGAATATGATCATTGTGTTTAATTTAATAAATTAAGTAATGGCATGTTTATTATCTTAGTGTTATATGTTGACGATATGCTTTTAGCAAGAAAAAGCATAAGTGTGATCAACAAGTTAAAGGCTCAGATGGCTAAGATGTTTTATATGAAAGATCTAGGAGCAGTAAGATAGATTTTGGGCATGGAGATTTTCAGAGACAGGAGAAATGGTAAGATTTGGCTATCACAAAAGAAGTATATTGAGAAAATACTCTTGAGGTTTGGTATCAACAATGTGAAGCCTGTTTCAGTCTCTTTTGCGTCCCATTTTAAATTTTCTTCAAGTTTATGTCCTAACACTAATGAAGAAAGGAATATATGTCTCGAATTCCATATGCCAATGTAGTAGGCTGTTTGATGTATGTGATGGTTCATACACGTCTAGATATTTCACATGTGGTTGGGGTTGTCAGCAGCTATATGGAAAATCGAGGAAAAGAACACTCGTCAGCAGTGAAATGGGTGCTTTGGTATCTGAGAGGCACAAGTGATTATTGTATCACTTAAAACATAAGAAGTGAATTTGTTTGCAGATATGTTGATTCTGATTTTGTAGGTGATTTTGATAAGAGAAGGTCAACTTCAGGGTATGTATTTACTCTTATAGGTGGAGATATTAGCTGGATGTCAAAGCTACAGAACATTGTTTCTTTATCCACTACAGAAGCAGAATACATAGCTGCTTCACATGCTTGCAAAGAAGCGGTTTGGTTGAAAGGTTTGTTTGGTGAGTTTGCTAGGTTATAGAACAACATCAAGTTATTTTATGATAGTCAAAGTGCAATTCATTTAGCTGAAAATATGGCTTATCATAGTAAATCAAAGCATACAACTATCAAGTACCATTTTGTAAGACACGTTATCACTGAAAGGGGAGTCACTCTTGAAAAAGTGCATACAAAGGAAAACTGTGCAGACATGTTCACGAAACCAGTTTTGTTAGAGAAGCTACAATGGTGTCTGGCTTCTCTTGGCTTGCAGAAAAGATAAAAATAATAATGGAACAGGGTATCAGGCTAATTGTTGTCAAGGTGGAGATTGTTGAGATTTTCTTTTAATTATTTTTGGAGAAAAATCTCATGAAGGTGACAACAATAGGATTTGGAGTAATGCATCCTATATTTGTTGTGAGTGAATTTCTGATTCTATTTCTACTCCCAGCTATAAAATGTAAGCCCGTAGAGGCAAATGAGCATGATGAGGGATGTGAGGTGAGTGAAGAGTAGATGAGAAACTCTGCTGTTGTAATTCTCCAGTTGATGAATGTGATTGTCGATGCCCTATTTGGTGGACGTAGCCCAGATTGGTTGGGTGAACCACGTTAAAATCTCTATTTTTATGGTTTTCTTTTGTGTGTCTATGTTTTATATAATTTATTCCACTGCCGAACTCAGCATATGACACACACCAGAATGCGCAAGAGACAATAATACCTGGACTCCCATCCTGGTGGATAAAATATAAATGAAGTTGAATCCGGTTTGGGATCTACATCCAAGATGAAAATATTAATTTGGCTTAAAACATATCTAGTGCTCAAAATATTTTGTAGAATAATATGTCTATTGGATCATCGAAAACAATAGCCTTCATTTTGGACCTGAATAGAGAATGGATATTGAGGTAATATTTTATCTTAATAAACTCTATATCATGCATATACAAGTCTTAGATACATATCCAATTCTTGACCCAGATACAAAAACGTTGAAAATATATCTTGGCCCCAACCCTTAGATATAATATCCAACAAAGAAAGTGCATCCGGTAATCTAATAAATTCAGGCCCCTTTCAATTTTTTTACTCTCTAACCTTCCAAATCATGAATATCAAAAGAAAATAGAGGAGGTAGATGTAGCCTTACAAACTCCAATCATGTGAAAGGAAGATTCCTGAGACATTTGGTTATAACGTGAAAGTGACGAACAATGTGATTGATAGCCTTAACTTCCTTTGGAATTGAGCCCTGGTTTTGACCATAGTCACATGGGAGACTTATGTAAATCATAGTTCTAGGGGCTAGAACAACTATTGAAGGTTCATGTGACTAAAATTTGAGAGGATTTGAAGTGTTGTCATCAACCAAACGAAGCCCTAATGCTAGCACCAATCCGACTCGAAATAAAATACCTCAAGGTCAAGCTTATAATTTATAGAGATATTATATAGGATGCATCAACGTGGTATTGGAGTAGAATAAGTATACTCACTTGGAGGGAAAATACAATATATAAGGGATTTTCGCAAGAAATAGTGATTCTCGTATGTAGAGGAGGAGAGATATGAAATATGATCACGAGAAATGGGTTCGTATAGAGGAAAAATTTCAATAGATGAACCTTGAAGTAGTGAATGGGAGAAAATTCCAATGAAGAAGAAAATTTGGATAAAATTATTTCAGGAAAAACAAAACTGCTATAGATTTGCAAACATTGAGTTTTATGTTTTTTAATAATTATAGTAAATATGTACCTCTTGAATGTGGTTAAAAGCATATAAGGTACTCTGTAAAAAATTACAACTAGGAACAATAAAGCAAACAACTTTAAGATAAGTTTGGGTAGAAGTTTTCAACATAGCTCCATAGTTGTATGTGTGGGTAGATATACTATAACTAAGAACGTATGAAAATAAAAGGTTTAAAGGTAGCTTAATGAGGTATTAGACAACAGTTGTAAAGCCTTGGTTGCATCCAATAGTGAAAATAGGGATATTCTCAAATAAACAAATGCTCTCAAATAAATAAATGAACATTACTTAAGAAATTTAGATAAGGAATGAAAGCCAAAAAAAATTTGGAATGATGCCAAGGAAGTTGGAAAAACCAACACGAGTCATGAATAATTTGACAAAGAGATGATTGAGTTAAAGGAACATCTTAGCATAGTGATGATGTTGCTATGAAAAAGTGGGAAATTCTAGAGAGATGGATGGAAGCTCAAGAAAAAATATTAAATTTCCTATTAAGAAATTGTATATAAATAAAAAAATACATATAATGAGTTTCTTGATTAATAGGGAGAATAAAGTTACAACAATTGAGTATTAACATAGGCCTTTGGAACAGGACTAAGTAGTTTATATATATGAACGAAAGAAACTAATTATTTTTGGAGAAGTTGACAATGCTAATGACATATATAATAAAAATCTTCGTGAATATTTGAATGAACATAAGGAATAGAAGCTAGAAGCATCAAGAGGGATTAAGGAATCTCATGTTTTTCAAATTAATGAATTGTGTATATATGTAGGTTATGCATTTCATAAAGGTGGATAGCCCATAAAAAATTTCCTAAAGAAAAAGTAAAGTGAAAAATTAATTCAAGGAGATAATGTCAAGAAGAATTCAATAACAGAATAATAAGGAGAAAAACACTTCAATAAAATTCATATTAAAGAGTCAACGAACCTTAAATTTAAAGGAATACATATAAGAGAAGAAGTTACAAATACCGAGGTAATTATTTGAGCTTTGGTAGACTCAATTTTTTTGAAACAATATAGGTTGATGGTAGTGAACACAAAGCTTTATTTAAAGAAAACAAAAAGATTTGATAAATAAAACTCTATAAGAGGGTAAAGAGGAGGAATCCCACATCAAAATTTTGGAGTGAGTTGATGAACCATATCAATTAGGAGGAGTATCAAGTTAGTATGAGACCAAGAAGCAAGAAAATTATTCGTATAAAGTAAAGACATAAGAATATTTTTATTTTGAGAATTTTGGATAGCCATGTATCTTACTGTATAATTAGGAAATTTTTGCAGAAAATGCATAACAAATAAGTGAAAACTAGAAATTTATTGTAAAATATGACAAACAGAATCAAAAGGTTGTTGAAAATGGGAAAATGAAACAAGAAAATGAATGTGAAAGATTTCATAATTATTGGTCCTACTTTTCATAGGATCATAATTGATCTTAAAATTATGGTGTATTGGCTGTCTAATTTAAATTTTGATCAATGATTAGTTGTATTTCTAAAATAGAGAAATTAGAAAAGTTAAAATCCATGCAAATAAATGGCAAGAAAAGTGTGTGAAATAAATTTATTTCTTTAATATATTATTTTTATGCTTAGGTACAACTATAAAAAGTATAAAATAATCAATAATGAAATAAAATTTTAGTTACAAGGATGACATAAAAATAACGCAGGTATCTAAAGAAAATTGCAATAAGGAGAGACATGTGAAGGAAAAGCAATATGGTCTTAGCAACAAACATAATTGAAGGATAAAAATTAATAAAATAGATTTCCAACTCGAAGTTATATGCCACTAAAATATTTTTAACTAAGAATATCTATGGTATGAATGAAAATGGACAACAACAAATTAGATTATGGGATATATGAGGCAAATAGGAAATTCAAGGCAAGAACAACAAACACATGCAAAGTAACTTTAAAAAGGAGTGATTTCGAAGGAAGAAGTTCAAAAAATGCATCTTTAATGTTAGAAAATGGATTGGAAGTTATAGAAAAAGAATTTGAAGACCCATGTATAGGATTTCATGAATATTTTTACACTAAGAGTCTAATGGAGGAGCACCTTTCCAAGTCACCAAGACGTAGAAGATGTCATAACATTTACTAAAGGGAGTGGGTTCCCATAATTTGATTGCATTTAACTAAGTCATGAATATAGTATTAGGGAGTATTTTTTATAAGTATTATGTAACAAATATTGACTTGAGGCATGAGGAATTCATTTCCACATCAAAATGCAATTCCCTATTTCTAGTAGATTATTTAGGAGTTATCTAATTTTAGAGGAGATTCTATATTCTCTAAGAATATGTGATTTGGTCCATGTTTAGGGGATATCCAAAAAATTACTCTTAATGTATATAGAAAAATTATGTAATTGAAAAAAGAAATAAGAGCTTAGAAGAGTGAGTGTGTGTGTAAATGAGTGAGAAGATAGGCCAAATGATTTTTTTATCAAGCCAACATATAGAATAAACTCAATGGGTCATGTCAGAAGAGGTAGTGAGAAGTGAGAGTAAGCCATTGTAATGTTCTTTTGGTAAATTAATAGAATTTTGGCTTCTTTTAAGAGCCTTTCTATATCAATTATGTTTTTTTATAAATATTCATATACTTGATTATTTCAATTCAAGGATTAACCTTGTATGACTCACAAATTAATTCTAAAATGCTTTCACAATAGAATTCACCAATTTTGTGGAGTTAGGAGAATGGTTTAAGTTACATGTACAGACTAGATTCAAAGTTTATATGAAAGTTTGTTAGTAAATGCAGTTGTGGATATTCCTATTGAAAAACCCATTAATTAAAATACTCTAACATCCAACAAATACCAAAGCATGAAAAAGGAAATAATTCTTGGAATCTTGAACCAATGAATAAAATACATATGAGGTTGAATCTAGTGTGGGACCCACATTTGGGATGTGAATATTAATATGGCTTTAAACATATCTAGTGCTCACAATATTTTTTTGAATTTCTTGGATACCAAATCATATAGATCCATAAGCTTCATGGCGGACCCCAATCGAGTATGAATATCGAGGTAATATTTTTTATTACTAATTTTCTATCGTACATATAAAAGGTTTAGAGACATATACATCTCTCAATCTAGATACAAAAATTTTGAAAATATATACATGCCCTGACCCCCAAATACAATACCAAATGAGGAAATTTAAACTGATAATGGAATACAACCAGACATCTTTAAAGTGTTTTACACCTTAACCTTGTAGATCCTAGATCTTAGAAGCATGTAGAGGAGATAGACTTGTCCTTATGAACCCATATCATGCAAATTTATATTCATGGGAAATTTTGTTATAACTTTCGAGTGACAAGCAACGACATCAACAAACTTAACCACCTTTGTATTTGAGCCCTTTGTTTTTACCATATTCACATGGTATACTTTAGTTAATTATGGGTTCTAAGGTCAAACTAAAAAATTGGAGGTTCATTCGTTTAAAATTTGAACTAATTTATAGTGTTATCCTTAGCCAAGCGAGATAGTATGGATAGCACAAGTCTGGTTTAGAAGAAAAACCTTGAAATCGATCTGAGAAGTAATAGATAAAGTGGATAATATACATCATTACCCTCCATCATTTCCTTCTTTATTACAATATCATGAAGCCTCAATTTCCTCTAACACCGAGAAACCATTCCATGTCTCTCCTTAGTAAAATTTTGCATTGTAGAGATACATGCCCCATAATATCTATGTAAGACCCCAACCATTCATGATGTAATTAAATATACAGGGAAATTTAGGATGGTGAGTTGGATACTTTGAAACATTAGGTTGTAGAGATAGAGTTTATGTTTTAGGAATTACATGCTCATGTAGTGATATCAGAATATGTTAGGTCCCTATATTACTAGTATAGTCCCTTATTGTTGTTAGTGTAACCCCCTTATTGTTATTATTGCACCCTTGTAACCGCCATTTTATTATTATTGTGCCCTTAAATTATTATTTTTAGGTCGGCTAGGATTACATTGTGGCCCACTAGGATTACATTATGGCCCCATGGACTCCTATATATAGAAAGGAGGTTTTGTAAATTGGATCATCCAAGAATTGTTCATTTATGTAATGTATTGGAGGTTTCCCCCTCGAAGTGGCTCATTTATAAGGCGTTTATATCTCTTTTCTTCTCTTTTTGGAGCTGGTTACACAACATTTGGTATCAGAGGCTTTGGATTCTAGGGTTTGGCTACTCCAAACAGGTCATCGTGGCATGTTCGCTATAAATTTTTTTCTACGAAGTTTCAAAAGATGAAATTTTTAGGGTGTGAAGCCGAAATCTTGAAGAAGCTGGTATAAAAATTTCAGAGCTTGGTTCGCAACATTTTCGGAGATATGAACTGTGGAAGTCAGGTCTTTTTTCAAGCTCCTGAACAGGTCATCTTGGAATTTGCGCTATAAAATTGTTTCTACGAAGGTTCAGAATCAGAAATTCATATGTTGCAAAGCAGAAATCCTGAGGAAATTCGTCAAAAAATTTCAGAGCTTGGTTCGCAACATTTTTGGAGATATGATCTATGGAAGGTAGCTCTTTTTCAGGCTCTTGAATTTCATTTCAAAAAGGTGATCGTGGGAAAATTTCAATAACTCTCTCTCTGGTGATCGGATTGGAGTGCCGTAAAAATTGGTCACAATTACATAGACTTTGGTTTCTTGGCTATCAATTTCAGAGACAAATGACAAAACAGTGACACGTGGCAAGTCGTACAAGTTCGCTCTACTGAACCAGTCCAAAATTAGGTCATTATGGGAGATTGGACACAGCTTTGTCTTGGAGAATCCAAATCAGGTCAGACTTGTGGCATTTGAAAGAATATTCAGAGGGCTACTATAGGGATGAATTTTAGATATCTAATATTTTCAATTACATAGATAATTCAATTTCAATATCGAGCTCCTTAAAGAAAGTAAAAGGTGTGTATTTTTTTTTCGAATTGCATAAGTCTTGTTTGAAGAATCAAGTTGAATTGATTCCAAGGGAATCTTGTAGAATAGATATCAATATTGGATTCTAAAATGGCCCCTAAAAAGAATTCAACACCCATTAAGCCTTCAAAAGGCTCTACTATGACTCACGAAGATGAAGAATTGCAACATGATCTATCAAAATTACAAGAGCAAGTGCAACAGATTTCACTCTCGCAAAGAGCAACAAAAAATGAAATGGAACTTTTGAAGAAAGGCATGGAAGCTAATATGGATGGCATGGAAGTGTACATGAAATAAAACATGGAAAACATGAAGAATGATCTAAAATCACACATGGAAGGCTTGATGACAAGCTTAAAAAAAGAAATGATTCCTAATGGCGGAAATATAGTAGAAGAACCTCATGATGAGAACAAAATAAATGTCAATTGTGATTTTATAAACTCTAATGTTGGCAGGAAGAACCACCATATTCCAAAAATGGATATGAGGAAGTTTGATGGAAAGGATCCTGTAACATGGATACTACAGATGGAGAAATATTTTGATCTCCATAACGTGCAAAACACACAAAAGGTACGCATTGCAACTTTAAATTTAGAACAAAATACATTTGTATGGTATCGATGGCTTTGCTCCCGTAAAAAAATTGTCACTTGGACAATTTTTATGGAGGAAATTATAGCACATTATGAGGATAAAAAGAGCAACACCTTCTTTAGCCAATTGATAAATCTCAAACAAAAGGGTTTAGTGGGGCAGCACATTGAGGACTTCCAAAAATTGAATATAAGGGTAACTGATATTCCATAGGAACACAAGATTGATCTCTTCATAGGCACTTTGAAGGATAACATCCAACATGAAGTTCGCGTTTTAGAACCTAATTCATTAGAGAAGGAATTCAGGTTGGCAAGAAAATTTGAATGTAAAATTATGGCGACAAGGAAGCCTACCACTCAATTCTATAAAGAAGGAAGTGTTGCTATGCCTAGATTTCCACAACCTACAAGGTTGACACCATAACAATTGGAAGAAAAAAGAGCAAAAGAGCTTTGCTACAGTTGTGATAGCAAATACACTAAAGGTCATAAGTGTGCTGAGAAGAAATTATTTTACATAGATTGTGAAGAAGAAGAAGAAAATGAACAAGAAGAGGATATACACCAGGAACCAGCCCTAGAAGAGGAAGAAATGAATCTAACCATATCGTGTAATGCACTGGCAGGAATTACCACTCCTCAAACTCTCAAGATAGAAGGACAAATCAAGAAGAAAAAGGTAATAGTGTTGATTGATTCAGGTAGCACCCATAATTTTATTCATTGTAAGGTAGCCAAGGAATTAAATTGTTTCCTATACCCAGCACCAGAATGTCAAGTGATGGTTGCACATGGAGGAACTATAAATTGCTCTGGAAAATGCCATAATATCAAGCTAACCATGGGGGAATATGTATTGACTAGTCCAATGCTTGCCATTCCTATGGGAGGTGCCGATGTTGTACTAGGAGTACAATGGTTACAATCTTTGGGGACGGTAGCTTTTAATTTTCAAGAACTTTTCTTGAAATTTTTTTCAGAAGGAAAGGAAGTCGAATTACGGGGTATTGTGGGGAAGCCAGGAAGGATAATAAGCTCTAATGTCATGACAAAGCTTCTAAAGAAATAACAGCGAGGCGTAATTGCATAATTATGCTCACTAGAAGTTCCAACATCAAAATCATCTATTTCTGCAGATCTCCAACAAGTCTTGGACAATCATTCCAAGGTGTTTGAAACTCCCAAAGGACTCCCACCTATTCGTGATCATGATCATGCTATTCCTTTGATTCCAGGAAGTGTTCCTCCAAACATCAGGCCTTATAGATATCCTTACTTCCAAAAGAGCGAAATTGAACGTATGATTGCAGAAATGTTAGAGGCGGTATAATTCAACCTAGTCAAAGTTCTTTCTCTGCTCCTGTAGTATTGGTACACAAGAAGGATGGATCATGGCGCATGTGTCTGGCTTATAGGGAGCTCAATAAGCTCACCATTAAAGATAAATTTCCCATTCCTGTGATTGATGAATTATTGGATGAATTACATGGAGCAATTTATTTTACTAAGTTGGATCTTCGTTCAGGATATCATCAAATTAGAATGAAGACTGAAGATATTCCAAAAACAACATTTCGAACTCATGAGGGTCATTATTAATTTTTGGTCATGCCTTTTGGCCTTACCAATGCACCTTCTACATTTCAAGGGTTGATGAATTCTATTTTCAAACCCTTCCTTAGAAAATTTGTGCTACTATTTTTTTATGATATACTAATCTACAGTAGGTATTGGAAGGATCATGTTGAACATGTTGAAAGGGTGCTCAAACTATTGCAAGAGAAACAATTATATGCAAAAAAGTCCAAATGTTTCTTTGGAGTACAAGAGGTGGAATATCTGGGTCATATTGTATCTCACGAGGGTGCTAAAGTAGACCCTAACAAAATTAAAGCCATTAAGGAATGGAGAGTCCCCACAACCATAAAGCAGTTGCGAGGATTTCTCGGGTTAACAGGGTATTATCGCAATTTTGTTAAGAATTATGGGAGAATAGCAGCACCTGTAACAACATTATTGAAGAAAGATGCATTTTCATGGACTCTTGAAGCAACTAAGGCCTTTGAACGTCTTAAAGAGGAAATGTACCTAGCACCGATCTTAGCTACACAAGTCTTCACAAAAACCTTTATTGTGGAATGTGATGCCTCAGGATATGGAATTGGTGTAGTTTTAATGCAGGAAGGAAGACCCATTTCTTTTGAAAGTCGTCCAATCAAAGGAAAGTATTTACAGAAACCTATTTATGAGAAGGAAATGTTAGCAATACTACTTGCAGTAAAGAAATGGAGAAATTACCTAATGGGAAGACACTTCAAGGTAAAAACTGATCATGACAGTCTTAAACACTTTTTGGAACAAAGACTATCATCAGAAGAGTAGCAAAAATGGGTCACAAAGATGTTGGGTTATGACTTTGAAATAATCTAAAAGAAAGGAAAGCTTAATGTTGTTGCATATGCACTCTCAAGAAAGAATGAAGAGGTGGAAGCATTGCTTTGTGCCATTTCTATTATCCAACCAGATTAGATAACTGAAGCAAGAGATGAATGGAAGAAGGACAAAGATGTATGGAAACTCATTCAAAAGTTGCAGCAAGATCCTAGTACATCTGATACATTTAGTTGGAAAAATGATTCCTTATGTTACAAAGATCACTTATATCTTTGTAAGAATTCCCAACTAAAACAAAATATTCTTCTGGAATTGCAGACTTCTCCTTTAGGAGGACACTCAGGATTTTTTAAAAATTACCACACGGTGAAGAAAGAATTTTTTTGGGATGGCCTTAAATCTGATATTCAAAAGTTTGTGGCGGAATGTTTGGTTTTTCAAATAGAATAAAGTGGAAACAATTAAGACCTCTGTGATTCTACAATCTTACCATTCCAAGTAATGCTGAGATTTGTACATTTACTTTAGCTACTTAACTGGGAAGAAGATATTATCATGGTCGTAGTTGATAGACTTACCAAGTATGCACACTTTTATGCATTATCTTATCCATTTAAAGAAAGTACAGTTGCTACTACATTTATGGACAAAATTCAAAAGCTACATGGAAGCCTAAGGTGTAGGTTTTAACCCTGAACAGAAATATCTACACACAATTCTTATAACAGAAAATAAACAATAGCAAGAGCATAAAACATAAAACAGATAAACACAGAGATTTTCCCCTAGATCCCAAATCGGGACGACTAAAATTGATTTTCATTATATTCCTTTTAGTGTTACAACACATATATATACATATGAGCATACATAAACCCCAATCCATTAACCCTGGATTATAACATAACCGTAGTTCCCTTGACCGGATCTACAAAAATACCAGGGGCCGAAAACCATCGAACCCCAAAACCATGTGCAAAACCATGCACAAAACCATGGGCGGATCCGCCTATGAAAGGGTCCGCACAAAAAACAAATTTTGGCAGGGGCGCTGCCCCGAACCCCAACGGTGGGGACTGCTTCGCCCCTCGTGACCCCCCAGCTACGCCCAACGCAACATATAGCGCGTGGGGCCAATCGTGGAAAGAATATAACACATACCCAACATAACGGTTATTGTGAGTGACAGAGATCCCATTTTTACTGGAAATTTTTGGACGGAGTTATTTTCTTGTTTGCGTACTCAATTAGCTCATAGCTCATCTTATTATCCTCAATATGATGGTCAAACTGAGATAGTAAATAACTGTTTGGAAGGATATCTTCGTTGTTTTGTATCTGATAAACAAACACAATGGGTCAAGTGGTTACCTCTTGCTGAATGGTGGTATAACACTTCCTTCCATACTGCAGCAAAAATGACCCCATTTATGGCACTTTATGGATATCATCCACTATCCATCACATCATCTTTAAGAGAAAATTCGAAGGTTCAAGCAGTGGAAGATCACATCGAGCATCAGCAAGAAGTTCTCCAACTCTTAAAGGATAACCTGAATTCGGCACAAAATCGAATGAAACAACAGGCAGATCAACATCGCAGCGAGAGAAGTTTTGATGTAGGAGATTGGGTATTTTTACGGCTACAACCATACAAACAAATGTCCCTAAAGCAAGCAAAGAAGGATAATAAATTATCGCCAAGTACTATGGTCCTTACAAGGTGTTGCAAAATATTGGTACTATGGCATACAAATTGGAGCTTCCTGCTTCTTCGCGAGTACATCCAATTTTCCATGTTTCATGCTTAAAGAAGGTTATTGGTGAAAATATTCCAGTTCAAACAATATTACCAGAACTTGATGAGGAAGGAAAAATCATATTGGAACCTGAAGCGGTCACAGAAACAAGAACTCGACAACTACGGAATCGATCAATTTCAGAATATCTCATCAAGTGGAAGAACTTACCCACTGAAGATTCTACATGGGAGGATGAGAATTTCATACAGAAGCACCCAGAGCTAGTCAAGTGTTGAGGAAAACACTTTTTTGAAGGAGAGGGGCATGTTAGGTCCCTATATTGCTAGTATAGTCCCTTATTGTTGTTAGTGAAACCCCCTTATTGTTATTATTGTACCCTTGTAACCCCCATTTTATTATTATTGTGCCCTTAAATTATTATTGTTAGGTCGGCTAGGATTACATTGTGGCCCACTAGGATTACATTATGGACCCATGGACTCCTATATATAGAAAGGAGGTTTTTTAAATTGGATCATCCAAGAATTGTTCATTTATGTAATGTATTGGAGGTTTCCCCCTCGAAGTGGATCATTTCTAAGGCGTGTATATCTATTTTCTTCTCTTTTTGGAGCTGGTTACACAACAGAATAGGTTGTGGGCCAACGTGCCCATATTTGTATGCCTTTAATGGCTAAGTGGCTCAAGAGCCAAATTGTAATTAATTTGTAAAAACATAATAATAAATAGGCTAGTTGTAGATCCCACTCCACGAAAATAGTATGGGGGGCACAACTCCATGAAAAAGGAAATTGTTGGATTTTGTTTTGGTCAAAAGTGAACTATGAGGTCCCCTTAGATTTGGAAAGTACCACATGGTGAAGCTAATCAATGCATATAAAAAGTGTATCGTTGGGATATTGGAGATTATTATTTAGTTATTGAATTATTGAAAATAGGTGAGTTTGGAATCACGGAGTCAAAATGTTAGGTCCCTATATTACTAGTATAGTCTCTTATTGTTTTTAGTGTAACCACCTTATTGTTATTTTTTTACCCATATAACCCCCATATTGTTATCATTATGCCCTTAAGTTAGTATTGTTAGGTCGGCTAGGATTACATTGTGGCCCCATGGACTCCTATATATAGAAAGGAGGTTTTTTCATTTGTATCATCCAAGAATTATTCATTTATGTAATGTATTGGAGGGTTCCCCCTTGAAGTGGCTGATTTATAAGGCCTTGATCTCTATTTTATTCTATTTTTGAAGCTGGTTTCACAACATTTGGTATGAGAGCTTTGGATTCTAGGGTTTCGCTTCTCTAAACAGGTCATCGTGGAATTTTTGCTATAAAAGTTTTTCTATGAAGGTTAAGAAGTTGAAATTATTAGAGCACGAAGCATAAATTCGAAGGAACATTGTTGAAAATTTTTAGAGCTTGGTTCATAACATTTTCGGAGATATTATATCTGGAAGTTAGAGCTTTTTTAGGCTCCCGAATTTCATCTCAAAGAGGTGATCGTGGGAAAATATTCATAACTCTCTATCTGAGCATCAGATTTGAATGATATAAAAAGTGGTTACAAGTACACGGACATTAGTTTCTTTTCTATACATTTTAGAGTTGAAGGAAGAAACAATGACATGTGGCAAGTCGTACAAGTTCGCTCTACGGAACGAATCCATAATTACGTCATTGTGGGAGATTGGACATAACGTTTTCTTGAAGAATCCATATAAATTCACACCTATGGCATTTGAAAGAGGATCTTGAATGCTACCTCATCGCCAAATTTCAGATATTGAAGATCCAAAATCACAAAGATAATTCAATTTAAATATTGATCTCCTCAAAAGAAAAAAAGGGTGTGTATTTGTTTCTGAATTACATGTCTTGTGTAAAAAATTAGTTTGAAGTGATTCGAAGGGCCTATTGAGCATATATTTCAGTATTGGGTTCTTAAATGCCTCCTAAGAAGAATTCAAAACCCATTAAGCTTTCATAATACTCTACGATGACTCATGAAGATGAAGAATTTCAACCTGAACTATCAAAATTACAAGAGCAAGTGCACCGAATTTTTCTCTCGCAAAGAGCAGCAAAAATTGAAATGGAAGTTTTGTAGAAATGCGTGCAAGCGAAGATGGATGGTTTGAATAAAGATATGGATGGTTTGAATAAAGGTGTGGAAGCTAAGATGGATGGCTTGGAAACTAAGATGGATGGCGTGTAAGCTAAGATGGAGGACATGGAAGAAAAAATGAAATACAACATAGAAAACATGAAGAATGATATAAAATAATACATCGAAGGTTTGATAAATTTGATACAAGAAATGATCCCTAATGGTGAAAAGATAGTAGAGGAAACTCATGATGAGAACAAAATAAATGTTAATCGTGATTTCATAAACTCTAATTTTGGATTGAAGAACCACCATTTTCCAAAGATGGATATGAGGAATTTTGATGGCAAGGATCCTGTAACATGGATACTACAGATGGAGCAATATTTTTATCTCAATAATGTGCAAAAAACACAAAAGGTATGCATTGCAAATTTACATTTAGAACAAAATAAATTTGTATTGTATCGATCGATTTTCTCTCGTAAAAAAATTATCACTTGGTAAATTTTTACAGAGGAAATGATATCACATTATGAGGATGCAAACAGCAACACATTCTTTAGCCAAATGATAAATCTCAAACAAAAGGTTTCAATGGTGGAGCACATTGAGGACTTCGAAAAATTGAATATAAGGGTAACTAAGATTCCAAAGGAACACAGGATTGATGTCTTCATAGGGACTTTAAAGGATAACATCCAACATGAAGTTCGCATTTGGGAACCTAATTCATTAGAGAAGGCATTCAGGTTGGCAAGAAAAATTGAATGTAAAATTATGGCGACAAGGAAGTATACCATTCACATATATAAATATGGAAATGTTGCTACTCCTAGACTTCCAAAACCTACAAGGTTGACACCACAACAATTGGAAGAAAAAATAGAGAAAGGGCTTTGTTATAGTTGTGAAAGAAAATACACTAAAGGTCATAAGTGCACTTAGAAAAAATTATTTTACATAGATTGTGAAGAGGAGGAAGAAAGTGAAGAAGAAATTTCAAAACAAGAGGATATAAACTAGGAAGAAGCCCTAGAAGAAGAAGAAATGAGTCTGACCATATCATGTAATGCATTGGAAGGAATTACCACTCCTCAAACTCTCAAGATAGAAGGAAATATCAAGAAGAAAAAGGTATTAGTGTTGATTTATTCGGGTAGTACCCACAATTTTATTCATTGTAAGGTAGCCAAGGAACTTAATTGTTTCCTATACCTAGCACCAGAATGGAAAGTGATGGTTGCAAATGGAGGAAGTATAAATTGCTTTGGAAAATTCCATAATATAAAGCTATCCATGAGGGAATATGTATTGAATAGTCCAATGCTTTCCATCCCAATGGGAGGTGTTGATGTTATACTAGGAGTACGATGGTTACAATCTTTTGGGACGGTAGCTTTTAATTTTCAAGAACATTTCTTGACATTGTTTTCAGAAGGAAAGGAAATCGAATTATGGGGTATCGCAGGGAAGCTAGGAAAGATAATAAGCTCTAATTTCATGACAAATATTCTGAATAAATAACAACGGGGCATAGTTGCACAATTATGTTCACTAGAAGTTCCAACATCAAAATCATATATTTCTCGAGATCTCAAAAAATTATTGGACAATCATTCAAAGGTGTTTGATACTCCCAAAAGTTTCCCACCTATTCTTGATTATGATCATGCTATTCATTTCATTCCAAGAAGTGTTCCTCCAAACATCAAGTCTTATAGATATATCCTTATGTCCAAAAGAGCGAAATTGAATGTATCATTGCAAAAATGTTAGAGGTTGGTATAATTCAACCTAATCAAAGTTCTTTCTCTGCTCCATTAGTATTGGTGCACAAGAA
This sequence comes from Pinus albicaulis, assembly GCA_034641835.2. NCBI lineage: Eukaryota > Viridiplantae > Streptophyta > Pinopsida > Pinales > Pinaceae > Pinus > Pinus albicaulis. Next base: position 1,448,065,081 of record CM076584.1, on the reverse strand, counting down.
AGATGGATCATGGCACATGTGTCCAGATTATAGGGAGCTCAATCAGCTCACTATTAAAGATAAATTTCCCATTCCTGTGCTTGATGAATTATTGGATGAATTACATGGAGAAATTTATTTTACCAAGTTGGATCTTAGTTCAGGATATCATCAATTTAGAATGAAGACTGAAGATATTCTGAAAACAACATTTCGAACTCATGAGATTCATTATGAATTTTTGGTCATGCGTTTTGGCCTTACCTATGCACCTTCTACATTTCAAGGGTTGATGAATTCCATTTTCAAACCCTTCCTTAGAATTTTTTTATTTATTATTTTTTGATGATATGATAATCTACAACAAGTATAGGAAGGATCATGTTCAACATGTTGATAGGGTGCTCAAACTATTGGAGAAGAAACAATTATATGCAAAAACATCCAAATGTTCCTTTGGAGTACAAGAGGTGGACTATCTAGGTCATATTGTATCTCACGAGGGTATTAAGGTAGACGCTAACAAAATTAAAGCCATTAAGGAATGGAAATTCCCCACAACTATAAATCAGTTGTGCGGATTTCTCACGTTAACAGGGTATTATTATAGGTTTTTTAATCATTATGGGAGAATAGAAGAACCTCTAACAACATTATTAAAGAATGATGCATTTCCATGGACTCCAAAAGCAACTAAGACCTTTGAATATCTTAAAGAGGCAATGTGCTTAGCACTAATCTTAGCTACACGAGACTTCACAAAAACCTTTATTGTGGAATATGATGCCTAGGGAAATGGAATTGGTGTTATTTTAATGAAAGAAGGAAGACCCATTGCTTTTTAAAGTCATTCAATCAAAGGAAAGTATTTACAAAAGGCTATTTATGAGAAGGAAATGTTGGCAATACTACATGCACTAAAGAAATGGAGACCTTACCTAATGGGAAGACACTTCAAGGTAAAAATTGATCATGATAGTCTTAAATTTTTTTTGGAACAAAGACTATCTTCAGAAGAGCAGCAAAAATGGGTCACAAAGATGTTGGGTTATGACATTTAAATCATCTACAAAAAAGGGAAGCTGAATGTTGTTGCAGATGCACTCTCATGAAAGGATAAAGAGGTGTAATCATTTCTTTGTGCCATTGCAATTATCCAACTATATTGGATAACCGAAGCAAGGGATGAATGGAAGAAATATGAAAAAATGTGGACTCTCATTCAAAAGTTGCAGCAAGATCATAGTACATTTGATACATTAATTTGGTAAAATGATTCCTTATGGTACAAATATTGCTTATATATTTGCAAGAATTCGCTACTAAAACAAAATATTCTTTTGGAATTGAACACTTCTCCTTTAGGAGGACACTCGAGATTTTTAAAAAATTACCATAGAGTGAAGAAAGAATTTTTTTTTGGATGGCCTTAAATATGATATCCAAAATTTTGTGGTGGAATTTTTGGTTTGCCATCAAAATAAAGTTGAGACAATTAGGACCCCGAGTCTTCTACAACTTTTATCCATTCGAGGTCAACATTGGGAGGAGATTTCAATGGATTTTATCACAAGTTTACCTAAGTATGAAGGAAGGAGTGTCATCACGGTGGTATGCACACTTTTGTGCATTATCTCATCCATTTAAAGCAAGTACAGTTGCTACTGCATTTATGGAAACAATTCAAAAGTTACATGGAAACTCGAAGATTATTGTAAGTGACAGAGATCTCATTGTTCCAGAATTTTTTTGGATGGAATTATTTTCTTGTTTGGGTACTTAACTAGCTCATAGCTCATCTTATCATACTCAATCCAATTGTCAAACATAGATAGTGAATAAATGATTGGAAGGGTATCTTCATTGTTTTGTATCTGATAAGAAAACATAATGGGTCAATTTGTTACCTCTCGTTAAATGGTGGTTTAACACTTCCATACTGCAACAAAAATGACCCCATTTATGGCACTTTATGGATATCATCCACCATCCATCACATCTTCTTTAAGGGAAAATTCTAGGGTTCAAGTAGTGAAGGATCATATCGAGCATCAACAAGAAGTTCTATAACTCTTAAATGATAATGTAAATTTGGCACAAAATCAAATGAAACGATGGGCAGATCAACATCGCAGTGAGAGAAGTTTTGATGTGGGAGATTTGGTATTTTCATGGTTACAACCATACAAACAAATGTCCCCCAAGAAGGCTAAGAAGGATAATAAATTATCGCCAAAGTACTATGGTCCTTATAAGGTTTTGCAACAGATTGGTACTATGGCATACAAATTGGAGATTCCTCCTTCTTTCCGAATGCATCTAGTTTTTCATGTTTAATGCTTATAAAAGGTTATAGGGCACAAAATTCTAGTTTAAACAATATTTCCAGAACTTGATGAGGAAGGGAAAACCATATTGGAACCTGAAGCAGTCACAGAAACAAGAACTCGACAACTACAAAATCGATCGATTTCAAAGTATCTCATCCAATGGAAGAACTTACCCACCGAAGATTCTACATGGGAGGATGAGAATTTTATACAAAAGCACCTGGACCTACACAAGCGTTGAGGACAACACTTTTTTGAGGGAGAGGAGCATGTTAGGTCCCTATATTACTAGTATAGTACTCCCTTATTGTTATTATTTTAACCGCCTTATTGTTATTGTTGTACCCCTATAACCCCCATATTGTTATTATTATACCCTTAAATTATTATTGTTAGGTCGGCTAGGATTACATTGTGGCCCCACTAGGATTACATTTTGGCCCCATGGACTGCTATATATAGAAAATAGGTTTTGTCATTTGTATCATCCAAGAATTGTTCATTTATGTAATGTATTTGAGGTTTCCCCCTAAAAGTGGCTGATTTCTAAGGAGTTTATCTCTCTTTTCTTCTATTTTTACAGCTGGTTTCACAACACCAAAGGGATGTACTTTGTAACGCGCTCAAATTTTATTATTTATTTAATCACACCAAACAAAATGTATTCCAATTTTAGATCTTGGTGCTCTGGTTTACAAACCCTAGTGGTTATAGGATTTGGTGGCTCTAAGATCTTGGGGATTTGATCATGGCTTGGTGGCCATGGAACTCTAGTTGGGAACTCAGTTCAGAGATAGATGGTGAGCCTTGTTGGATCGTTGCCTAACTTATGTCTTTTACCATGGTTCAACTATTCAACACTTGGACACTGAGTAATAGTAGGGCACCTAAAGTCATAGGGGTAGATTTTCTTGGCTAGCCATACATTTCCCTAGAAGGTAGGAATTGCTGATGGTTTCATGTTGCAATACATGGGTTCGAATTAGGGCACATGAGCCTGTGGCTGAAGACCAGGTTATGCGGGATTTGTGACATGGCCTAGGTTCTATGGTTTTATAGTACAACTATTTCCTCGAATTATTTCTCTACAATTATGGTGACGAGTGGTAGATATAATGAGCCACATGGTTTGTCAGGCCCCATAATTGTTGCACTTAATGCACCTTTCTATCCATATGATGCCCTACTTATTCCCTTTTTTTACCAATATATGAACTCTTTCAAAATTATTTTGATCTAATAGTGAATATTCACTCTTGGTTTCTATTTTATATAACAATATATTCCTTATATGCATTTATAGGATTAACGTTCATTAAAATGTTGTTAATGTATATTGTCTTGTATTTGCATTGCATAGGGATCCTATGTGAAGTATGTGTGCATCACTTCATCATTCAAGCTTTCCAAGAAGGAAAATTCTAGATAATAGTAGAAACATGCATTTGGAATTCTCCTTGATCCTTTTTTACAGTAAAATGTGAAATTATCTTTCATTGACCTGTTCCTTGCACTAAATAGAAACATTTTTGTAGTAATGAGAAACCAATTTAGGGATACAACATCTCAGCACAGTTTCAAATAAAACCGAGGACCATTTTTGTTATAACCCTATTTGGCACTCCATTATAGTGAGAGAAATCCAATATCAACTCACCTCAATTGTTTGGCTAAAATGAATCCCCTTTCACCTTTTATTTTACTTATGTGAGACTTATCCCATGATAAAATGGTGAAATTACATAATTGAGCAATCTCTTATAGTTATTTTTCCAAAAAATTATAATTATGAGATAATAATTATTTCATATTTGAGATAATTGAGAAAAATCCCATAATTTTGAAATAGGTTTCTAGAGTTTCCCATTCCCAAGGAAATCAACTTCACTCACTTGTGTATGAGTTTGTGAGGGGTCCATTATTGTAGAATTTTCCTAACTTCTCAAGCCCCTAGGTGTCTAAATAAATTCTCCCAAAGGATGAAATGGGCCTTTATAATCTCAACAATATGAAAGGGTGTGAGAGATAGTATCCAAACTATATTGTGAGAGTTGTACTATATTAGGAGAAGAGAACATCCTACAAGTTGGAGGACAGGAAGCTTTGAGGTGATGGTATAAGCATTGTAATTTATTTTTTCATCAATGGAAATTTATGTTCCTTCCCTTATGTGAATGTGTATTATGGATATTTTATGATCGGTTCTATTTGTTTTGATCTAATGATATTCCGAGCAAGGTCAAATATCTTCTTTGATAATTATTTATTGTGTGAAGGGATAAGCGTCAGGTATAGATGTGGTAGATCGCTCAAGTGGAGCGCAAAATCTGGATCAAACTCAAAATTCTTCTTCAATCTATGAAAATTATAGGTGTGATATGTTTTTTTAATAGCATATAACCATTTTTTTGTTGCATGATTGGTCATTCTAGATTGGGGCTATCTCATTCTGTTATTGGTCTTGTTTTCTTTGTCTAGTGATATGATTGGACACAAGATAATGAATAAAGAACTCCTTGCAAATTTAAATGTAATAGAACTTGTCTCCCATTCAGTTCTTTGTGCCTTCTTGGATTATTTTTTATCTCCATTGGTTTTACTTGCATGAGATATGAGCTGATCTTAGATTCTGAGTTTATTTTATTTTATACCAGAGAATAACATATTGTGCATTTAAAAAAAAATTATGGAATTTTTGTATATAATTTGATTGAATTGACTACACATCTATATTCCTCTTGAAATTTCATCGAAAAAATAAAAAATGAAACACCGAAAAGGGACCCAGTATTAGGAAGTTATGGAGAATTGAAAATTGGCAAGATCATTTTTCTTCTTCCATCGCGTGTGCCCATTTTTATGTTCATTTCTATTATTTTCTGTAAATAAATCTATAAAACTAATTAAATATTTATAATCCTCCTTAAATTTTACCTAAAAAAAGGACCATGTGGAACAGAGTCTGTATGAGGAAGCTATGGCTGATTGAAAAAACAACCTGTTCTCTATCTGTTTTACTCAATTCTAAGGTTTTCTTTTAGGTTATTTCTTGATTTTTCAGGTTTTTTTCTTCAAAATTTTTTGATCTATTGGAGACATGTTGGATATATTGTTTTTTTTTTCTTTTTTGCTATCTCCTAATATTTGTTAGATTTCAGACATTTATTATTAATTGATTGGGATATTTCATTGCTTATGTTTTTCAAGGTTCCCTTGAAGTATTATTTGTGTGTTTTGATTGAGCACTAGTGTTCTCATCTATAGATCTCAATTTCAGATCTATTTGGTTGCTTTTGGTGACTATTTGGATCTATTTCATATCTCACTTTCAGATATTTATTCCCTTGATCGGGCTCAGGGGTGTGCCACCATTCTTTCATCTTGTCCATGAATTCTGGATGGTTAAGCCAAAATTCGTCAAATATGAAAGGTTTTGTTTTGGTCCCAACAGCTATGTGGATGGTCAGAGATATGGGCCAGTGATCTGAGCCCACGTGAGGTAGTAATCAAGATTCAATTTCCTAGGAGGTGAGGTAGATTTCCTCAGATAGGAGAAAACGATCCAACCTAGAATAAATATGTTTGTCTCATGTACACTTGTTATTCCAGGTGAATTTTCCATTTTTGGTTGGGATGTCTATTTTCTTGATATCATTGATGGTGGATTGGAAAGCCATCAGGTCTCTTTCAAGCTTCCTAATGCTCCCCTTCTTCTCTCCCAAGTTGACTACCATGTTGAAGTTCCCTACAATTATTTGGTAGTTGTATTGGAGGGAGTTTAGAGTCCGACTTAGATTGTTCAACATGTAGATTCTCTTTGCCACACTATGTGGTGCATAGATATTGGTGATATAGATGATGTTATATGTGCCTATGATTTTTAGAACTACTGTTAAGGCATGTTTAGTGGAAACCAATTCTATAAATTCGAAAACCGAGCTTTTCCAAAGGGTTGTTATTCCCCCTATAGTCCCATTGGCGGAGGTTGCAATGTGATTGTGGTTTTTAAAGAAATTTTTTGTATCATATTGCTCCTGTCCAAGTCAATATTGGTTCCTTGAAGCAACACAATATCTGGCATGCTAGTAGCAAATCCGTTTCTCATGATCATTTTCTTTCCAGGGCTATTGAGTCCTCTAATATTCAATGTGGTGCAAATCATTGAAAAATTTTATAAGGTATGTTTAGGGCTCTTACGTTTCCTTCGTTTAGGGTGCGGGCACCCATCTCTTGGAGGAATTAACAAGTTGTTTTTCATCCTATCTTTGGTTTTATTCTTTTGGGAAGTATTGAGATGCCTCTTGATTTGCAAGGATTCGCTTGTCTGCTCCCTTTTCCTTGGCTTCTTGTCCTAAATTTTATATCATTACCTCCTATAATAGGTATGAATCTTCAATTTTTTTCATTTTTTGCCTCGGTATTACTTCTATTCCATTTTTTTGCCATTCCTTTGAAACTGTTAATAGATCAACCCCATACAATGCCTCTTTGATAACATTTTTCTCCAGCGTTGTGGCTTCCTGTGTCTATTCCAACTTTGTGTCGTCCTGTGGTTGTTCATTTTCTAGCATGTTGTGATCTTGTTCCCCATATGCATATCTATAGTTCTTTGGAACTTTCTCAATTTGCTTGTAGTCTTCTTACTTTGAGTTTAGAGGGGTGTGTTCCTCCCGTTGTGTGTTGAAAACTTTATATTTGTTGTGATGCGTAGCTTTGGGTTGGTATTTCTTGTTGATCATTTTATTTTTATGTTTGTACTTTTTTCCAAATCTATATTATCCTTTCTCATATTTATTTTTGTTAGTTTGTTCCTCTGAAGGGGGGGGGGCTTGTTTTGAGGGCATTCCTGGAAGAGGTGCCCATGCTCGTGGAACTTCCTCCATCTGAAGGGGATGTGCTCATAATAAATACTTTGCATCCAAGTCTCATCATTATAGATTAGCTTTATTTCATCGGGTAAGGCTACTTGGACATCAATATAGGCACAAATTCTGGCATATGAGATGTAGTGCCCGTTTCTGGTTCCCTTAGACATCTTGATGTATTCTCCTAGTGCATCACTAATTCCTTTGAGAACCGTGGGGGCCTAGTAGTCCGTTGGAAGGAAGTACAACCGAATCCAAACAGGGACTCTTGTGAAGTCCTCTTTATCTGGTGTGAATCTATCTTTCTAAAATATTATATAGAGACCAACCAAGTTGATGAAATACAAACCTCCTTCAAAAATTATCTCTCTATCCTCCAAGAAGCTGAAAAGAAGTATGAAAAATCCCTTGGAGCCATGTATCAGTTGGATCTCTCATTTTGGTTACCATTTATAGTGGTTCCATCCATCGAGTGCTATTTATTTTTGCTAGATACACATAAATTTACAGATGACAGCATATTATTTCATATAGACTGAGTAGACCATTATATCTGAGTTGGTTTTTCTCTCTATCTACCAGAGAAGTCTCTTCTAGTGCCACATCGGTGGGGTGAGGGATGTGAGTGTCATTTTTTTCGAGGTGTTTGGTCCTGCAATATGTCTAAGCATTCTGTTCCCTTACCATGCAAAGTGTCCCTCACAACTTTGATCTGTTCCAGAGGGTTATATGTTGAACTCAAAGTCCACCCGGTAAAGAAGGAAATGTCTTGCTTGGAAGAATGACCTGTAACTAGGTCTCAGAAGGAGGTGGGGGGGCAGAGGGGGGGGGGGGGGGGTGTCAATTGAGCATTATTCGACATAGATGAGGGGGCCGCTCGAGAGCCCATACTTGGACACCGATGGCAGGGGCCACAGATCCAAGTGACACAACACGATTAGGTCAGACTATGGAGCATCATACCTAGGTCAGTTCAACTGTGTTCCACCTTTTTTTCTCTATTCCTTTTTCTATTACATTTCCATCGTATTCATCCTAATTTTAATGTTAACTATTAATATTAATAATATTTAATTAATAAAATTAATATTATTAATTACATTAACATTTTACTATAAATACTACTAACAACCTTTAATATTAAGAATAATATTAATACATTTTAATTTACATTATTCTTTATTATTATTATTATTTTATTTTATTAATATTGTGAATAATAATACTGATTAATAATTTTTAGTATTAATAGGATTAACATTAATAACATTAAATATTAATATAAATTAATATGAATTAATTTTAATATTATTAAAATTTATATTTATTTTATTTTTAATGTTAATTATTAACATTAATATTATTAATATTTTAATTTAGTAATATTAATATTAATTAATATGAATACAAATATTAATATTGATTTTAATATTATTAATATTTATAAATATTAATTGAAACATTAATTATTAATATTAATAGCATTAAATAATATTATCATAGTCAACCATGGTCCAATGTCGCATTGTAAAAAATATTGTCTAAATATAAAAATAAATCATGATCAGCCATGGTCAAACATCACATTTTCACAAATATTTTGTCAATATGAGAGTCAACCGTGGTAAATGATGGTCAAATATGTTTAGCTTAGGGTTTCTAATATTTATTCAAACGTCGCATGCAAAAAATATTGTCTCAATATGAAAATCAATCAGGGTCAACCATGGTCAATCATGGTCAACCATCGTTCAACATCACATTGTGACAAATATGGTCTCAATATGAAAAGAAACCACCATCTTCCATCATCAATTATGGCTAACCATTGTCCAATGTCACATTGTGACAAATATTCTGTCAATATTAAAATCAACCATGTTAATCATGGTCAACCATGGTAAACCATGGGAAATAATCACCATCACATTGTAACAAAGATTGTCTATGCATCCATGGTCAACCATGGTCCAATGTCACATTGTGAAAAATATTGTTTCAATATGATAGTTTACCATGGTAAACTATGGTTCAACATCACATTGTGACAGAGATTGTTTCAATATGAAAACCAGTCATTGTCAACCATGGTACAACATCACATTATGAAAAATACTGCGTTAATATAAACATCAAGCATGGTCAACAATTCTAAACCATGTTATTTTGGGGTTTATAATATTTATCTTGGGGTTTATATACATTTGTTTTATAATATTAAACTCTTAGGGTTAATATTATTCCTTTTGGTTTTTAGTATTAATCCCTTGGGTTTATAATATCAATCCCTTAGGTTTATTGTGCTACAGGTCCATATTTCTAGGGTATAATTTTATTCATAGCTTTTAATATAAATCCATTGGGTTTATAATCACGACCAACCATGGCCAAACATGGTCCAATGTCATGTTTTGACAAATCTTGGTTTTATTAAGCTAAGGGTCCGTATTCATAGTGTATAATCTTATTCATAGGGTTTAATATAAATCCCTTGGGTTTGTAATAATGGTCACCCATGGTTCAACGTGATATTGTGAGAAAAGTTCTCTCAATATGAAAATAAACCATGGTTTACCATCTTCGACCATGGTTAACCATGGTAAACCATTGTCAACCATGGCCAACCATCGTTGACCATGGTCAATCATGGTAAAGCATGGTGTAACATCACATTGTGACAAAGATTTTTTCCATATGGAAATTAACCATGGTTAATCATGGTCAACCATGGTCAATAATCATGTTTACATTTTAACGGAGATTATCTCATTGTCAAACATTACATTATGACAACCATGCTCATCCATGGTCAACCATGGTCTAACGTCACATTGTAAAAAATATTGTCTCAAGATGAAGATTAACCATGGAAAATCATGGTTCAACATCGCATTGTGATAAAGATTACTCAATACGAAAATCATTCATGGTTCAACGTCACATTATGAAAAAGATTGCGTCAATATGAAAATCAACCATGGTCAACAATTTTCAACCATTTTTATTTCAGGGATTATAATAATTATCTTAGGGTTTATATATCTTGGTTCTATAATATTAAACTCTTAGGTTTAATATTATTCTTTTGAGTTCTTCGCTTTAATCCCTTGCATTTATTACTCCCTTAGGTTTATAATATCAATCACTTGGGTTTATTAAGCTAAGGGTACATATTCCTAGGGTATAATATTAGTCATATGGTTTAATATAAATCCCTTAGGTTTATTATCATGATTAACCATGGTAAACCATTTTCCAATGTCACATCATGACAAATATTGTCTTGATGTGAAAATAAACCATGTTCAAACATCGTAAACCATCATCAACCATGGTCATTCATTATCAACCATGTTTGAATGCCACATTATAACAAATATTGTCTGAATATGAAAATCAATCATGGTCAACCATCTTTAATCATATTCAACCATGGTCAATGATGATCAACCATGGTCAAATGTCGCATTGTGACAAAGATTTTCTGAAAAATGAAAATTAATCATTCTCATTCATGGTCAATATGAGAATCAACCATACTCAACCGTGGTAAATCATAGTCAAACATAGTCAACCATTGTCCAATGTCACATTGTGACAAAGATTCTCTCAATATGAAAATCAATATTACTGAACCATTGTCCAACGTAACATTTCTACAAATATTGTCTCGATATGAAGATCAACAATGGTTAACCATGGCCAACCATGGTCAACCATTTTTTTTAGCGTCTATAATATTTATCTTATGGTCTATATACCTTAGGTTTATAGTATTAATCGTTTTGGTTTTTTAGGTTTTTATCATTAATACATTCTTTTTATTAGTGCCTTTGGTTTATAATATCAATCTCGTGGATTGATTCATCGAAAGGTTCATATTCATAGGGCATAATATTATTGCTAGGGTTTATAATATTAATCCTAGGGTTTAATATACATCTGTTGGGTTTATAATCCATTACGTTTATAATGTTAATCATAAGGTTTATATTCATATGGTTTAATATTAAGCTTATTGTTTAAATTATTAATTCCTTTGGTTTATTGATTTTAGGGTTTAATATTCATCCTTGGGTTTAATGTTTTTTTTTTTTTGGTAAATGAGTCTAAGCTATATTAATTTGAAAATAGAATAGTACATATACTACAGGTTGAGTTAGTAAGCTATGCTTAACCAATCCTAGCCTTTGTTGCACAAGTATTGGGTTGCCTTCGTGGAGGAAACAAGCCCAGAAAGAACATGAAACAAAAAGTTAAAAAATGTTTTGTAGCACTAGTGAAAATAGAAGTTTTGTGATAATAAAAAGCATGACAAAAAACTAAGAAGAGCTCATCTGCAGTGCAGTCATGAGTCTTATACATCATCATCATTGTCTGGATCTTCCTCCATGATGGGACAGACATACACCTGTACAAAAACTTCCTCTTCAGTAGTGGGTTGATGTGGAGGACTAGAGACCGGCGCGCAGAGGATGGGAGTCATTGGGCACTCGGAATCCAGGACTTGAGTCCAGGTTCATTCCGATTCCATTTTCAAAACATTTGTGTCATCCCCATAATCTTCATGTGCCAGAAGAGGCTCATTCTTGCAGGGAAATGGGTGATCCTGGTGCATAATGGTGGACTTCCTCGGTTTACTTCTGCCTCTCTACAAAACATGAGTTGGGGCATCCTCCTCTTGGTCAAGTTTGGGGATCTAGGGAGCCTTTCTAACATGACTGCCTAAGGAGGATCCTTCAATAGATTCTAGGCGATTATCACGCCCCTAATGGTAGTGACCAGGGAGCACACCTCTCTGGCCTCCTCTGCTAGATATTTTGCACAGTCTTGGTGCCATGGTCAAATTAAGCGGAGGATTGATAGGGGTATGAGAGGAAGGGAGGAGCATTTTGGAACCAAGGTTGGAGATTCAAAGGAAGGTGCTAGTGGACAAGGAAGTGCGTTGAAGGGGAATGCATGGCAAGGGGTGCAAGATACGGGGAGCAGCGGGGCTTATGAAACTAGCAAGGAAGATGGAGCTGAGGCGAGTCACATAATTAGGGGGAGTGTAGCCTGGGGGATTCTGCGCAGCACAATACTAGTGGGGCAGCTAGGTGGCAGACTGGGCATGCAGGAGGGTAGGAACTGGAACATTAGAATAACCATAAGGGACACACTGTGAGTCGCTTTGTTTTGTAGTTTCATCCCTTTAATAGGCCAGTGACAGATGCGAATTTGCTAATCATTATTATGCCTCGCGCCTAGCTGAATGCTGTAACGGTTTTCATGAGTAGGCATGTGCGTAGAGTTATGGCCGAGCATCATATCCATCGAGGATATAATTCAAGAGCTTGCGGAAGAGAGGTACCCAAGAAGGGATGATGCTATGTTAATGTGTCTTAATTATGCATGATCTCAGTCAACTCATGTGAATGATTGAGGGAGTGTGGTGGCACATCGAGTGAAGACATGCACTGGAGATCTTTGTCATCTTTAGCATGGGAGAGGCAGTGTTCATGGGTACTTCTACTGTCACCCACATCCGGGGATCCTTGGGTTTAATGTTATTTGCTTGGGTTATTAATATTAAACCATGGTCAACGATTGTCCAATGTCACATTATGACGAATATTTTCTCAATATTTAAATAAATCATGGTCAACCATGGTTCTAATTTGCATTGTGACAAATATTATGTCACATCCCTCAGTAACCTCATAGGAAAATGCATGGACTTGGGAATCTTTTTCAACATTTACCAATGTGTAACATTTTCAAATAATTTCTATATTCCCTAACTAACCATCAGAATAACCATCATCATTACATAGAGAAATAATAAGTGAAAGCATAATGATTTACACAACCATCGACATCCATTATTGTAGCATATTAACTTAAATTTCCTGCTATAACTATGCATTGATTCCATGGTTCTTTTAACTAAATTAGTAAATCACATAGTTGATAATATAAACATAACATCATGAAAGAAATTAACATCATAAAAATGGAACAATGAACAATCATAATATTAGACACTGACATACCCTATAAACCCTGTAGGGTGAAAACCAAAAAATGATTAATTTTATTATTAACCACTCATGAGTGTGTTCACCCCTAACTCAATGGATTTTAATGGATTCTATCGCTTATACATTGTTTAAAATAGTAAAAATATTTATCATTTGAATTGAATCATAGCTATATACAAACTATTACGATCATAATGATATCATTTACCCATGAAGCCATAAACATTAAGTCTTTACAACCTGGTTCTTCCCGTTAGTGTATCATCCAAAAATTGATATTCCTAGATTTACATGGAACAAAAAATCATTACCTTCCACAATTTTAAATATGAATTATCCTTTTCACATGTCACCATCCTTTCCTATTATTTTTGTCATCAGCACACTTGATATCATGATCAAATAAAACATAAAATATTAATTGACCAATAATCAATATTTATTAGTTACACTTCAACATCTATTCGTGTGCATGCATAAAACATAAACATAATGTCATGTAATGCCTTCTTTAACACCATTTCACATACATTAGTAATAATAGAATCACTATCAAGCGTCATATTTCTGGCAAAATGCTAATATAATAATGCATGCACTTCCATATTCTTTTTGAAGGAAAGCTAACATACTAGATATTTTTCTTATGAATGCAATTGCATAACCAATTTTTAAGAGAGCTAGGCCTATAATAAATTTTATTTGTTCCTACCATCGTTTATTATTTTCTAACGAGAATAGCACAATAGATTCTATACTTATTCATGTGAATGCATGTTCTTTTCCAAATCATATTTTTCACATGGCACTTATTCACAATGGATATTATGTATAAAAATGCAAGATCTATTCCCAACAAAGTTAAAATAATAGTGATAACGTATTGCATGAAGCTACTTATTGTCTAAAACAAATAATAACATGATAGCTCGCTCTTATTGCATGTGAAACATATACTTATTTCCGAAGGAAACTAAATACATCTTGCATGGATAGATAAAAACATTTTGTTTCTAAGGGATCAAACACATACCATTTATTCTTTCATGCATGTAGAGAACAATTTCCTCTTACCAAATTATCTATCCCAATAACTATACATAATATTCTCCTGAAAGGAAAACTAATTCCATAGTCAATCGCTTTAGATGTGCAAATGCATATTATATTTCCCCAAATAAAGCTAACAAAATCAATGTTATGTGATTTCACCTTCATTTTAGCTAGAAATCAAAAACCGAAACTATACTTTTCCACATATGAAAGTGTATATGTTTCCATGAAATATCTTCCAAAGGAATAGTAACACAATAAATTATGTGATTACAAATTTTTCTCACCAAGAATCTAATTCAATCATGCATACAAGGACATGTTTTTCTCTTATTTTCAAAGATATCTAACCAAACAAACTGTTCCTTTCATACAAATATATATATATATATATATATATATATATATATATATACATATATATATATATATATATATATATATATATATATATATATATATATATATATATATATATACATTACAAAGAATATAACGCACTAATTATTATTTTTTCAAAATCCATCTCACTCAATATCTATCATGTATGTAATACAAAACCTTTCCCTATCATTTAACACATCAGAAAAATTTGTAATATTTTGTGAAGCAATGGCATGAATAAAAAATCATTCTCAAATAACACAAAAAATTTACTTTAATGAAAATTTTTTATGCAGTTTTGTTTAATTGTTGGGAAGGGATGTTCTCTGAAGCACTCTGCTAGGGTTTATTTTTCTCTGCAATAGTGCTGCTGCAAATGAAAAAGGAAGGAAAGCAAAGCTGCATGCATCCTATGAAGTAACCTACCGGTGTCTTGTGCACGGGCCATGGCAGCTGCTGCGGGGGGAGGCAGTTTGCCTCCCCTTACGAACGAAGGGAAAAATGACATCTCAATGAATCAGACCCAAACGCATTCAGAAAATGAAGGCACAGATTAGGAGAATACAATACCACAAGTGCAGGCCTCAGTAGAGACCTTGGAAACACCTACAACGATCTCAGCAACTTGAAAACCTTTTGCAGCCGAAAGACCCAAAATCAATCTACCCAGTCACTTCATAAACACAAAAATCTAGTACATGAAAGATCATGCCCTTATTGGAAAGTTCATTGGCTTCTAGCCAATAGAGAAGGCCCTACAAGGATGGATCACCATAAAATGGAAGCCCAAGGGTCATGTTACCCTACAGCTAGGGCCAAAGGGTTTCTTCAATGCTATTTTCAACTGCATAGAGGACTGAAACAGAGTGTTGGATGAGGGGCCTAACTTCTTCAACTCTGTTGGCTTATACTTGAGAGATTGGATTGAAAGATTCAACCTGGACAAGGAAAAATTCAACTGGGCTCCGGTCTGGATATGTTTGTACTCACTTCTGCTCGAATACTGGGACGAGGAATCACTCAAATCCATAGGAAAAGGGTTCAGTGAGTTCATCAAGATAGCGGAAGAGACCAAGATCCGCAGATATACCTCCTATGCATGCATATATGTATACATGCACCTTGAAAAATCTATCCCGGATGCGGTAAGTCTATTCCATGACGATTTTGAATGCATTCATCCCATTGATTATGAACATGTTCCCTTTTGATGTCGTAGGTGTCATTCCCATGGGCATATTTTCAGAGACCACCCTCTGAATATCCCTACCAAGAAAAAAGAAGCTGAAGACAAGTCAGAAATTGATGGATTCACCAAAGGGACTAACTGCAAAAGGAATAACAAAAAGCCTCCTTCAGATGGAAAAAAATCCCAATCTCAAGCCAATACCCCCTCCACCAGAAATCTCTTCGATCTCTTGTCCCAGCCAGACTCTACAGTTAACTCTCAACCAATCCCCTCAGACCCTTCTTCCAAACCCTTGTCATCCACTATTAATCCAGATTCATCCATCCCTAAACCTAACCCTCACGCTTTGCCCAATATGGAAGCCATGGGTAATAAGTCTCTTTTAGAAACTGAGCAAGTCATTTGGAAGAAAAACAAGATGGAAATAGACAATCTTCTACTTGATCCCAACCTCTCCAAAAAGGATAGCCCCGAGGGCAACTAGCCAAGCCACATGGATGAAGACTCTAAAAGCTTTGACCTGGGTGGGCTGTATCTTCTGGGTTTGGAGGATGTTTGAAGACGAAAGGAGTTTGACACAATCAATCCTAAACAAATAGAAAACCTAGAAGTAGTCCTAGCCCATGCACAACAAAAAAAGATGTTGGGAATCCAATCAAGCAGTCACTAGGATGGACTAATGGTTGCAAAGGAATCCAAAAAAAGAGGTAGAAAACCAGATTGGCAACACACCATAACTTTAGGAGAGATGCTGGTGGAGTCAGGGAGATACCCCAAGTTGACAAGGCTCTTTAAGCCACTTTACAACAGTTCCTCATGAAGCTCATCTCATGGAATGTAAGAGGGCTTAATGGCTCAGGGAAATATAGAATTCTTAAAAGCATGATTCAGCAAGAAATACCTAAAATCATTTTTCTTCAAGAAAAAAAATGTAATAGCACTACTCTTTGCAAAATCCTAAATAAAGTATGGCCAGGATGTTATTCAATAGTGTTTGATACCTTAGGCTTTTCAGGAGGCTTAGCTATAGTGTGAGAAACTCAAACGATCTCACTCACAGACTATCATGCCTCCCATAACATCATACAGGCAACTTTTCACCTGATAGGAATGGATATTCATGGCCAACTCTCAAATTTCTATTTTCCTCAAGATTCGGCAAGAAAGATAGCACTCCTAAACACCATGGAGGTTCTTAACTCCAACAGAACTCATCCCCTGTGGAAAATAGGAGGGGACTTCAACATGATCACCAAGTTAGAAGAAAAATCAGGAGGATGACCAAGAATAGAGCTTGAAAGTGCCAATTTCAAAGAGTTGATCAATCACAGCTGGCTTATAGACCTACCTTTCTCCAATGGCATGTACACCTGGAATAAAAAAATATCTGGGAATCAGCAAATAACATCCAAGCTGGACCATTTCTTAATATTTGATAATGCCATACATATGGGGGGAGACACTTTTGCTTCCATTCTAGCCATCACGGGCTTAGACCACTGGCCTATATCTCTTCAATGGTAGAGAACCTACAATCTATCCAAAAGGCCCTTCAGGTTCGAAGATTTTTGGCTTTATCACCCTAATTTCAAAACTTTGGTTCATACAACTTCGAAGAACTTTGCTCTGCCAGCTGGGTCGAAAATGTTTCAGTTATAGCAAGAACATAGATACCTCAAATCCCATATCAAAGCTTAGAACCACTCTGTTTTTGGAAACATCTTCTAGGAGAAACAACGATTAGAACACAACATGGCTGAGATTCAACAGGAAATCATCAACAACGGAACAAAGAAACTCCTGGCCACTAAATAATAGAGACTTCAGGAGAAGCTTGACGAGAGAAGGAAACAAGAAGAATTTATCTGGAGGCAAAAGTCAAGAATTCGATGATTAAAGGAAGGTGAAAGGAACACAATATTATTTCATCGTTCCACAATCCAAAGAAGAATGAACAACCACATTAGCCACATCACCAACCAGCAAGGGGACCAGCTAGAAAAACATCAAGACATCGAACGAGCACTTCTGGAGCACTTCAAGAATGTCCATCAAGAACCTTCTGTTGATCGTCTTCCAACAATCAGAAATATTACACAGCATATCCCAAAACTCATCATGGAGGAGCATAATAAAATGTTACTGCGACCAATCATGCTCTAGGAGGTTGAAACAACTATGACCCAATCCAAGGATGGCTTCACCTCAAACTTCTTCCACCATTTCTGGGATATAGTTAAGATTGAAGTGTGGAAACTTGTGGAGGAATCTAGATCCATGCATTGGCTGCTCCCCTTTCTCAATGCTACATTATTATCTCTAGTGCCAAAGGAAGACCAGCCAAGCACATAGGACGAATTGCGTCTCGTAGCTCTGTGCAATGTCATCTACAAAGTGATCTCGAAAGTCATAGCCAATCGACTCAAACCGCTTCTCCCATTGCTTATATTTCCAGATCAAACCAGCTTTGTGGAGGGTCAAAAAATTATGGACGAGATCGTACTCACACATGAAGTCATCCACTCTTTAAAAATCAACAAAAAGGAAAGTATGTGTCTTAAAATTCATCTATCAAAATATTTTGATAAATTAAGCTGGAACAACATCCACCAGATCTTGGGGGCTTTTGGCTTTAGTCAAATGTGGATTAGATGGGTTATGAACTTATTTTCTTCTACCTTTTCATCCATCTTAGTTAATGGAATACCCTCCCAACCATTTTCTCCTTCAAGAGGCATTAGACAAGGTGACCCTCTGTCACCTTTTCTCTTTGTTGTCATGGCTGAAGGTCTAGGAAGGCTACTCCAGTATGCTCTTCAAACTTATAATTTTAAAGGTATCTCCCTTCATGGGCACCCAGCTACCACCCATCAAAAATTTGTGGACGATAACATGCTATTTGGCCAACCCTCTATGCAAGAATCCCATGCCTTAAAATCCATCCAAAACCTTTTTTTGATGCCTCTAGAACCTCCATAAACACTGCCAAATCCCAGATTTACTTTTTTAACACCCCTCCCCAAATCCAAGCCAATATTTCTCGCATTCTTGGCTTCACCATAGCTTCTTTCCCTACCAAATATCTAGGAGCTCCATTCATCGAGTCCACCATCAAACACTCTTCATGGAATCAAATTCTCTAAAAACTAGAAACCCACCTATCCTCTTGGACCTTCAGATCTCTCAACATGGCCAACCAATTAATTCTCATCAAAGCCATCCTGCAATCTATGCCTCTCTACTTATTATCGGTTTTAGTAGTGCCAAAGTGGGTTGTCAAATAGATAATATCTTTGCAACACAACTTCTTATGGGGCTCCTCAATGCACAATCGAAAATCGGCCTTAGTCAAGTGGAGCACAGTCTGCACTCCTAAAGTTGTAGGAGGACTTGGATCAGAGATCCCACCCACAACAATAGTATGATGGGAAAAAAAATTTGGTGGAAATGGATGACAATGCCACATACCCCTTGGGCTAAAATTTGGACAGCTAAATATGCAAACAACATACCTCCAGAGGACCTAATCAGGCTCTCACCGGAAGAGACAGGCTCGGTAATTTGGAACGCTGCCAAACATCAAAGTGAAATAATACAACAACATAATTTTTGGGAAATCTGCATTGGAGGAACGGCTTGGTTCTGGGCAGATTCATGGCAACAAAAACCCAAAATGATTGACATTCTAAATCCCCACAACTTGGATAATCTGAACATAAATATTGAAGATAAGGGGCACCAGCATTGGCTTGCTAGAAATGACAACGGGTTTAGGCAATGTAGATGCACTGATGAAGAGGCCCTGGAGGCACAGGTCGACTCCGATAATGCTCTCAACTAAAAACTAGATAAGATGTTCGGAGCACTCATACATCCTTAGATGGGGCTACACTCCAAAAGGTATGTTCACTACAAAAGAGGCATATACCCTGATGCATCCGATCCCTCAACCTCTTGATCCTTTGTGGCTTCGCATTTGGTCCCCCAGGATTTTGCCTAAAGTCTCAACTTTCTTATGGATACTCAGTGACAAGAGGATTCTTACTTGGGATGATCTCATCAAGCGAGGCTTTATGGGTCCCTCTCGCTATCCCAATTGCAATCAAAACAATAAGACAATACAACACCTAATGGTCTCCTGCACTCTTTTCAACCTTCTATGGGGAAAGATAACCTTCACTGCCAATGAAGCAAACCTTCCAGATACATTCTCAATACCATTCACAATTGGCCATCAACCCCTTACAGTAGTGCTCTCCTCAATGGTCTTTGGCATCTTATTCCAGGCATTCTACTATGGACTGTTTGGAAAGAGAGAAAGAAAAGAATATTCTAGAGCCAGAGCACATATTTAGAGACAGTATGGGGCCTATTCTGCAATAATATCCAAGACTCCTTGGCTCTTCTAGCCTGGAAGGATGAAGACCTCCCTTCAAAGCCTTAGGAAAAAGAAATTTTGGAAAACTGGCATCTTAAGATCCCTCACAGCTCCACCAACAATGCCACAAACTCTCTGAAAGACCCAACTCATTGGTCTCCTCCCCCTCCTAGGATATTCAAGCTTAAATTTGATGGTGCTTCAAAGGCCAATCCCGGACAAGTAGGTTTTTGGGCTATCTTTAGAGACTCTCAAGGCACTCCCATTTCTATTTATTATGTCTCAATTGGTTGGGACACCAATAACTCTGCTGAATTGGAAGGTTGTGGCAAGGTTTATACTTAACCTAGTAGCATAACCTCTTCCCCATTATCATTGAAGGCGACTCTCAGGTTTTAATCAATATGGCTAACCAACTTTTATGGGGAACCACTGCTGCCAAGGTTACTACCAGCGAGAGACTGGCAGTGCGACTCAAATTGATAGAAAGATGGCTCAAGACCTATAAGGCTGTCTCGTTCATTCATATCAAACGGGAGGGAAAAAAAGTTGTATATTTATTGGCTAATATAGGAGTTGAAAGCACCAACACTCCCAAAAAAGGCCCCCTTGAGATCCTCCATCAGAGTGCTCTCTTGCAGAACTGCACCACTCTGGTGCACAAAGATAAGGCAGTTCTGGATGCGGATGATCTGAGGGATTGATGGAACGTATGTTCCAAGAGTAGGTGCGTGGTGTGGCCGCATGGCCACCCACATATGCATTTACTCCACCATTTATGAAGAGATTCATCGCATTAACAATGCCAACCCATGCATTCATCCTCGCCATCAAACAAAACGTTCACCCCACTGCCATCTTGTCCCACGTCTCCGGTTTAATATGCAGATGGCTCATTCCACCTCTATTGATGATCACCTTACCCATTGTTATCTGGCTCCTCAGATCTTTTGTTGTCCCCTGCATGCACTAAGCCGAGCACTCACACGAACACTAGGAGGCACTGCTTGCTACTTGGTTGCTTGGAAAATTTTCCGGATCATCACTTCTCTTAGAGCGATTTTTGTCTCAAATCCCGTCATTCTAGTCACAGGAGTGACATTCCACTATCTGTCACTCAAAATATCCATTTCTTGCCCATCGATCTCAACAACCTTCACCCAATTGCCAAAATGCCTCGTATTATGCATAGAATGCGTAGTCGCAGAGGGAGCTCTCGTGGCCAGGAAATTTACCCCCAATCCTCTTCTAAAACTGATACTCTATTTGTGGATGTTTCTTGTGGCCATACCCCTAAAACTCGAAGAAAAATAGGGCGAGCTAGCGAAGAGGGGTTGGTGCACTACACCCATGGCGCTCCCCCTCTCCACTTCACCTCCACCTCGCAGCATGTTCCCCACTCCGCTGCTCCCCCTGTTACCTTCTACAACACATCTCAGCGAGCCAAAATTCAATTTGTATGCTCCATAGAATGCCTGGTCCTCACCACCTTTATCACTGTCACTCTCCAAGAAGAAGATGACAACTCTATGCCCCAATAAATTCCCACCCCTCAACCCCCTTTAGCTCATGTCAGGACTGTTTTTGAGAATGTCTAGAAGGAACTAACTCGGGAAGACAAAGCTAAGGAACACGATAAGGATGTGCCCGCTACAGCCACCTATGCCACCACCGACGAGGATGATAGCAGCAGTGCAGAGTACTGCTGCCATGTCGTGGAAGAACCTCCCCCACCTATAGATGTCCAGTGAATTCTGCCATCACATCTGGAACACTGTGATTTTTCCCAAGTTCATTGGGAGTTTTTATGCGTTTTTGTTTAATTTTCCTATGCTGAACATGAGAAACATTGCTAAGTTTTTTCAAGGTTTTGATTTCATGGTACTATCTATTACTTTGTTATTATGTAATGTCGGTTTCCCCAGCGAGGGTGGTACAATCTATGTCTATGGGACTGGTTTCCCCTACTGGGGAAATCTAAAATCATGCTTTTTAAGTTTCAAACCCAGCCTTCAGGCTCGTTCAGCTGAAGTTGTGAAATCACATTTTCAATTGTAGTCAATCCTATATCCTAAATATTATTCCTATGCAGATAAACACATATTCTCTTTAAGCGTCCAATATTTCACTTTAAAACTTTAATGAATTTTCATCATGTGAACATACTTGGTAATATTTTAAATGAAATATCTTGATTCCTTTTCAATAATTATCAACATAATTGTTCTATTTTTTATGTATGTGAATAACTTATTTCTTTTCAAGAAATATCGACAAAAATGTTCAATTTTTGTGCATCCAAATAACTTATTTATTTTTAGGAAATATCAAAATTAATGGTTATTGGTTTTTGCATAAAATTAATTTATTTCTTTTCAATAAAATTAACACAATATTTATCTCTATATGCACATAAGATCTATTTTTACTATACTCAAAAATAAAATGAAAACACATTTTTTTTGTTGTTTGAGCCATAAACTTTGGACATGGTTTCTGAATAGCTAGAAATAGATTTCAGAAAACCAAATTAGGTTTTTTTTTAGAACAGATTCATTAAAATAAAAATCCCTCAATTTTTACACAAATGTTACATTTTGGAAGATTTGAATGAATATTTGTATCCATTTTTCCAAATTTAAATATTAAATAATTTTATGTTTCAGTCATCAACTTCGGGCACGGTTTCTGAACATTTGGAAATAATTTTTGGAAAAAAAGAGAGGATTTAGTTTGAAATAGGTGTATAAAAAAACCTTTCTTATGTTTTACAGAGGTATCATGGTTTGGAATATTTGAATGAATCGTTGCAGCCTATTTTCCAGATCTAAATATCAAATAATTTTTTCTTTTTGTCATCAATTTAGACATGGTTTCCAAGAAATTGAAAACAATTTTTTCAAATATGAAAGACAATTTTGGTGATAAAATTCTCATTTAAAAAAAACCTCTTTCCACTCGTACACATCTATCATGGTTTGGGAGATACGAATTCATATTTTTACCCTAATTTCCAATAACTCATGCAACTCACATAATTATTTAGCCATGAATTTTTTCTAAGAATTCAAAGCTCATGAAATATTCTAAGAATTTAATGAACAAAACAGCTTAGTTTTTATATACCTTATGTTTACAATATTAATCCTTTGGTATTTTTATGGTTTTAGTATTAATTCCTTGCTTTTATTAGTACATTGTGTTTATAATATCAATCCCTTCGCTTTATTAATCTATGGGTTCATATTCCTAGGATATGATATTTTTGATAGGCTTCATCATATTAATCTGAGGGTTTTATATAGATGCCTTGGTTTTATAATCCATTAGGTTTATAATATAAATTCCTTGAGTATATAATATTAATGATAGGGTTCATATTCCTAGGATGTAATATTCATCCAATGGTTTAATGTTATTCCCTTGGGTTTTTAATATGTATATTTTTTTTTCAGTTAGGTTAAAGTATATTATATCATAAAAGAAAATTTACATAGGCATTGGGCTAAGATGACTAGTGCTTCTTAGCCAATCCCAGCCTTGGTAGTTTTCAAAATAAATCACATTTTGGGATGCCCCCTAGGAGGAAATAAACCCCTTAAAAGAGTCATACGTTCACGATTTACAAAATGTTTCATAACACATATAAAAAAAAAATAGTTTTAGTATGTCTTGAGTTGACAGAAGACATAAATTAACTGTGCCACCATGTAGTCATGGTGTTCCTTCATCATCCTTTGTTGTAGGGTCCTCCTCCTCGATCAGACATCCATATTCATGCACTATGGCCTCCTCCTCAATTGTACGCTCATGTGAGGATTTTGGTGTGGACGCATGGATTATAGGAGTAACGGGGTACTCTAAATCTAAAACTCCAGTCCAGACTCCATCAGAATCCATGATCCAAACATCTGTCTCCTCCTTCGTTGGCTCATGAACAAGGAGGAGCTCGATTTTCTGAGGAGTATGAATGTTAGAGTGCACTATGATATAATTTTAATGGTATATATTTCCCCTAGGCTTCTCTAGTGTTAATACAATCTCTTCCTGGGAGAATTCAGGGATTTGAGTAGCCTCCCTTTCGTAGGTACCTGAAGAGGAGCCTTTAATGGATTACAGATGTTGGTCTTGGCCGCAGTGATAGCACCCCAAGAACGTAGCTCTATGGTTGCCCCTGATGGGCTTTGGATTTTTTCATGGGACCATGGAGAGGCTGTCAAACAAAGAGAGGGAGGTTAGGCCAAGAGAAGGGAGATGCGTAGCTGAAATATGCATAGTAGAGTTTCATATCTTTGTGGCGCACAATAGGTGAGCTCACTATGGGTGGTGTGTAGTAGGGGGAAGCACAGGAGGAGGGGATTCAACAATGAAGTGCACATCAAGGTGCACGTAGTAAGGAGGATCTCAAAGGGAGGAGCATACAACAAGAAGATGCATGTCAGGGGGCTCACAGCAACGTGTGCACAATAGGGGGAGCATGTAGCGAGAAGGGAAAAGGTAGAGCAGATGTGTGAGGAAGATTGAAAAGTGGCGTGATGGCTAGGCGAATAAGAGAAATGGCTTAAAGAAGAGATTCAGTGCCTTTTGAGACCTATGGCACTCACACAGATTTGTTGAGGGGATGTGGCACAAGTGTAGATGTGGTGAGGGATGATCCAAGTGTGACTTCATGTCATACAAAGTATGGCAAGAGGTCAGGTGTGGCAGAGCACCATTATGAATGATTTCCAAGATGAGTTTTCGCATCATGTAAGAGCTATAATTGTAGGGTTGCGTCATCTTGAGCATGGGGGGATCTGTCCTCGCACGATCTAAATGTGTCACACGCATCTGGGGCTTGGGTTTTTAATATTAAGTCTTTGGGTTTATAATATTAATATTAAGGTTCATCATATGAATATTATGGTATAATTTTTATTTTAGGTTTTATAATATTTATCGTAGGGTATATATCCCATGGGTTTATAATATTAATCCCTTGGGTTTAATATTATTCCCTTTAGTTTATAATCTCTTGTGATTTTAGTATTAACACCTTGGGTTATTAGTTCACTGGGATTATAGTATCAACGATTTAATACTGTAATATTGGAATGGTACCAAAATGTATCTAACATTACATTGTGACAAAAATTCTCTCAACATGAAAATAAGTCTCACAATCATAATTGCATTATTACATTACATTGTAATTTATTCAATGTTTCATTTTTTCTTTAAAAAACTTGGGTTTAATACAAGGTTTATAATATTAGGGAATTTTGATATTCTGATTATATTATTAAAGATAATACTGGCTTTATAATTTGTAGTATTGGGGTTTATAATATTAACATTAGGGTTTAATATGAATCCCTTGGGTTTATGAAAAACTCAACTTTTTAATATTAATCCTTTGGGTTTCTTGATCCCTTAGATTTATAATTAATCCCTTGATTTTAAAATTAATGACCTCATTTTTTAATCCATTGACTTTATAATATTAATCCCTTAGGTTTATTAGTTCCTTGGATTTATAATACTAATCTCTTTGGTTTATAATATTAATCATAAGGGTCATAATATTAGTATAAGGGTTTATATTCCTAGTGTTTAATATTAATCCTAGGGTCTAATGTTATCCTCTTAGGTTTATATTCCCTTTGTTTTTTAATATTAATCCAATGGGTTTAGTCCTCCCTTCGACTTATAATATTTCTCCTATGGCTTATAATATAAATCATAGGGTTTATATTCCTAGGTTTTAATATTAAGCCTATGGTTTATAGTATTAATATTAGGGTTTAATATTAATCCCTTTAGTTTATAATCCCTTGGGCTTATAATATTAATACATTGGGCTTATTAACTTTAGTGTTTTTACTCATATGATTTAATATTAATCTTAAGGTTTAATGTTACTCCCTTGGGTTTTTAATATTAATCATTTTATTTTATTAATATGTAATATCCACATTTTTCTATGGTTTTATTAGACATTTGAAAAAATCCAAAAGGGTACAACGGACACTAATGGGAAGAAATTGTGTGGATTTATTTTATTATTTCAATTTAATAAAATAAAATGGAAATTAATGTGCGATGACTATATTATGATTAGATATTTGGAAACCAAATCTGTGAGGATGGATAAGGTTGTAAGACTTTCCTGCACTTCCAAAAATCCTTGGAAGGAATAAATTAAATACTAAAAGGAAATTACTGGGAAGAGGTGGAATAAAGTTAGAAGGTAGAAAAGACAGCGTTAAAATTACCTTTCTCGAAGAAAAAAAGGGAAAGCCTAGGCACACAGGAAAGAAACATCCTGAATTAACTAGATGTAGTTAAGGGAAAGAGGTTGGGGGAATGAAATATTAAATAATCTGATTCAAGGTAGACAAAGGATTGTCTATCGCTGGAGGAAAGGATCTTTTCTCGGGGTTGAGCTATGCAGAAAGAGCTCTAAGGTTCGGAGGCACCTAGTCTACCTTAAGTGGTATGAACATTTAATTTAAATGGTGTTTGAATTATATTTTAATGCTGTGAAGAATTACTAGAAAAGGTAAAGTAGTTGGATCTATATGAAATTATGGGTCTGGCTATGTGTCTATGTTGTGGAAACTATATGATTTATAATTATATTCTGGTGGTATCTACATTGAACAAGATTATCTATAGAGAAAACAGTTGATTTTTTATTGTTGTACAGACATACTCTATAGAAGACCAAATCTCATAATGTATAAAAACTAGTACTTGGTCTAGATATGAGGTTAGGAAACTCACATGGAGTTTATGTGTAATTAAGTAGCCTTTTTAAGGTTATGTTAACAAACTATATACTAGATTCTAAAATAAACTTAAACAGAAACATATGTACATGGAAAAAATATAACATTACAGTATAGTTCATACATTTATGTGCTATAGCATATATGGATGAATTGAAACATTAAAGAACGGTATATAAAATAGATTTTTGTAAGGAGGAATGCTAGAGAATGATGCATGCATGAATAATGAATGTATAATATATAAAATAAGTTTCTACACTGTATTTGTAAATGAACTTTGTTCTATAGCATTGGTGGAGAAAGATAAAGCATGCATTTGAATCTGCTAAAAAAAAAATATGCAGATGCGTATGTATATTAAATTATTTCTACATTTGAACAAAAAAGGAAAAATCAGTATGATAAGAATACATTGATAATATAGTAATGTAATTAAATATTTACAGAGAATTTCAATTCCTCCGTGGAGAAAGCATCAATCTATGTATATTATAGTAGTCATTAAAGTCCAATTATTAAGTACAGATATTACACAATTCTATTTAGAAGTGCAGATTGTCTGACTGTACAAATTAAGGAAACATCATTCCATATAAATATAAATTGAGGAATATCAGCATGTCGTCATGTGTTGATATGACTTTTGAATCTTCAAATAGAGTTGGGACCATCCTGGATTAAAATATTAGGAGACCCTGGTTAAGGGTTGAAGTAAGAAACAAAAGCGTAGAAGTTAACCCCAGATAGAGGAACAAGAAATTACAAGCACCAAATAATTCAGTGAAAATTAGTACCATTCTATATAAATAATAACAGATTAAAATATGGATAAGTGAAGAGATAAATATTACCTTAGGTATGACAAGAAAAAAGAGCTATGTCTATCAAAATACGAGTCACGAGATTAAATATAGAAATTAAAAATCCTGCACAACTAAATCGAAAGTTTGACTTAAGAAAACAGAGGAGAACATCGCAACACGAGTTCAAACCAATAAAAGAAAAGAAAAAGAATTGAGACTCTCTATAACTATGAATAATCAATTCAAGCTCGACGTTGAAAGGAAATTCCATGATTCCACTTAAATCGGAGATTGAAACGTAAGCATAGAGTAACCTCAATAATTATATGAAGGTTTGAATGACAGGTAAATTGCAAAGTGTTGTAGGCAGTTATGAAGCTAAGTTAGATAAATTCTGACTTTTAGATCTCTCTGTCGAAGAGAGAGATATCTAATGACAAGAATTAATATCACAATAGTGATCTTTGACAACAATAATAAATAAATTTACCGCGAGCACACGGGGAAGGTAAACAAGTCCATTAACAAAAAATGAAGAGTATATTGACAAAGAACTTGAAACCTATAAGTTAACTCTCAAAAAATCACACCATACCTTTTATATTCTTGGTATGCATGTTCTTTTGAAGGAAGCAAGAGTGGGGAGAATTCCATTGAGCATCTATATGCGTTTGTAAACTCAACGCTGGAAGAAATTTGACTATTGGGGTGCAAATCCAAGAACGCATAGGAGTTATGAATGAAGAAAATGACATTAGAAGTATTCCGAGATGGGAATTAATCTAATTTAATGCAGATGTGAGAAATATAGGTAATACCTCAATGCTATACACATCCTACATAACATTTTCAATAAAGATGTTTTTCCAAGTGAAAATTAAGGAAAAAAATAGAAACAAAAATTTGAATTCCACAACGAGAACTAAAAACCGTCGAGGATAATGGAAGAGACCTCAGATTTCAGTAAAAAGAATACACATGCTAAGAATTAACAGTCACAGTTCAATCTTTAAGTCAGACCTTGCATAAACTAGCTGAATGTGTGAAGCTCATGAGGAAATGTGACAAAAAGAAGTATGGTAGGAGGAATAGAGAAAATATTACCTCTATAATTGTAAGTTTCATGTTGCGCATACCTCCATATTTCATCCTAAGAGATTGACATCAATGTCTCTTTGTTTTCCAAGTTAGTTACAAAAAATTAGAAACAAAACTAGAAATCACACCAAGATAAGGATAACTGAGAATGTTAGGATAATAATTGTAAATTTCTAGAGGCTAGAAATGTGCTTCTTACTAGTGGAAAAAGAATGAGATTGACCTCTATGAGCAATACGTGTTCTCTTTATACAAATTCTAGTGGTAGAACATATTAAATCATAACTAGGTCAAAAGGACCAAATGAGAAATGGGGGAGTTCCGCATTTGCCTTTGCAACAGAGGTTAATCATTGTGTAGGGTTCAGAGTTTTGTTCATAGACCAAATGAGAAATGCCACAAAAAAATTGGATTATGTATGCAAAATCGAAACCCTAATTCAAGTTCTAATTTGAGCCATCCATGCGTGAGCAGATTGGAATCATCCCTCAGATCCATGCAATTTGAAATGAATGGAGAGGACCATGTGATGTGGTATGAATCAATTAATACTATAAAATTTTGATGCGTCTAAAAATCTGAAGTCTGGAATAACCACTGATGGCATAGTCGTTTCAACCATCAATACAACCAACTCTAACATCTGAGTAATATCGAATTTCGAAGACTGTGTGACAGTGCAGTTATTATCCGTAAAAAGTAAAAGTACCATCAAGTGTAAAATCGAGTAGTTTATCACATAGCGTTAGATTATGAGTGAGGAACAATGAAATCATTTGGAGATTCAAAGGTTTTCCATAGGGTTAAAGTTGTTTATATTATACACATGATTTTCAAGGTTGAAACGTAGTTGGCACTTAACGAAAACTCCTCAACGAGTTACAACATAGTTCTTAGCTTATATCATGTGTAACATAATGAATGTATAAATCTTATAAATAAATCATAGACTAGGTATGTGGTAAGAAATAACAAAGTATAAAAATATGTGCAAAAGAATTGATGAAGACCGATAGTATAAAGATATAACTATATGTATGAGTGAGGGGTAGATTGAATTTAATCAAAGATATTTTATTAAATTCAAATCCACATATAGGAATTTTAATCTAATAAAAGAAATGAAGTATTATGTATAATAATACTTATAATTCTTAGTTAAAACTATTAGAAGGTAGAGTTAAAAGAAAGAAAAATCATTAGGTTTATGGCACTAATGATTTCTCTAGGGGAATAAAAGTGTCTTAGAATAATTATTATTATTATTATTATTTTGTGAAAATGGAGATGTTAAAAATGGTATCAGAGCCCATGTTAAAACACTCGGCAAAAAAATGTGTGCTCACATCACGAAATTTCTGTTGCTGTGATTTTTTGTTAAATTAAATTTTCACTAATGCTTGATTTCATGTATAGTGAAATAGTGCCGAAGTATACAGATGTAAACCATGAGTGAAGGGAATGAGTTGTATGTGGATCTGGGTGGTGGAGAAAACCCAGGAGATCCAAATTCTCCTTTGGTGGCTATGATGCATTGAATGGAAAGAGAAATGATGCAACTAAAAAACCACAATCAAAGGCTATCTTTAGCCAATGAGGAGCAAGACAGGTTAATAAGATAATTGTCCTCCCGGAAAAGTCACGAAGGTGAAGGTTCTGGAAGAAAGAGGAATGGAACTATAAATCACTCAGAAGATTCTAGGGAAGATGATGCCTCTAGACAATAGTCTAGGAGGAATAAAGAATTACAAGGTGAATTCCAAAAAATCAAGCCTCCCTCCTATGATGGAGAGAAGGAAGAAGATGTGGAATCTTGGCTTCTAAAAATGATAAATTAATTTTAGGTTTATGAATATGAAAGTAACTTGAGAGTGAGACTGGAAATCGATCAGTTGCAATGGAAGGCTACCTTGCGGTGGGAAGAAACCAACATGGTTCATGTCATAGATGAGAAAATTGTTACTTGGGAGGATTTCCAAATCAAATTCAAAAATATATATCTGAATGAACATTATTCTGATGATAAAGAAAAAGATTTTCATGAAATTATATTGGGACAACTTACTATTGATGAATTTGTAACCAAATTCACCAACTTGCTTCGTTATGTACCTTATATAAGGGAGGAGAAGGCAAAGGTACAAATTTTCTTAAAATTTCTACCTACAATCTACAAGGAAAAGATATAATTTGGTAGTCCAAAGACCATGGATGAAGTGGTACAGAAAGCCAAACTGTGTTATCAATATTTCAAAGGAAAAAATGAAAAAGAAAAGAATTGGTAGAACAAAGAGAAGGGTGACTCTAGTGAGAAAAGAAAAAAACCAGAATACTTAACGAATTTTTGGAGAAACCACCAAAGAAAGAAGTTCACCAAAATGGGAGAAAATCAACTAGCTCAATCACATACAAGGTCCAAACAGATTAATGGAAACAATAAAAGAGAATGGATTGTTAAAATGACGGAACCTATAAAATGTTGGGGTTGTGGAGAACCACATTTATTGAGAGACTATCCACATAAAAACATTCAGACCATACAAGTGCAGAGAGAGGCAACTACGGTAAATTATGTGGCAAGAAACATCCCCATAATCAGTGCAGCCCTAGAATATCATCAAGCAGAACACCAGTCTACTATGGTCGAAGTAGAAGGTATGATTTTTGAACAACCTATTTCCGTTTTAATAGATATAGGTGCATATTTGAGTTATATAAGTCCTGAAATAGTAGAAAAATTAAAATTAAAGTTAGATAAATTTCAGCAGTCATGGTTGGTTTAGTTATCCACGTGAAAAAAAGTAAAGTGACTCACAAATTACCCAGACGGTCATAAATCTGAATGGATAGCAAATTGAATTGAATCTGAATATTCTAGCTTTAGGGTCCTATGATATATTGATAGGAATGGACTAGTTAGAAAAATATAAATCCATGTTAAACTACTTAGAAAAAACAATACATTGCATAAATGGGGAGGGAAAACCTGTGATAGTGAAAGGCAAACCCAAATCCATATCGGCGAGACAAATTTCAGCACTTCAACAAAAAAGAATTCCAAGAAAATGTTGCCAAGTGTATTATGTACATGTAGAATAATTCCGATAGTAATATGAAGAGAATCCTTTAGAAACATTACCAGTTGTCAGAGAGTTTAGGTATGTGTTTTTAGATTAAATTCCTCATCTGCCCCCTTAGAGAGAAATTGATTTCTCAATTGACTTGGTGTTGGGAGCAACACCAATTTCTAGAGCCCCATACAGAATGAGTACCCCAGAGCTGATGGAGTTGAAGATGCAATTATAGGAGCTGCTAGATAGAGGTTACATTAGACCAAGTGTATCCCCATGGGGAGCACCTGTACTATTTGTGAGAAATAAATATGATACTTTTAAAATGTGTATAGAATATTGTCAATTCAATAAAATAACAATTAAGAACATATATCATTTACATAGGATAGATGATCTCTTTGACCAGGTTAGAGGAGAAATAGTCTTTTCGAAAATAGATCTAAGGAAAAGCTACAATCAACTAAGAATTAAATATGAAGACATAAGTAAAACAACATTTAGAACCAGATATGGACACTATGAGTTTACGGTCCTACCTTTTGGGCTTACTAATGCATCTGCTAATTCTATGTGCTTGATGAACAATGTCTTGAATAACTACTTGGACAAATTTGTACTAGTTTTTATTGATGAAATTATGATTTATTTCAAGAACGAATCTGAGCATAAAGAACACCTTAGAATTGTTTTACAAACACTCAGAGAAAACATGTTATATGCTAAGTTTAGCAAATATGATTTTTTCAAAGATAAAATTCAGTACTTGGGTCATATGAATTCAGAGAAGCGATCAACAATAGACCCAGAAAAGGTAAAATCGACAAGAGAGTGGTTTGTACCTACTGATGTGTCTTCTGTGAGATCCTTCATGGGAATTGTAGGATACTATACGATATTTATATAGAGATTTTTAGCCTTAGCATACCCTATTAAATATATACAGAGAAAAGGAGTGAAGTTTGAGTGGAATGAGAAATATCAAAATAGCTTTGACCAATTAAAAATGAAACTTACAACAACACCTATTTTAAATATTCCTGATCCAGATCAGGAATTTCTAGTATGCACAGATGCTTGTGGAGAGGGATTAGGAGTGCTACTACAGGAAAACTCTATTATAGCCTATGAATCAAGAAAAATTAAGAAACATGAACAAAATTATAGAGTTTATGATTTAGAACTAGTTGTTTTAATACGTGCCTTGAAGTTGTGGAGACATTATCTTTTAGGGAAAAATTTTATATTGATGACAGATCACATCAATTTAAAGTATTTCTTCACACAAACTGAATTAAATGCTAGGGAATCTAGATGGTTGTCCTTCCTTAGTGAGTTTGATATGGAGATTAAACATATTAAGGGGAAGGAGAGCAAGATTGTATATGCATTAAGAAAAAATTCTTAGAAAAACGTGAGTAATGTTGGAAGTAGTGATAACTTTGACATTGAAGGACTAATACAAGAAGTGGTGAGACAAGATGAAAAATATGAAATACTTCAGGCAAAAATTTTGAAAAATGAGATGAAAGTGTATAAACAAAATGAGAGGGGGTTGGTGTGTTATAAGGATAGATTATACATTCCTAATGTGGACTCGTTAAAAATAGAAATTCTGGATGAGTATCATAAGAGGCCCTACACGTGACATAGAGGATGCCAAAAATTTATTTTTTCTTTCAGAAAGAACCTGTTCTGGCCTAGTATGAAAAATGATGTAACAAATTACTTGGCTATGTGTATAGCATGTGTTGAGAATGCAGCAAGATGATGGAGCTTAGTGAAATGAAGTCGCCTTCACTAAGTGGGCCCGCAGGCAAATTCTGGCGCAAAGTCTATTTTTAGATTATGTCTATTTTTAGACATACGGAGCATAATTTGGGAATTCTACTTGGAGATTCTTGAAGTATGCGACATGTCGGTAAAAATAGATGTGACCCTATTTTTTAGGACCCAGACTATTTTTAGACTGATCTCCTAAAAATATGGAAGTCAAATATTATTTTCCCTTAATAATATTTTGACTATAA
Organism: Pinus albicaulis; assembly: GCA_034641835.2. Lineage (NCBI taxonomy): Eukaryota > Viridiplantae > Streptophyta > Pinopsida > Pinales > Pinaceae > Pinus > Pinus albicaulis. The sequence continues at coordinate 1,448,031,108 of CM076584.1, read as the reverse complement.
ATAGCAGTTTACTCTCTTGGCGCACTTCAGTTTGAGTCATGGAGGTGGCTCATGCAACTGACACAAGGAATCACGTGGTTCCTAGGGTTTGATGGCATCTTGCATGGTTGGCTTCAGTTAGACTTCAGTGGCAGAAGTTTTGGAGGAGTTAACGGGACAAATAATGGAGTTGTGTTCTATTTATTTCAGTTGAACTAGTTGAGATTAGTTAACTAGCTAATCAACTAGATATGAGTGGAGTAAATTAAATAATATTTAATTTACTAAATATTAACTCATTAGTCAACTCAAGAACACTTAAGTTCACTACAGTGCATGATCAGTTCAGTGGAGACCAGTGGAAGAGGTAGATGAAAGGGTGAGTAAAGCTATCACTAACTATACTCGTTGCTATTCATAACACATAGATAGGTGGAGTAAGCTATGAGTATTGCAAATTTTAGGCGGGTGGTTTATCTATATAAGGAGGCCATCACCTAGCATTAAAATACGCAATAGAGGCTGGCTATCAAGTGGCTAAGGACTGGAGCAAGTGATTTGCTAGATCTAGCTTGATAGTGTGTAGCATGGGAGGTAGTGCATGAGAGCTTGTGAAGAGTTTTTGTACTATGATTGTTACATGATTTCTCCATTATAATATACACAATAGCTGCGGGGTTTTCAGCTATAGGCTTTCCCCATACATACCGAGTTAATGTGTGATTGATTTGATGTGAGATTGCTTCTGTTATTTCCGCATGTGACAATTAATTGTAGAAGAAGGTTATGTGTTATGTATGCAATTCGAAATTGATATATGACCAGGTTAATCTTCAGTGAATAAGTGATTTATTCACCTAATTTCTACATGGTATCGGAGCGAGATTAATTTTCGAGATCTATTACGGTGATTGCAAACTTATTTCCTCGGACAGAGTCTGCATGCGGGCCAGGTAGCCTCCGGAATATTCATCCTTCTTTGTAAGGTGAAAGATCCGGTGAATGCCCTTTGCAGTCAATCTCTGATTTGGAAATAATTTGTTTTCAAGTATAGATCGGAAGCGATAGAGCTTGGAGTTTGGAATTCGAATTTTGCAGAAGGTTGTTCTTCTTGGTGCCAGTGTTGAAAGATGTCTTCTTTCAATGGTTTGCGACCCGAATATGCTCTTGAAGGCAGTTCGAATTATGTTGCATGGAAGGATCGCATGGAAGCAGTGTTAGAAGATAATGGTCTGAAGGAGTTCGTGGATGCGGATGTCCCAAAGCCCACTGATGCAGCCTTGGTCGATGCATGGCAAAAGAAGATCGCGAAATGTCGAAGGATCCTGTTGGAGGGCGTCAAGGATCATATTGTATCCAGCCTGCATGGAAAGGCTACTCCATATTTAATGTGGAAAGTTTTGACGGATCTATTCCAGAGTAAGAGTGACCAAAGGAAGCTGGCGCTCAAAGATAAGCTCAGGAACATCAAGATGGAGAAGGGCGACAGTATCGCCAAATACCTCACGAAGTTCACTCAAAGCAGAGATGAGCTGGGAAGTGTGGGGGTGGTTGTCAAAGTTTCACTGATTGCATGCTTAGTTTCAAGTATGCTGGGATCGGTGTGGTTCTTGGACAGCGGTGCGTCATTTCATATGACGGGAGATCGGGAGTTGTTCTCAGATCTGGAGGATAAGGATTTGGGTATGCACATCGAGATGGGCGATGACGGTAGATACAGTGCGACTGGTATCGGTACCGTATCCTTTCAGAGGGAGTCTGGTAAACCCTTTGTCTTAAAGGATGTCATGCATGTACCTGGATTGAAGAAGAACCCGATTTCAGTAGCGATGTTGGAGGATAAGGGTTATGATGTGGTCTTCAGCGAAGGGAAAGCCTTCCTGCGCAGTAAGACTACTGGAGAGACCCGGAAGATAGGGGTTCGAACTCAGAACCTTTATCAGTTGCAGGTAGATGACTGCGCAACTATGGCATGCAAGGCGGGAGAAGTGGTGAGTCGGGATGATGAGGGCGAACTGTGGCACAGGAGATTGGGCCACCTTCACCATGGAGCTTTGAAGATTCTGCAGCAGATTTCTACTGGGCTTCCTAAGGGCACTCTTGCGCAGTCAGATCAGTGCAAGGGGTGTACTTTAGGGAAGTATGTGAAAGCCACTTTTCACGAGAAGGATAGTCGCGCCACGATGATCCTTGAGAGAGTTCACACAGACGTGTGTGGTCCTTTCTCAGTTGCTTCGACAGCAAAGCACAAGTATTATGTGATCTTTGTCGATGATTTCTCTCGAAAGTGCTGGATCTTCTTCATGCAGAAGAAGAGCGATACATTCGCGAAGTTCTGTGAGTTTAAAGCACTGGTCGAGAAGGAGTCGGGGAAGAAGGTGATTGCTCTAAAGAGTGATAACGGTGGTGAATTCATCTCGGCTGAATTCAAGGAGTTCTGCAGCGCAGAAGGGATTCGGAGAGAGCTCATCGCACCCCATAACCCACAGCAGAACGGGGTGGCTGAGCGGAAGAACAGAACGATCGTGGGTGCTGCACGGCGATGTTGCATGATCAGGGCCTACCCCTTCACTTGTGGGCTGAGGCATGCAATACAGCAGTGTATGTGCAGAACCGTTGTCCTCACAAGGTTCTTGGCATGAGTACACCAGAGGAGGCTTATTCCGGCAAGAGGCCTGATATTTCCCATTTGCGGATTTTCGGATCTCCTGTCTACATGCATGTGACGAAGGATGCAAGAAGGAAGCTGGATCCAACTGCTGAAGTTGGAATATTTGTGGGGTACACCGATACACCTCATAACTATCGAGTGTATGTGCCAGACAGTCGCAAGACTGTTGTGCGACGGGATATAAAATTTCAGGAGGAGAAAGCCATGCAGTGTTCGCTTGAGAGGGAGCTACACTTGCATGCAGATGAGGAGCTGTTAGTTCCTAAGGAGGAGCTTCCTGATGTGGATCAGCCACAAGAGGAGGTTCAGGAGGTGGAAGAAACCACCCAGGCAGCGCCAACCATCAGAGGGCGCATGCGCACTACAGAAGCTGAGCGACTGGCTCTGGATGCAGAGAAGGTTGTAGGACCACCTACAGCACAGCGCAGACAGAGACAGTCACCGGATCGGTACACTGGATACATGGCTCTTGTGAGTCAATGTGTTGTGACGGAGCCATCCTCTTTTGAGGAAGCTGTGGAGGAACCCGCATGGGTTGATGCCATGATCGAAGAATATGATTCGATCATCAGGAACAGTGCATGGTAGATTGTCCCAAGACCGGTTGGGAAATCAGTTGTAGGTTCGCGATGGATCTACAAAGTGAAGCAGGCGGCTGACGGGAGTGTGGAGAAGTACAAGGCGAGATTTGTCGCCCGTGGCTTCTCACAGATCGAGGGGATTGACTAAGAGGAGACTTTTGCACCTGTCGCAAGGTACTCTTCCATACGGACGATCCTTGCTCTCTCAGCGCAGATGGGGTGGCACATTCATCAGATGGATGTGAAGACTGCGTTCCTCAATGGAGTTATCGAGGAAGAGGTGTACATAGAGCAGCCTGAAGGTTTTGAGATCTTCAGCAGTGAGTCGCATGTGTGCCGACTCAAGAGAGCACTGTATGGGCTGAAGCAAGCACCTCGTGCTTGGTACACTCGGATAGACAGCTACTTCACCGGGCTTGGATTCTCCAAGAGTGAGGCGAATCCAAACCTGTACCAGATTGTGGTGGAGGGGAAGCTGTTGATCATCGTACTGTATGTAGATGATCTGATTTTGACTGGCGACGAGCAGTTGATACTTTCATGCAAGGATGATCTTGCACGAGAGTTTGTGATGAAGGACCTGGGCATCCTTCATTATTTCCTGGGATTGGAGATTTGGCAGCGCAGTGGAGGACTGTTTGTTTCTCAGGGCAAGTATGCCCGGGAGATTCTGGAGAGGTTCAACATGCAAGGCTGCAAGCCTGTTGATACCCCTCTTCCTGGTGGATGGAGGAAGGGAGATGCTACTTCTGAGGAGGTAGTGGATGCCACTGTCTATCGACAGTTGGTGGGGTCGTTGATGTATCTGGTCAATACTCGACCCGATATATGCTATGCAGTTAACCAGCTTTCGCAAGCTATGGTTAAGCCTACCAAGCTCTTTTGGAAGGCGGGCAAGCATGTATTGCGCTATATCAGAGGCACATCCGGATATGGTCTATGGTACAGACAGGAGGATGGAGTGAAGCTTTCTGGTTTCACTGATGCAGATTGGGCAGGGAGCCCAACAGACCGGAAGAGCACTTCTGGAGGAGTTTTCAGCATTGGGTCGACAGCAGTTTCCTGGTACAGCAGGAAGCAGAGATCCGTAGCACTCAGTTCAGCAGAGGCCGAGTACATGGCAGCAAGCTTGGCTGCATGTGAGGCTATTTGGATGAGGAAGATCTTCGCAGGATTGTTCAGGTTGCATTTGGAGCCTACAGTGATCTACTGTGATAACCAGAGCTGCATCAAGCTCTCGGCTAATCCAGTATTTCATGATAGGTCCAAACATATCGACATCAGGCACCATCACATCAGAGATTGTGTTCAGCGGAGGATCATGATGCTTTCATATATTCCCACGGAGGATCAGGATGCCGACATCCTGACGAAGGCGCCACCACAGGAGCAAGTTCGAATTCCATGTGTGAAAGGTGATAGGGAATACAGATAATCCATATCTTGGCCGAGAGGGAGGTTGAGAATGCAAGAAGATGATGGAGCTTAGTGAAATGAAGCGCCTTCACTTAAGTGGGGCTCACAGGGGCTCCTGGCGCAAAGTTCATTTTTAGACTATGTCTATTTTTAGACACACGGAGCATGATTCGGGGATTCTAGTTGGAGATTCTTGAAGTATGCGACATGTTGGTAAAAATAGATGAGATTCATATTTTTAGGTCGCAGGCTATTTTTAGACTGCCTCTCCTAAAAATATGGAAGTCAAATATTATTTACCCTTAATAATATTTAGACTATAAACAGCAGTTTACTCTCTTGGAGCACTTCAGTTCGAGTCATGGCTCATGCAACTGACACAAGGAATCACGTGGTTCCTAGGGTTTGATGGCATCTTGCATGGTTGGCTTCAGTTAGACTTCAGTGGCAGGAGTTTTGGAGGAGTTAACGGGACAAGTAGTGGAGTTGTGTTCTGTTTGTTTTAGTTGAACTAGTTGGGTTGAATTAAACTAACTAATCAACTAGATATAAGGTAGATAAATTAAATAATATTTAATTTACTAAATATTAACTCATTAGTCAACTCAGAACACTTGAGTTCACTACGAGTGCAAATCGGTTCGATGAAGACAGTGAAAGAGATAGATGAAAGGGTAGAGTTAGCTATCGGTTGTAACTACTCTTTATTTATGCTATTTGCAACACATAGATGGAAGTGGAGTAAGCTATGAGTATTGCAAAGTTTAGGCTGGTGGTTTATCTATATAAGGAGGCCATCACCTAGCATTAAAATACGCAATCAAGGTTAGCTATCAAGTGGCTAAGGATTGGAGCAAGTGATTTGCTAGATCTAGCTTGATAGTGTGTAGCATGGGAGGTAGTGCATGAGAGCTTGTGAAGAGTTTTTGTACTATGATTGTTACATGATTTCTCCATTATAATATACACAATAGCTGCGGGTTTTTCAGCTATAGGCTTTCCCCATACATACTGAGTTAATGTGTGATTGATTTGATGTGCGATTGCTTCTATATTATTTCCGCATGTGACAATTAATTGTAGAAGAAGGTTATGTGTTATGCATGCAATTCGAAATTGATGTATGATCGGGTTAATATTCATTGGATAAGTGATTTATTCAGCTAATTTCTACAGCATGTGTACAGGTGAGGGTGGAACAACATCATCCAGGTGGATTGATGAATCCCTTACCCACTCCAGAATGGAAATGGAAAATAGTTTCCATGGATTTTATTACAGGCTTACCAAGGACTAAATAACAACATGACTTTATCATGGTAGTAGTGGAGACTTTGACAAAAGATACCCACTTTATACCTGTACAGTCTAAAATGTATTTATGAAAGAGATCATAAAATTTCATGGCATTTCTAAGATGATCACATCAGACAGAGATGAAAATTTTACCACAAATTTTTGGAGGAGTCTGTTTGGGGACATGGGTACAAAATAAATTTTAGTACTGCTTATCATCCCCAAATTGATGGTCAAAATCAAAGAAAAACCACATTTTATAGGACATTTTAAGGATGTATGTCATGGACAGACCAACAAAGTGAGAGAACTTTATACACTTAGCAGAATTTTCCTAGAACAATAGCTACCAGGCTTCAATTAAGATGAGCCCCTTTGAAGCACTTTATGGAAGAAAGTGTGATACACATCTGAGTTGGAGTCAACCAAAGGATAAGTTAATACTTGGAATGGGTGCTTTTTAGGAAAAGGAAAGAATTGTGAAGAAAATTTAGCAAAATATCAAAATAGCACAAGACAGGTAGAAAAGTTATGCAGACAAAAAGAGAATTCACAAAGAATTTTGTGCGGGTGATCATGTTTACGTAAGTATTAAGCCTAAAAATAGTACTTTGTACATTGGAAGATATGAAAAACTAGCTCCATGTTACTATGGACCTTTTGAAGTATTGGAAAAAGTTGGACCAGTTGCATATAAGTTGGCTTTACCTAGTCACGTTAAGGTTCACGATGTATGCATGACCATACACATTTTATTGATTGGAATGTGATACAGGTGGAACCAGAAGGGGAATTCCTTCTAGATCCACTTCAAATCCTGGCATGGGAATAAATTGAGCTTTGTAACAGAAAAATAGCTAGGGTTAAAGTGCAGTGCAGGAAATTTTCACCTGAAGACACTACTTGGGAGAGAAAGGAAGATATGATGGGAAACTACCCATTGTTGTTTAAACAGTGATTTTATTTTTTTGTCTTTACAAAAACGAGGAAGGTGTTTTTTTTTAAAGGGGGAATAGGTAATATCCCCATTTTGCTATGCTTTTATTAGACATTTGAAAATTTCCAAAATGGTACAATGGACTCCAATGGGAAACAATTGTGTGGATTTATTTTCTTATATCGATTTAATAAAATAAAATCAAAATTAATGTGCAATGACTAGATTATGATTATAGATTTGGAAACAAAATCCATGAGGATGGATAAGATTGTAAGACTTTCGCAGACTTCCAAAAATCCTTGCAAGGAATAAATTAAATAAAAAAATTACATTCAAGATAAAAATCTAAAAAAATTACCCTAGTAAAGAGGAAATTACTGGGAAGAGGTGGAATAAAGCTAGAAGGAAGAAAAGCTAGCTCAAAAAGTACCTTTTTGGAAGAAACAAAGGGAAATCGTAGGAACACAGGAAAGTAGCATCCTGAATTAACTTGACACAGTTAAGGGAAACATGTTGGGGGAAATCAAGCTCAAATAAGATGATTCAGGATAGACAGAGGGTTTTTTAGCGCTGGAGGAAAGGGTCTCGGCTCAGGGGTGAGCTCCGGAGAAAGAGCTCTAAGGTTGGGAGGCACCTAGTCTACCTTAAGTGGTATGCACATTTAATTTGAATGGTGTTTGAATTATATTTTAATTCTATGAAGAATTACTGAAAAAGGTAAATTAGTTGGATCTATATGAAATTCTCGGACTGGATCTGTGTCTATGTTGTGGAAATTATATGAGTTATAATGATATTCTGGTGCTCTGTACATTGAACAGAATTAACTATAGAGAAAATAGTTTATTCTATATTGTTGTACAGACATACTCCATAGAGGACCAACTATCAGAATTTCTAAAACCTAGTATTGGTTCTAGATCTGAGGTTATGTACCTCACAGAAAGTTTATGTGTACTTAATTAGCCTATTTAAGGTTGTTTCAGCAAATTGTATACTCGACTTTGAAATAAACCTAAACAGAAATAGATATACATGGAAGACATATAGCATTACAGTATAGTTCATATATTTCTATACTATAGCATATAGGTAGGAATTGAAACATTAAAGAAAAGTATATAACATAGATTTTCTGTAAGGAGGAACACTAGAGTATGATGCATGCATGAGTAATGAATGTATAGTATATTAAATAAGTTTCTACACTGTATTGGTAAATGAAATTTGTACTATAGAATGAGTGGAGAAAGATAAAGCATGCATTAGAATCCGCTAAACAGAAAATATGCAGATGCATATGTATATTAACTTAAAACTGCATTTGAACAAAAAGGGAAAAATCTATATGATAAGAATACATTGATAATATAATAATGCAATTAAATATTTACAGAGAATTTCAATTCCTCCCTGGAGAAAGCATCAATCTATGTATATTATAACAGGCATTAAAGTCCAATTATTAAGTATAGTAGTACAAAGTTATATTTAGAAGTGGAGATTGTCTAACTATACAAATTAAGGAAATTGTGTTCCATATAAACATTGTGACAAATATTGTGTCAATATTAAAATAAACCATGTTAATCATGGTTAATAATCATCGTCACATTGTAACAAAGATTTTCTACACATCCATGGTCAACCATGATCCAATGTCGCATTGTGACAAATATTGTTTCAATATGATAGTTAACCATGGTAAAGTATGGTTCAACGTTGCATTGTGACAAGGATTGTATCAATATGAAAACCAATAATGGTCAACCATGGTCCAACATCACATTATGAAAAAGACTGCACTAGTACAAAAATCAACCATGGTCAACAATTCTCAACCATGTTTATTTTAGGGTTTATAATATTTATCTTGGGGTTTATATACCTTGGTTTTATAATATTAAACTCTTAGGATTAATATTATTCCTTTGGGTTTTTAGTATTAATCCCTTGGATTTATTATTCCCTTGGATTTACAATATCAATCCCTTAGGTTTATTGTGCTTAAGGTCCATATTGCTAGGGTATAATTTTATTCATAGGGTTTAATATAAATCCATTGGGTTTATAATCAGGACCAACCATGGTCAACCATGGTCCAATGTCATATTTTCACAAATATTGGGTTTATAATATCAATCCCTTGGGTTTATTAAGCTAAGGGTCCCTATTAATAGTGTATAATATTATTCATAGGGTTTAATATAAATCCCTTGGGTTTGTAATCATGGTCAACCATGGTTCAACGTGACATTGTGAGAAACGTTGTCTCAATATGAAAATAAGCCATGGTTAAACATCTTCGACCATGGTCAGCCATGGTCAACCATTGTCAACCATGGTCAACCATCGTCGACCATGGCCAATCATGGTAAACTATGGTGCAACGTCACAATGTGAGAAATATTTTGTCAATATGGAAATTATCCATGGTTAATCATGGTCAACAATGGTTAATAATCATGTTTACATTGTAGCGAAGATTGTCTCATTGTAAAACATTACATTATGACAACCATGCTCATCCATGATCAACCATGGTCCAATGTCACATTGTGAAAAATATTGTATCAAGATGAAGATTAACCATGGAAAATCATGGTTCAACATCACATTGTGACAAAGATTACTCAATACAAAAATCAATCATGGTTCAATGTCACATTATGACAAAGATTGCGTCACTATGAAAATCAACCATGGTCAACAATTTTAAACCATTTTCATTTTAAGGATTATAATAATTATCTTAGGGTTTATATATCTTGGGTTTATAATATTAAACTCTTAGGTTTAATATTATTCCTTTGAGTTCTTCGTTTTAATCCCTTGCATTTATTACTCCCTTAGGTTTATAATATCAATTACTTGGGTTTATTAAGTTAAGGGTACATATTCCTAGGGTATACAATTATTCATATGGTTTAATATAAATCCCTTAGGTTTATAATCATGATCAACCATGGTCAATAATGGTCCAATGTCACATTATGACAAATATTTTCTTGATGTGAAAATCAACCATGTTCAACCATCGTAAACCATCGTCAACCATGCTCATTCATTATTAACGATGCTCCAATGTCACATTATAAAAAATATTGTCTGAATATGAAAATAAATCATGGTCAACCATATTTAATAATATTCAACCATGGTCAACCATGATCAACCATGGTCAAATGTCGCATTGTGACAATGATTTTCTGAAAAACGAAAATTAATCGTTCTCATTCATGGTCAATATGAAAATCAACCATACTCAACCATGGTGAATCATAGTCAAACACAATCAACCATGGCCCAATGTCACATTGTGACCAATATTCTCTCAATATGAAAATAAATATTGGTGAAGCATGGTCCAACGTAACATCGTTACAAATATTGTCTCGATATGAAGATCAACAATGGCTAGCCATGGCCAACCATGGTCAAAAAAATTTTTTAGGGTCAATAATATTTATCTTATGGTCTATATACCTTAGTTTTACAGTATTAATAATTTTGGTTTTTTAGGTTTTTAGCATTAATCCATTTTTTTTATTGGTTCCTTTAGATTATAATATCAATCTCGTGGATTGATTAATAGAAGGGTTCATATTCATAGGGCATAATATAATTGATAGGGTTAATAATATTAATCCTAGGGTTTAATATACATCTTTTGGGCTTATAATCCATTAGGTTTATAATATTAATCATAGGGTTTATATTCATATGGTTTAATATTAAGCCTAGTGTTCAAATTATTAAGTCCTTTGGTTTATTTATTTTAGCGTTTAAAATTCACCCTTGGGTTTAATGTTTTTTTTTTTTTTTCGGTAAATGAGTTTAAGCTATATTAATTTGAAAATAGAAAAATACATATGCTATAGGTTGATTTGGTAAGCTGTTCTTAACCAATCCCAACCTTGGTTGCACAAGTATTGGGTTCCCTTCGTGGAGGAAACTAGCCTAGAAAGAACATGAAACAAAAAATTACAAAATGTGTCGTAGCACCAGTGAGAATAAAATTTTTTTGATAATAAAAAGCATGAAAAAAAACTAAGAAGAGCTCATCTGCAACACAGTCATGAGTCTTCTGCATCATCATCGTTGTCTAGATCTTCCTCCATGATGGGAAAGGCATACACCTATGCAAGACCTTCCTCTTCAGCAATGGGTTGACGCGGAGGCCTGGAGACTGGTGCACAGAGGATGGGAGCCACCAGGTACTCGGCATCCAGGACTTGCATCCAGGTCTCTTCCAATTCCATTATCAAAACATTTGTGTCATCCCCATAATCTTCATGTGCCGGAATAATCTCGTTCTTGTGGGGCAAGGGGTGATCCTAGTGCACGATGGTGTATTTCATTGGTCTACTTCTTCCTCTCTACAAAACATGAGTGGGGGCCTCCAAATCCTGGTCGCGTTTGGGGCAGTAGGGAGCCTCTCTAATGTGACAGCCCACTGAGGATCCTTCAATGGATTCCAGGCGATTATCAGGCTCCTTGTGGTAGAAACCAGGGAGCGCACCTCTCTGGCCTCCTCTAATGGTTCTTTGGTACAGTCTAGGTGCCATGGTCAAATGAAGCGAAGGATTAATATGGGTCTGAGAGGAAGGGATGAGAAGTTCAGACCCAAGGTTCGAGGTTCGCAACAAGGTGCTAATGGGGAGGGAGGTGCGTTGAAGGGGAATGCATGGCAAGGGGTGTGGGATACGAGGAGAAACGGGGCTTATGAAACTAGCAAGGTAGATGGAGCCAAGGTGAGTTGTGTAATTAGTGAGAGTGTAGCCCAGGGGATTCTGCACAACAGAAGACTAGGGGGGAGGCTACATGGGCGACTGGGCATGCAGGAGGGTAGGAACTGGAACATTAGAAAAACCAGAAGGAATAGACGGTGAGTCGCTTTTTTTTGTAGGACCTTCCCTTTAATAGGCCAATGACACATGCGAAGTTGCTGAGAATTATTATTCCTCACATGTAGCTGCATGCTGTAACAGTTTTCATGAGTAGGCATGTGCATAGAGTTATGGCCGAGCGTCATATGCATCCAGGATATCATTCAAAAGGTTTTGGAAGAGAGGTACCCTAGAGGGCATGATGTTATGTTAGTGTGTCTTAATTATGCCTGATCTCTCTCAACTCATGCGAACGATTGCAAGAGTATGGTTCCACGTCTAGTGAAGACATGCACTGCAGATCTTCATCATCTCGAGTGTGGGAGAGGGATTTTTCATGGGTACTTCGACTTTCACCCACATCCAGGGACCCTTGGGTTTAATTTTATTCGCTTGGGTTATTAATAATAAACCATGGTAAACCATGTTCAACCACTTTCCAACGTCCCATTGTGGCGAATATTTTCTCAATATTTAAATAAATCATGGTCAACCATGGTCCTAAGTCTCATTGTGACAAATATTGTGTCACATACCTCGGTAACCTCACAAGAAAATGCATGGAGTTGGGAATATTTTTCAACATTTACCAATGTGTAACATTTTCAAACACTTTCTATATTCCCTAAATGACCATTAGAATAACTATCATCATTACATAGAGAAATAATAAGTGAAAAATAATGATTTACACAACCATTAACTTCCATTATTGTAGCATATTAACTTAAATTTCCTACTATAACGATGGATTGATTCCATGATTCTTTTAGCTTAATTAGTAAATCACATAGTTGATAATATAAACATAACATCATGAAAGAAATTAACATCATAAAAATGGAACAATGAACAATCATAACATTAGACACTGATATACCATGGAAACCCCGAAGGGTGAAAACTAGCAAATGATTAATTTTATTATTAACCACTCATGAGGGTGTTCACTCCTCACTCAATGGCTTGTAAGGAATTATATCCCTTATACATTGTTTAAAATAGAAAAAAAATTTATCATTTGAATTGAATCATAGTTATCTATAAACTATTACAATAATAATGATATCATTTACCCATGAAGCCATAAACATTAAGTCTTTACAACCTGGTTCTTCCCGTTACTGTATTATCCAAAAATTGATATTCCTAAATTTACATGGAACAAAAAATCTTTATATTCCACAATGTTAAAGAAGAATTATAATTTTCACAAGTCACCGTCCTTTCCTTTTGTTGCTGTCATCAACACACTTGATGTCATGATCAAATAAAACATAAAATATTATTTAAGCAATAATCGATATTTATTAGTGACACTTCAACACCTATTCATGCGCATGCATAAAACATAAACATAATGTCATGTAATTCCTTATTTAACACCATTTCACATACATTAGTAACAAAAAAATCACTATCAAGCATCATATTTCTAGCAAAACGCTAATATAATCTTGCATGCACTTCCATATTATTTTAGAAGGAAATCTAAGATACTAGATATTTTTCTTATGAATGCAAATGCATAACCAAATTTCAAGAGAACTAGGCCTATAAGAAATTTTATTTGTTCCTAACATCATTTATTATTTTCCAACTAGAATAGCACAAGATATTCTATACTTATGCATGTGAATGCATGTTATTTTCCAAATCATATTTTCCACATGGAACTTATTCACATTGGATATTATGTATAAAAATCCAAGATCTATTCCCAACAAAGTTAAAATAATAGTGATAATGTATTGCACGAAGCTACTTATCATCTCCAACAGATAATAACATGATAGCTTACTCTTCTTGCATCTAAAACATATATTTATTTCCAAAGGAAACTAAATAAATCTTGCATGGATAGATAAAAATATTTTGTTTCTAAGGGATCAAGCACATACCATTTGTTCTTTCATGCATGCAAAGAACACTTTCCTCTTACTAAATTATTTATCCCAATAACTATACATAATATTCTCCCAAAAAGAAAACTAATGCCATAGTCAATTACTTTAGGTGTGCAAATGCATATTATATTTCCCCAAATAAGGCTAACACAATCAATTTTATGTGATTGCACCTTCCTTTTAGCCAGAAGTGAAAGACCAAAACTATACTTTTCCACATATGAAAGTGTATATGTTTCCCTAAAATATATTCCAAAGGAATATTAACACAATAAAGGATGTGATTACAGACTTTTCTCTCCAAGAATCTAATTCAAATATGCATACAAAGACATGTTTTTTTCTTCTCTTATTTTCAAGGAGATCTAACCAAACAAACTATTCCTTTCACACACACACACACAGAGATATATATTCCAAAGAATATAACACACTAATTATTATTTTTTCAAAATTCAGATCACTCAATATCTATTATGTATGTAATACAAAATATTTTCCTATCATTTAATACATCAGAAAAATTTGTAATATTTCTTGAAGCAATAGCATGAATAACAAATCATTCTCAAATGACACAACCAATTGACTTTAATACAAGGTTTTTATGCGAACTCTTTCACAAAAGAGTTACTTATCTCTTTCTACACAACTCATGATTCCCAAGCATGTGAACTCACATATTCAATTCCAGTAAATCCTATATCCTAAATATTATTCCTATGCACATAAACACATATTCTCTTTAAGCGTCCAATATTTCACTTTAAAACTTTAACGAATTTTCATCATGCGAACATACTCGGTAATATTTTAAATGAAATATCTTGATTCCTTTTCAATAATTATGAACATAATTGTTCTATTTTTTACGTATGTGAATAACTTATTTCTTTTCAAGAAATATCAACATAAATGTTCCATTTTTGTGCATCCAAATAAATTTTTTATTCTTAAGAAATATAAAAATTAATGGTTATTGGTTTTTGCATGAAATTAATTTATTTCTTTCAAGAACATTAACACAATATTTATCTCAATAGGCAAGTAAGAATTATTTTTTTTGTGCTCAAAAATAAAATGGAAACACTTTTTTGTTGTTGTTTTAGCCATTAAATTTGGACGTGGTTTTTGAATAGCTAGAAATATATTTCAGAAAACCAAATTAGGTTTTTATTTGGAACGGATTCATTAAAAGAAACATCTCCCCATTTTTACGCTGATGTTATGTTTTGGAATAGTTGAATGAATATTTTTAGCCATTTTTCCAGTTTTAAATATTAAATAATTTTTTGTTTTAGCCATCAACTTTAGCCATGGTTTCCGAATATTTGGAAATAATTTTTTGAAAAAAAAGGAGGATTTTTTGGAAACAGGTGTATAAAAAAAAAAAAATTCTTATGTTTTACAGAGATATCCTAGTTTGGAATATTTGAATGAATCATTACAGCCTATTTTACAGATTTAAATATCAAATAAATTTTTCTTTTTGTCATCAATTTAGACATGGTTTCTGAGAAATTGAAAACAAAATTTTCAAACCCGAAAGACAATTTTGGTGATAACGTGCTCATTTAAAAAAAACCTCTTTCCAATTGTACACATCTATCATGGTTTGGGAGATACGATGTGATATTTGTACCCTAATTTCCAATAACTCATGCAATTCAAAGAATTATATAGCCATAATTTTTTTTTTTAAGAATTCAAAGCTCATGAAATATTCTAAGAATTTAATGAACAAAACACTTATTCCTCTATGAAGAAAATTCCATAAAGGTTTTCTCATGAAACAATATTGATTCTTTATGATATGATAATTTCCAAAAAAATAAATCCAATTCTTATTTCATCATGGACCATATGAAAACAAAATAATTTTCAAATGACATAGTTACTTATCTTTTCATGCATGCTTGGAATTCCTTCTTCCTCTCTCTTGGATCCATTTTCCATGTATTCTGTAATTAGTTCTCATATTCTCCCATAGACTTGCAATAAATAGAATTAAAAAAATGAAATAGATTTTCTAAATCTAAAAGCATGTCGTATATCACCCATAAATCAATCCATAAATATGATATTTTATAAATTCTTAAATAACTCCATAAATCATCCATAAACCTGTCATTATTGTCTTTTCAAGGTCAATTTGATTTTGTCTTGTGAACAAAATATCACTTAAACATAATTTTGCTAAAACAAATACCCATTATTTTTAAAACTCATAAAATATACAAACCTATAAATAAAATTTATTTATATAGAAGAATAATAAATATTCTAAGTAAAATAATTAAGAATTATTTCTTATAATATTCTTATAATTTAGAATTACATGAATATTCTTCATGTAATATCAATATAATAATTAATAAAATTTAATTATTCAAAAATCCTCATTTTATGAGATACTTTATGATAGCTTACATGAGGGATATTATATATTGTCTCAATATGAAAATCAACCATAGTAAACCATGCTTGTTTTATGGTTTATAATATTCATCTTAGGGCCTATATACCTTGGCTTTACAATATTAATCCTTTCGGTTTTTTAGGTTTTTAGTATTCATTCCTTGTTTTTATTAGTGCCTTGTGCTTATAATATGAATCCCTTTGCTTTATTAATCTAAGGGTTCATATTCCTATGGTATAATATTTTTGATAGAATTTATAATATAAATTCAAGGGTTTTATATAGATTCTTTGGGTTTATAATAAATTAGGTTCATATTATAATTTGTATGAGTTGATAATATTAATCATAGGTTTTATATTCGTAGGGTTTAGTATTCATCCTAGGGTTTAATGTTATTCCGTAAGGTTTATAATCCCTTGGGTTTGTAATATTTATCTTATGGTTTATATATCTTCAACAATTTTATTCCCTTGGGTTTATAATCCCTTTGGTTTTTAATATTTAGCTTATGGTTTATATACATTATCATCCAACATGTTTGTTTTACGGTTTATAATAATTATTTTATGCTTTATATATCTTTAATCATAGTGAACCATGGCCAACCATGGTCAAATGTCGCACTATGACAAATATTTTCTCAAAATGAAAATTAATCATGGTCGATCATGGTCAAACATGGTAAACCACGGTGCAATGTGACATTGTGACAATATTATCTCAATATGAAAATCAATCATGGTCAACCATGGTCCAACATCACATTGTGAGAAATATTGTCTGAATATGAAAATGAACAATGGTTAACCATGTTCAACCATGTTTCTTTTAGGATTTATAATATTTACATTATGTTTTATATACCTTAGGCATAAAATATTAGTACTTTCGGTTTTTTAGGTTTTTATTATTAATCCCTTGTTTTTATTAGTGCCTTGGATTTATAATATCAATCCCTTGGCTTTATTAATCTAATAGCTCATATTCCTATGGCATACTATATTGATAGGGTTTTTAATATTCATAATAAGGTTTAATATAGATCAATTTGGTTTATAATCCATTACTTTTATAATATTAATCATAGGGTATATATTCCTATGGTTTAATATTAATCTTAATGATTAAATTATTAATCTCTTCAGCTTATTGATTTTAGGGTTTACATTCCTAGGGTTTAATATTCATTCTAGGTTTTAATGTCATTTTCTTAGGTTTTTAATATTAAACCATGGTCAACCACTGTCCAAAGTCACATTGTGACCAATATTTTCTCAATATTCAAATAAATCATGGTCAACCATGGTCTTAGGTCGGACTGTGAGAAGTATTGTCTCAATATGAAAATAAACAATGCTAAAACATGTTTCATTTAGCGTTTATAATATTTATCTTAGTTTTTATATACCTTAGGTTTACAATATTAATCCTTTGGGATTTTTAGGGTTTAGTATTAATTCCTTGCTTTTATTAGTACACTATGTTTATAACATCAATCCCTTCACTTTATTAATCTAAGGGTTCATATTCCTAGGATATAATATTTTTGATAGGATTTATCATATTAATCCAAGGGTTTTATATAGATGCCTTGGTTTTATAATCCATTAGGTTTATAATGTAAATTCCTTGAGTATATAATATTAATGATAGGGTTCATATTCCTAAGATTTAATATTCATCCTATGGTTTAATGTTTTCCCTTGGGTTTTTAATATATATATTTTTTTGTAAGTTAAGCTAAAGTATATTAGATAATAAAAGGAAATTTACATAGGCATTGGGCTGAGATGACTAACGGTGCTTAGCCAATCCCAGCCTTGGTATTTTTCAAAATAAAGCAGGTTTGGGGCTGCCTCCTAGGAGGAAATCAACCCCTTAATAGAGTCATACATTCACTATCTACAAATTATGTGTAACACATATAAAACCAAATAGTTGTAGTATGTCTTGGGTTGAAAAAAGACATAAATGAACCGTGCCACCGCACAGTCATGGATTTCCTTCATCATCCTCTGTTCTAGGGTCATCCTCCTCAATGAGGCATCCATATTCACACGCTATGGCCTACTCCTCAGCTATAGGCTCATGCGAGGATTTTGGCATGGACGCGTGGATGATAGGAGCAACAGGGTACTCTGAATCTATAACTCCAGTGCAGAATCCATCAGAATCAATGATCCAAACGTCTGCCTCCTCCTTCACTGGTTTGTGAACAAGGAGCAGCTTGATTTTCTGAGTATGCATCTTAGAGTGCAGTATGAAATATTTTTTACAGTCTCTTTTGCCCCTATGCTTCTCTGGTGTTAGCGCTCAAATCTACCTCAGGCTGAAATGAGATAAAACTCAAGGCCACATCAAACCACGCTCGGCCTCGTAGCTAGCCCTATGAGGACAGGAGAGGGCTCTCTCCGTCAATCTCGATATAATGAACAATAGAGTACGAGATGACTTACAATGGGAACTTATTTTAGGCTAGTAAAGAGATAGGTATGTTTGATTTTTGATTTTTGGTTTTTTGCTGGAGAAATGGGAAAACAAATTTTGGGTCCGGGGATAAGGTCAGACCTTTGCAGATTTCGAGTTGGGGCGAGGTAGGTGAATGTCTTGATGCTTTTGATTGGATATATGGACAGATCAGACTGACGAGGAGCTGAAGAGGGCAAAGAAGAACTTGGATCCTCTTCAAACAGTCGAAAACATATAGAACTAAATGAATTCAAAGGCAGAGCACTGTAAACAATGGATTCAACCTCATCTACTCATTCAATTTAGTTCAGAAGCATATGAAAGGATGGCATCCATTAAACATGAAGAAACTTACAGTAAAAAAAGAGAAAACACCATCAAGAACAGAACACCACAAGAATCCCAACAGGTGTCGCAAAACCTCTGATTTTTCCTTAGCCAAAATATGAAAAAATTTGTACAATGGTGCCAAAAGTTTCCCAAGAGTCCAACCTGTAGAATGTCTCAAAAATTACATCATATAGATCACTCTAACCCCTTCCCCCACCTCTAGGGGTCGAATTCCTCCTTCAGGGATCAGTTTCAACAAATTCTAATCATGGAACTACAATCTAGGCATCTAACAACTTGCCTCTAAAAGAGTGGAAACTGATTCATTTACATGATTTTCACTTTTTTGAGAGTGAATCTTCTAGAATAGATAAAAATAAGCCAAATTTACATGCCAACCATCAATTTACATCATAAAAACCCAAAAATTTTATCCACAAGCAAAACTGGTCCCAACTGGCCGAAATTCTGAGCTGGAAGTTGAAAATTTGACCAAAAATCTCTATGGGTAGCGCGCCTTTCAACCTGATTTTGAAGTACTTCCTGACATCAAAATTGAGCTCATGATAGCTCGTTGGAAAGCCCTGGATGTTGTCTATCCAACCCAAGTGGAATTTCCCAATTTGGAGCTCATTTGACCCTCCAAAACTTCATTCGCCCAGAAGTACTTCCTGCTGGTGCAAAAAGTGGCAGCAAGGTGTTTTTCATGATGTTTTTGAGCCTTTTGACTGTCCAGAATCTGATGAAATGCTTCGACCCTGCCTGAGCATGCATAACTTACCATGAAAAATCCAAAAATGTAAAAATTTTCTTCAGAAAGTGTCCCCATCGTATGGGTAGCGCGCGGCGCGCTACCCATAGAACTGAAAAATCTGTTTTAGGCCCAAAAAATTTCAAAACGACAAAATTTTCTCCGAATTTGCTCAAATTCGGAGCGAAGATCCTCCATCATGTATCCTGCCTAGTCAACAAAGCCTCGGCCAAAATCTGAAGTGGATTAGGCCTTTTCCACCGTTTTAGTGCTTCGCTCAACCTCCTCTTCAGAATCTTCATCCTTGCTTTGCAGACATGCATGCGAGCCCAATAATGTCCTTTCATGTGACGAAGCATGTCCTTGTCTCGATTAGCCTTCGCCAAAAATTTCTCCAGATGAATTTTCACATGCGTGAGTACAGAATCTCAATCACCTGGTGTCATATCACCAGGTCTCTTCCTGGCCAATTGTCGATCCTCACGGATTCGACGCAGCTCATAAAGTGTGTGCTCATCCTCAAGCTGTTTGTTGCGCTGCTCCAGATATTTTATCACCCACTGAGCCTTCTGCAATTCATCTTTCAGCTTGTCATTCTCAGCCCTTTGCTCCTGGATGATCTCCCTCAGTTTCGAGCTAGGAGAGCTCGCATCAACATCAATGATTGTGAAATCTGTGTCCCGGCCTCCTGATGGGCCCTAATCGTGCATGGGCTTCTTGCACCTGTCCTGTATTTGTACCTGTGCTGAAGAAGGCGAGACCCCTTCCACGCCATGTGGAGCTAGTACTCGCACTGCTGATGACGTCAACGAGACCCCTTCCACCCCAGGTGGAGATAGTACTCGTCGGGATGCTGCAAACAAAGCTCTAGCGCCTCTCTAATATGTAGCACACACTGGAGCACTGATATGCTCGGTCTCAGGAATGTCGAACTGGTGTGAAGGCTCTCCCTCATCATGCGATATCTCAGGAGGTGGCTGTGGCGCTGTGAAGAACTCACGGGAGATGAAATCCTCCCAAGTGATACCCTGCTGTGTCAACTGATGTACCACTACGATCTTGATCAGCGCATAATGATATATACTCCTATGCTGCTGTGCTGGGGTCCTCCTCTGTACTAAAACCACCATCCTCTCAATGTTGCGATACATGAAATACGGAATGTTCATCATACGTACCCTCGTGAAGTGCATCAACAAACGAACATGGTACGCAAAGAGACGTGCAAATCTACCCTCGCAACTGAAATACCGAATGATGAGTTTCATCAGTGGTGCAAACTCATCCCTCAGAAATCTGAAAGGAAAAACCCTGCTCAAATGCTTCATATGTCTGGGTTTGATGTATGGCTCATAGCAGGATTTCTGTAACTGCTGACGTTTGTTCCATTCCTCTCCTATATTAGGTATCCCAGTGGCCTGAGCAATGGTCTCTGGTGATAGAATGAACTCTACCCCAGCAAGATTTACATGGCCATCATGTAAATGAAGAACAAAGAGACGAGCTAATTCACGATGAAGCTGAGTTTCTGAAATCATCTCACAAAATCAAAAACATGACTGATACCTGAAACAATCCATTGCAAGTGTACATGCCTGCAACTGAGCCAAAGAAGTAGGCTCTTCACTGAGATGTTTACCGCCTTTGCCACCTCTGTGAGGCCTCCGTGGAAAATTACCCTCTGTCATGGAATCACTGTTTGAATCCTGTTCATAAGCTGATTCTGTCTCTGACATGGCTGTGAACAAGATAGTTGTAATATAGCTGCTGATAGAGGTGCAGTGAAAATAAAGTTTTAATGTATTTTGAAAATCCAACAGATATCACCCATATACCCAAGTAGCAAGGGAAAACCAAAATCATCATAGGGATGGCTTTGTTTTAATGGTATAAACACTATCTCTGTTTTCAGATTGCAAGTAGGTTTGACAAATGACTACCAAATCCAAATGTGTAGTCAAGTTTTAATAATGGCGAAAATCTGTCAAAGGATTGTGTTTTATGTAATGTAGAATAGGACCATCATTGCAAAGACCATATGAAAGACAAAATGAACATGACAATGGCAGTCGAAAAATGATGACAGCAGTGATATAGTGATGGAGGTTAAATACAAGTCAACATGAAAATTGTGCAAAACATGAAAGGGTATAATGGCAATGATAAAATGATGGCTGAGGGCGTGAGGGTCACATATACAGTGCGCTAGGGTGTGAACCATTCAAAAGCTTCCAAATTCTTCATAAACTGTCCATACAATTGAAAACCCTTGAGGAATCATTTGCATGGTGAATGTAGGGTTTACACAATTTTCTCCAAGCATGGTTAGTTTTTCAACATCAATGACATCCAAAATACATTAAAAATCCATTGGGCGATGATAAAAACCTGTTTGTACGCTGCCGGAGTTAATTTGAATCGAATCTGGGCGCAAAAAGCGAATTTCTGGGCGTTGTTGCTCTATGGGTAGCGCCTCTGCCCAATGGGTAGCGCGCGCCTGTATGGGTAGCGCCCGTGTAATTTTACTCTGGCTGTAGGTGCCCAATGGGTAGCGCCCGACCCAATGGGTAGCGCGCAGCTCCTATGGGTAGCGCGCGTCTCAACTCTGTCAATCACTTAGGAAATCACGGCTTCGGCCTTCAAGAACTTCACTTCAACCTTTGTACTGCGGATTTTGGTAAATGATCATGTTTGCCATATTTATATATGAGGAAAATATCTTTCCAAATCAAATTTGATGCAAATTTATTTGATAACCCACATTATAATGTTTTTTCATTTTGACATTTGGTCTTTAAATACAATGTTTCTCTTTGGCTTTTCTGAATTGTTGAACTGATAACTTTGCTCTCTTTTGCAGGGATGTGGCACGTGGCTTTGGAAAAGATCAGAGGCTTGCACTGAAGTCTTCTGATGATGGAATAAATACACTTATTATAAAAATTAAATTAGACAATTTCTAGTTCCAAAACAGAGTTTTGGACTAGAAATGTCTTCAAATGCTGATGATAATAAAAATATGAAATCCAAACTTGCGAAACCAATCCTCATGGCCTGCGGGCATTATGACATGTATGCAAAAGACTCAAAAACCCTAGACTCTAGGACTAAAAACACTTCTTAACAAAACTGACATTTAATGACCATGAGTGAAATGACGATGAATTTCAATGATTTTTGAGGAATTTTTAAATAGCCCTGCAGGTGTAAACATGAGGAAACATAAGACAACAGACCCCCTCGTCAGTCAATGGCATGCTCCTAGCGAAATGCAACGAAGTGGAACAAGCGAGACACCTAAGAATGAATATGCAAAAAACAAAATGATCACTGACGGAGGGCTGTAAGGACCGACTCTAACATTGGCTCCAATGGGGATGGTGGCTCCATGGAGATGCCAAGAACGGCAGATCTCTGGGGGAGTCAGACAGTGCCTTCATCCATTGGGCGATGGAATCATTATTTCAACTGATAAAACAAAAACTTTGGACATATTTATTGACTGCAGATTTGACTAACGACTGACTGAAATTTGACCAAAACTGACATGACTTTAAAACTGAAAGACTGATAAAACTGACTTGACAATTTCAAACCAACCAACCTCCATCTCCAGAATTATAGCCTTCACTCCGGGCCCCAGACTGAAAATAAGAGATCAGTTCACACTTGCCATGAAACGGAAGTAAAACGATATGTACAATGATGATGACATCAGCAGAAGATACTCAGAAGTGATATCGTTTCAGCAACCGACCATTGATCGGTCCTCCAGGACAATCATCTCCATTCATTTCTTTGAGAAGAAAGGCGTTTTGACCCTGATACACTGCTATCTTAAAAGGACCCTTCCATAGATTTTCAAATTTGTCGTGCTTCCCCTTATCTTCATTCCGAGCATCCCACTTTAAAACTACCTCATCCAACTGAAACTTATCCGCTTTTGCCTTTCTGTCGTAGATCTTCTTTATGCGCTCCTGCAACTTGAAAGTATTTTGAAATACCTCTTCCCGTGTCTGCTGTAAATGAATCATCTGATTAATTCTCCGCTGCATGGGATCTTCCTCACTACCAGATTCCTGAAGCAATTTGACCACCGGGACAGCCAGTGAAGTAGGAAAAACCGTATCTGTTCCGTACACCAACTCGAAAGGAGACATGCCAATATATTTTTTCTGACTTACCCTATCAGCCCATAGTGCATTCACTAACTTCTTGTGCCAGGCTTTCTTGTTGATTTCTAGAAATTTCTTAATAATATTCACCAAGGATTTATTTGAAGATTCCGCCAAACCATTTCCTTGCGGATGGTAAGCGGTCGAATGTCCCAAGCTGATATTGTACTTAAAGCAAAAGTCAACCATCCTCTTAGACTTGAAGGCCGCTGCATTATCTGTGATTATTTTACTAGGACACCCAAAACGTGACAGAATATTGTTTTCAAGAAAAGAAATAATTACCGCATTCGTGGCCTGTCGAGTGGGAATCGCCTCAATTCACTTCGTGAAGTAGTCTGTAGCTGTCAAGATCCATCTATGCTGTCCGGAAGATGCTGGGTGGATTTCCCCGATAAAATCCAATCCCCACTGCTGGAATGGTGCACTAACTTCAATTGGTTTTAGAGGCAAAGGTTGTAGTTTCTGCTTCCCTTCGAAAATTTGACACTCATGACAATTTTTAACAGCCTTAAATACATCAGAAAACAAAGAAGGCCAATAATACCCTGCCCTTAGAATCTTATTCGCTGTGGTCTTCCAAAACAAATGGCCTCCACAGTCACCTTTGTGAAAAACCTCCAAAACTCTTTGAGCTTCCTCCTCTACCAAACAATTCAACAACATTCCTCCAGGGTCTTTCCAATACAATGCAGAATTCAGAATGCAGAATTTAGCAGCTCTCAACTTCAATGTTCTACTCTTATTTCTAGGCATCCTGGGAGGGGGAGACAAATTTTGAAGCACGTATAAAATGTCAGCATACCAAGGGGAAGAAACAAAAATATCGGATACCTGAACTGACGTACTTTCCTCATCTTCATCGGACATGGCAGCGATCAAATTTATGTCTAGAGCATGCAGGTTTGTTTCAGCCATGAGCTTGGCGAGTCCTTTTCCTTTGATCAGCTTAGTTGGTTTAATCTCCACATCGTATTCTAACAACGCAACGATCCACTTACCACTTCTTCCCTCTGGATCTGCCTGCACCAAAACATCTTTAACTGCTGCGTTAGGAACATATGCTATAATATGGGAATGCAGTATATACACACGGAAATCTTTCAAGGCCTTTACAAGCGCAAGTGCTTGTTTCTCAATAATATTGTACTTCAATGCTCCGTCCCTAATGATCCGACTGAAGAAAGCAATGGGCTTCTCAACTCCATCCCTTTTTTGCATCAAAACAACTGCCAATGTGTGCTCAGAAGCAAAAGAAAATAAAATGAAGTCCTGTGTGTAATCTGGGCTGATTAAAATAGGGGCTGAGGAAAGAGCTATCTTTACCAAATTGAATGACTTCACCGCCTCTTCTGTCCACTTTACCTGACTGTCCTTTTTCATCATGTTCGTGATTTCTCTAAGGTGCTCTGCAAGATTTGGAATGAAACGACGGATAAAATTCATTTTACCACTAAATGACTGTATTTCTTTCTTGTTCCGGGGCTGTTCAATCTGCTGTATGGCTTCAACTCGTCCAGGGTCAACTCGACTGCCATCTTTCGATATGATGTGGCCAAGGAGCTTGCCTTCATCCATGGCGAAAAGGCTCTTTTTCGGATTCAGCGAAATGCCATATTTTCTGCACTTCTGGAAAACAATTTTCAAATGATATAAATGTTCCTCATCAGAGTTTGAAAACACAGTTAAATAATCAAGGTAAACAACCAAAAACACATCTTTCTCGTTGGCAAAAGCCATTTCCTTCGCGCGCTGAAAGGTAGCGTCTGCATTCTTTAAACCAAACGGCATTTTTGCATAATGAAATGTTCCCCAAGGAGTGGTGAACGCAGTCTTGTCACGATCATCTTCCTGCACTAAAATCTGATTATAACCTGAGTATCCATTGAGTAGTGACATCCTTGATGCTCCAACTACTCGCTGCAATATATGGTCCATTTTTGGCAGCACATAATTGTCTTTTAATGATACCTTATTCAAATTTCTGAAGTCAATACATAAACGGATCTCACCTGTCTTCTTTCTCACGGGCACCAAATTTGATATCCAATCTGAAAATCAAATAGGCACAATGATTCCTGACTTATACAACCTGTTTACCTCTTTTTCAATTGATGTTAGGAGCTTCGGATTGATTCTCCTCAACTTTTGCCGAAAAGGTTTCTGATTTGGTTTGATGGGGATCGTATGCTGAATGATATTAGTGTCATATGTTTTTAGATCTGAATAATCCCACGCAAAAGCATCAGAAAATGAAGACAATAATTTTACATACTCTGCCTTTACCTTTGGTGACAATGACTTTGATAACTTTACCATCTTGGGATTCTCTGTTGTCCCAATATTTACCTCTTCAACACCTTTTTTTGTTGGCCTCAATGTCGGTTTGTGAGCTACATCGTCTTGATCAAACAACTCTTCCAAAGGGATCAATCCTTTAGGAATGATGTTGTCTTTAAGTTGCAGCACTTCCATTTGATCTATTTGTATGTCATCACTGCCATCATCATGTTCTGTATCTATGGAGGTGTCTTTGAACTTACCATTATTCTGCAGAAATTCACTAATCTCCTCATCATCCTGAAAGACTTTCCAACATCGCTGATTGTCTGGAACGGTAGGACGGTGTTTCACATGAATCTCGAATTTGTTGCTGGAATTCATTGGAATTTTAAGATTGCTTGCTGCCTTAGCAAGTCCATCAGCAACACCATTTTGTATGCGGGGCACACATGTCAAAGTATGATCATAAAATAACTTCAGAATGTCTAAAACTGCATTACGGTAAGCCCTCATGCGAGGATGCTTAGCCTGAAACTCACCTTTAACTTGCTTTATCACCAATTCTGAATCACCATATACTGCAATATTTTTCGCTTCCAGCTTCTTAAGAATCTTAAGGCCAGCAATAAGAGCCTCGTATTCTGCTTCATTATTAGAGCAGTCAAATGCCAGCTTGTAGGAACATACTCTGACATTGCTCGGAACCTTATCCGGAGCGGAAAACGGACTACGAATCCACACACCAATCCCAGCACCATCACTGCCCACTGCGCCATCAAAATCCATGGTCCAAAGACCATATTCATCGTCTTCTAAATGCTGAAATTGCACCGGCTCTATTTTTTCTGTTTGCTGCCCATTGTCTTCAGCTGATTGCTGCACAATAGCTTGTTTTTATTTTCTTTCTTTTTGCAAAACTTCTCTAAAATTTTCAGTGATTTTTGGTATATCTTCTGCCTGAACTAATTGACTTTCTATATCATTAAAACTATCAGCAAGCAACACAAATGACTCTAAGTCGGTATGTACATAATTTACAGGATGATTGATTGGCTTCTCTTTGCTAGTTATCATGTATTTCATCTTCTGCTCTCGGTATAACTTTCTCATTTGACCGAAGACTGGAATTGTAGCATAAGAGAAATCTAACTGAAGTGTACCTTTCAACTTTGCCCCCCAAGATCTTGAAAGGAGCATACCAAATCGCGGAGGAATGTCGGCCACCACCACGTCCATTAAGACATTCTTTGCTGGAATTTGATCTAAGCTTACAACCAAATCTTTGATGAGTCCTATACACCTCACACGGCTGGAATCAAATGAGTACAAATCATGATATTTTCTTGTAATATCTAGTCCCAACTTTTCCATGATTGCTTTTGGCATCAAATTGTGCGAAGCACCCGAATCGAACATAGCATTGTGAAAAACATATTCATGCAACCTCAAACTAATATAAAATGGAGGAACATCACTGTCAGGAGACTCACCATCTAATGCAGGCCCAAAAATTAATTCCGGCTGATCATCCTCAACATTTACTGTATCAAACATTGGATCAAAGTTCAGAATTTTGGAGACTTGCCCGCGATAGCTGCTGTTCTTCATGATTTCTGTCAAAGGAATAGATATTTTTAATTTGGAAATTTCATTTTCCAAACTAAATGCTGAAACTTTCTCAACTTCTTTGACTAGAACTTCCTTCTTTTCAGCCTTGTATTTCACTATGTTTGACTGATTTACCTTTTCTGCTAATGATACTTTACTAGCTGCGGGATCAATTGTCTCTTTTCCTTTCTTCTGTGGTATTGGTGAATCTGTCTTTGGTGCTGAAGCTTCTTTTCGTTTCTGAATTGGATTTATGGGCACATCTCGGTTTCTCAATGAGTATTGCTTTTGTTGGGCAGACAAAGCATTCAAATATCCTCTTTGGTATTCATCTGATTCTTCTTCTAAATCTGCATCATTTGCTAGAATGAAATCTTCATCTTTCTGAACAATCGAACTTTCTCCGTATTCTTCATCCTCAGTGATATAAATAGGCAGATCGTCGGGAGTAAAGAAATGATTTTGCTCACCTGCTACATCATCATCATCGTCTGACTCTTGACTCACAAAATTCTGCAAAAGTGGTGTCTTAATCTGCTGTTGGGCTGCTGGCTCTGTTGGTCTTTGTTCACGCTGCTTTATTCTGAACTGTGGTTGCTGCTGGCCACGGTAATTTGGATTTCGAATCTGCGTTTCTGATTTGTTAAGGTTTATCCTTTTGAACATTTTTTCCATTTCACGAATCAAGTGTTGTTCAGATATAGATGTGGAAGGCTCTTCCTTAATTGTCACTCTTTTCTCTGCTTTCAACCGTGCTCTCTTATCATTCAGATTTTCCTCGACACTAACAGCAATCTTCTGCATATCTTCTAAGGTAAGCAGATCTTGATCACGAAGGGAATAAGCCATCTCCGGATCAAAACCATCCGGGAATTTAAGGAGAGCAGACTTTTTAGACGGTCTCAAGTCATCTGGAATTGCGTTGTACACTGTGTTGAATCTAATAATATAATCCTGAACGGACTCACCAGGATTACGCTTGATGTTTGTATACTCTGAAGTGATCTGCAGCGGATCCTTTTTCATCTCCCATCGATCTAAAAACTTATCCTAAAGTTCTTGCAATGTGTTGATACTTCTGGCTTGTAGAGCTCTGAACCATTTACGGACTTCTCCTCCAAAAGTCTGGGCAAACAATCTCATTGAAACATTTTCTGCATCAACTTCATGCAGATCCAAAAATTCTGTCATCCGAACAATGTGCTGCTGAGCGGATATACTCTGTGGTGTGCCATAAAATATGGGAATCTTACTTTGGTAATCAGCAGGCATAGGATCTAAATTGGCTGGTAAAGCAAGAGGTGCAAATCTGGCTGCCATGACTCTTGGCGGATTGATGATAATCTGCTGTCTAGGAGAAACAGGAGGACTAGGAGTAGTAGGTCTGCGAGGTGTATTCGATGGAGATGGAGGAGAAATTACTATGGATTGCTGATCAGAAAACTCTGGCTGAACAGGAATGGTAGAGATAAAAGGAGGTTCAGTGGGAATGCGTGAACTAGATGCAAATTCAGATGGTTCAAGAATTTGTGAAGCAGATTCAGTGAATTCAGGAGTATCGGTAGTCAGAACGGAATTTTGCAACTGTCTATCCAAGTAATGTGAAACAAATCTATATTGAAAATCTTTAGCAAACAATGGATCTGGAACTAATCTTGACAATTCAGTTTCAGAAAAATTTATGAACAATGATGTTTCAAATCGTGCATCAAAAGGAATTTCATCAACATATATAATTTTCACAGGATAGGATACAGATCTAGTAAGCAATCTGGAACTCCCAAAACTCACTTGACTTTCTCTTTCAGAACTTTCTTGACTTCCTTGTCTTCTAAGGGTCCTAGGAATCAGATTTGGATTTTCAAATATTGTTGGTGGATCAGGGTCAGGATTCAACCTAGTATTCCTTCTTGAAGCCAGTCTATTGATCTTCTCGGGATAAATGTCAAGGAACACAATCAATTATTTTCAGCCTTTCGACTTGTAGACTCAATCATCCAAAGGGTCTAGAATGAACAAGTATACTGGGGTGATCTGCAAATCAAGTGTTGCGCTCACAAGCTTACCGGAGATCGACTGAAGCAGCATTTATCTACTACCGCTTATGCATGGCAAAAGCGTTTCGAAAGCTACCTGGCGTGACTTCAGACTCCGTCTAAGACTCATGGGACAAACACATCAACAAGAAAACCATTGAGATTAGATTCCCCAGTATGGTCGCCACTATGTTAGCGCTCAAATCTACCTCAGGCTGAAATGAGATAAAACTCAAGGCCACATCAAACCACGCTCGGCCTCGTAGCTAGCCCTACAAGGACAGGAGAGGGATCTCTCCGTCAATCTCGATATAATGAACAATAGAGTACAAGATGACTTACAATGGGAACTGATTTTAGGCTAGTAAAGAGATAGGTATGTTTGATTTTTGATTTTTGGTTTTTCGCTGGAGAAATGGGAAAACAAATTTTGGGTCCGG
Organism: Pinus albicaulis; assembly: GCA_034641835.2. NCBI lineage: Eukaryota > Viridiplantae > Streptophyta > Pinopsida > Pinales > Pinaceae > Pinus > Pinus albicaulis. The sequence continues at coordinate 1,448,000,915 of CM076584.1, read as the reverse complement.
GGATAAGGTCAGACCTTTGCAGATTTCGAGTTGGGGCGAGGTAGGTGAATGTCTTGATGCTTTTTATTGGATATATGGACAGATCAGACTGACGAGGAGATGAAGAGGGCAAATAATAACTTGGATCCTCTTCAAACAGTCGAAAACATATAGAACTAAATGAATTCAAAGGCAGAGCACTGTAAACAATGGATTCAACCTCATCTACTCATTCAATTTAGTTCAGAAGCATATGAAAGGATGTCATACATTAAACATGAAGAAACTTACAGTAAACAAAGAGAAAACACCATCAAGAACAGAACACCACAAGAATCCCAACAGGTGCCGCAAAACCTCTAATCTTTCCTTAGCCAAAATATGAAAAAATTTGTACAATGGTGCCAAAAGTTTCCCAAGAGTCCAACCTGTAGAATGTCTCAAAAATTACATCATATAGATCACTCTAACCCCTTCCCCCACCTCTATGGGTCGAATTCCTCCTTCAGGGATCAGTTTCAACAAATTCTAATCATGGAACTACAATCTAGGCATCTAACAACTTGCCTCTAAAAGAGTGGAAACTGATTCATTTACATGATTTTCACTTTTTTGAGGGTGAATCTTCTAGAATATATAAAAATAAGACAAATTTACATGCCAACCATCAATTTACATCATAAAAACCCAAAAATTTCATCCACAAGCAAAACTGGTCCCAACTGGCCGAAATTCTGAGCTGGAAGTTGAAAATTTGACCAAAAATCTCTATGGGTAGTGCGCCTTTCAACCTCATTTTTAAGTAGTTCCTGACATCCAAATTGATCTTATGATAGGTCGTTGGAAATCCCTGGATGTTGGCTATCCAACCCAAGTGGAATTTCCCAATTTGGAGCTCATTGGACCCTCCAAAAATTCATTCTCCCGGAAGTACTTCCTGCTGGTGCAAAAAGTGGCAGCAAGGTGTTTTTCATGATGTTTTTGAGCCTGTTGACTGTCCAGAATCTGATGAAATGCTTCGACCCTGCCTGAGCATGCATAACTTACCATGAAAAATCCAAAAATGTAAAAATTTTCTTCAGAAAGTGTCCCCATCGTATGGGCAGCGCGCGGCGCGATACCCATAGAACTGAAAAATCTGTTTTAGGCCCAAAAAATTTTAAAATGACAAAATTTTCTCCGAATTTGCTCAAATTCGGAGCGAAGATCCTCCATCATGTATCCTACCCATTCAACGAAGCCTCGGCCAAAATCTGAAGTGGATTAAGCCTTTTCCGCCGTTTTAGTGCTTCGCTCAACCTCTTCTTCAGAATCTTCATCCTTGCTTTGCAGACATGCATGCGAGCCCAATAATGTCCTTTCATGTGACGAAGGATGTCCTTTTCTCGATTAGCCTTCGCCAACAATTTCTCCAGATGAATGTTCACATGCGTGAGTACATAATCTCGATCAGCTGGTGTCATATCACCAGGTCTCTTCCTGGCCAATTGTCGATCCTCACGGATTCGACGCAGCTCATAAAGTGTGTGCTCATCCTCAATATGTTTGTTGCGCTGCTCCAGATAGTTTATCACCCACTGAGCCTTCTGCAATTGATCTTTCAGCTTGTCATTCTCAGCCCTTTGCTCCTGGATGATCTCCCTCAGTTTCGAGCTAGGAGAGCTCGCATCAACATCAATGATTGTGAAATCTGTGTCTCGGCCTCCTGATGGGCCCTCATCATGCATGGGCTTCTTTCCCCTGTCCTGTATCTGTACTTTTGCTGAAGAAGGTGAGACCCCTTCCACGCCATGTGGAGCTAGTACTCGCGCTGCTGATGACGTCAACGAGACCCCTTCCACCCCAGGCGGAGATAGTACTCGTCGGGATGCTGCAAACAAAGCTCTAGCACCTCTCTGATATGTAGCACACACTGGAGCACTGATATGCTCGGTCTCAGGAATGTCGAACTGGTGTGAAGGCTCTCCCTCATCATGCGCTATCTCAGGAGGTGGCTGTGGCGCTGTGAAGAACTCACGGGAGATGAAATCCTCCCAAGTGATACCCTGCTGTGTCAACTGATGTACCACTATGATCTTGATCAGAGCGTAATGATATATACTCCTATGCTGCTGTGTTGGGGTCCTCCTCTGTACTAAAACCACCATCCTCTCAATGTTGCGATACATGAAATACGGAATGTTCATCATACGTACCCTTGTGAAGTGCATCAACAAATGAACATGGTACGCAAAGAGACATGCGAATCTACCCTCACAACTGAAATACCGAATGATGAGTTTCATCAGTGGTGCAAACTCATCCCTCAGAAATCTGAAAGGAAAAACCCTGCTCAAATGCTTCATATGTCCGGGTTTGATGTATGGCTCATAGCAGGATTTCTCTAGCTGCTGACGTTTGTTCCATTCCTCTCCTATATTTGGTATCCCAGTGGCCTGAGCAATGGTCTCTGGTGATAGAATGAACTCTACCCCGGCAAGATTTACACGGCCATCATGTAAATGAAGAGCAAAGAGACGAGCTAATTCACGATGAAGCTGATTTTGTGAAATCATCTCACAAAATCGAAAACATGACTGATACCTGAAACAATCCATTGCAAGTGTACATGCCTGCAACTGAGCCAAAGAAGTAGGCTCTTCCCTGAGATGTTTACCGCCTTTGCCACCTCTGTGAGGCCTCCGTGGAAAATTACCCTCTGTCGTGGAATCACTGTTTGAATCCCGTTCATAAGCTGACTCTGTCTCTGACATGGCTGTGAACAAGATAGTTGTAATATAGCTGCTGATAGAGGTGCAGTGAAAATCAAGTTTTAATGTATTTTCAAAACCCAACAGATATCACCCATATACCCAAGTAGCAAGGGAAAACCAAAATCATCATAGGGATGGCTTTGTTTTAATGGCATAAACACTATCTCTGTTTTCAAATTGCAAGTAGGTTTGACAAATGACTACCAAATGCAAATGTGTAGTCAAGTTTTAATAATGGCCAAAATCTGTCAAAGGATTGTGTTTTATGTAATGTAGAATAGGACCATCATTGCAAAGACCATATGAAAGACAAAATGAACATGACAATGGCAGTCAAATGATGATGACAGCAGTGATATAGTGATGGAGGTTAAATACAAGTCCACATGAAAACTGTGCAAAACATGAAAGGGTATAATGGCAATGATAAAATGATGACTGAAGGCATGAGGGTCACATATACAATGTGCTAGGGTGTGAACCATTCAAAAAGCTTCCAAATTCTTCATAAACTGTCCATACAATTGAAAACCCTTGAGGAATCATTTGCATGGTGAATGTAGGGTTTACACAATTTTCTCCAAGCATGGTTAGTTTCTTCAACATCAATGACATCCCAACTACATTAAAAATCCATTGGGCGATGATAAAAACCTGTTTGTACGCCGCCGGAGCTAATTTGAATCGACGGGTGCAAAAAATGAATTTACGGGCGTTGTTGCTGCATGGGTAGCGCCTCTGCCCGATGGGTAGCGCGGCGCACACGCTGGGTAGCGCCGTGTGAACCACACTGCGAGACGTAGGTGCCCAATGGGTAGCGCCGAGCCCAATGGTAGTGCGCGGCTCAACTCTATCAATCACTTAGGAAATCACGGCTTCGGCCTTCCAAAGAACTTCACTTCAACCTTTGTCTTGTGGATTTTGGTAAAGGATCATGTTTGCCATGTTTATATATGAAGAAAATATCTCATGCAATCAGATCTGACTTCAAATGTGTTTTGAGAACCCACTTTATAATGTTTCTGCATTTTTACATTTGGCTTTTTAATACAATATCTCTCTTTGGCTTTTCAGAGTTTTTGGACTGATAAATTTGTTGTCTTCTGCAGGGATACGACACTTTAGCTTAGGAAAAGATCAGAGGCTTGCACTGAAGTCTTCTGATGATGAAATAAATACACTTATTTACAAAAAATAAAATTAGACAATTTCTAATTTCCAAAACAGAGTTTTAGACTAGAAATGTCTTCCAATGCTGATGACAATAAAAACATGAGATCAAAACTTTGCGAAACCAACCTCATGGCCTGCGGGCTTTATGACATGTATGTAAATGACTCGAAAACCCTAGACTCTAGGACTAAAGACACTTCTTAACAAAACTGATATTTAATGACCATGAGTGAAATGACGATGAATTTCAATGATTTTTGAGGAATTTTTAAATAGCCCTGCAGGTGTAAGCATGAGGAAACATAAGACAACAGACCCCCTCGTCAGTCAATGGCATGCTCCTAGCGAAATGCAACGAAGTGGAACAAGCGAGACACCTAAGAATGAATATGCAAAAACGAAATGATCACTGACGGAGGGCTATAAGGACCGACTCTAACATCTGGAATTAAGACAATCTCTTCCTGGGAGAGTTCAGGGATTCGAGTAGCCTCCCTTTTATGGGTACCTGAAGAGCAGCCTTTAATGGATTGTAGGTGATAGTGCCCCAAGAATGTACCTCTGTGATTTCCCCTGATGAGCTTTTGACATTATCATGGGGCCATGGAGAGGCTATCAAAAAAAGAGAGGGAGTTCAGGCCAAGAGAAGGGAGATGCGTAGTTGAAATACACACATGAGAGTTTCATATCTCAGGGACGCGTAACAGGTGAGCTCACTATGGGTAGTGCGCAGTAGGGGAAATAATATGAGGAGGGTATTTCAATAATGAAGCGCACATCAGGGTGCATGTAGCAAGGAGGATCTCAGAGAGGAGCATGAAGCAGGATGACGCATGTCAGGGGGCTCGCAACATGGTGTGTGCAATAGGGGGAGCACACAGCAAGAATGGCAGAGTCAGAGGAGATGTGCGAGGGAAGCTTGATAAGTGGCGTTATGATGTGAAGAATAACAGAAATGGCTGAAAGAGGAGATTCAGTGCCTTTTGAAACCTGTGGCATGTGCACAGATGTGGTGAGGGGATGTGGCATGAGTGTAGATACGGTGAGGGATGGTTCGAGTGTGACTTCATGTGATATGAATTATGGAAAGAGGTTAGGTGTGGCAAAGCACCATTATGAATGATTAACAAGATGAGTTTTCACATCATGTTAGAGCCGGCGTTGCAGGGTTGCATAAGCTTGAGCATGGGAGGATCTGTCCTCACACAATATGAATGTGTCACTTGCATCTGGGGCATTCCAAATCTATGACGATGAATAAGATTTTAAGACTTTCCTAGACTTCCAAAAATTCTTGGAAGGAATAAATTGAATACTAAAATCATATTGGAGATAAAAATATAAAAAAATTGCCATAGTAGAGAGGAAATTACTGGGAAGAGGTGGAATAAAGCTAGAAGGCAGAAAAGATGGCTTTAAAAGTACCTTTGTGGAATAAACAAAGGGAAAAACTAGGCACACAGGAAAGCAACATCTTGAATTAACTAGATGTAGTTAAGTGAAACAGGCTAGGGGAAAGAAAGCTTAAATAAGATGATTCAGGATAGATAGAGGATTGTCTATCACTGGAGGAAAGGATCTCTACTCGGGGGTGAGCTGTGCAGAAAAATATCTAAGGTTGGGAGGCACCTAGTCTACCTTAATGGCTATGCACATTTAATTTAAATGGTGTTTGAATTATATTTTAATGCTATGAAGAATTACTGAAAAAGGTAAAGTAGTTGGATCTATATGAAATTTTGGGTCTGGCTATGTGTCTATGTTGTGGAAATTATATGAGTTATAATTATATTCTGGTGGTCTCTACATTGAATAGGATTAACTATAGAGAAAATGGTTGATTCTGTTTTGTTGTATAGACATACTCTGTAGAGGAAAAACTCTCAGAATGTATAAAAAATAGTATTGGGTCTAGATCCGAGGTTAGGTACCTCACAAGAAGTTTATGCATAATTATTTAGCCTATTTAAGGTTATGTCAGCAGACTATATAGTGGATTCTAAATTAAACTTAAACAGAAACAGATGTACATGGACAACAGATAACATTACAATATAGTTCATACATTTATGTGCTATAACATGTATGTAGGAATTGAAACATTAAAGAATAGTATATAAAATAGATTTTTTGTAATTAGGAACACTAGAGAATGATGCATGCATGACTAATGAATGTATAGTATAGTAAATAAGTTTCTACACTGTATTGGTAAATGAAATTTGTTCTATAGCATGAGTGGAGAAAGATAAAGCATGCATTAGAATCTGCTAAATAGAAAATATGTAGATGCGTATATATATTAACTTATTTCTACATTTGAACAAAAAGGGAAAAATCAGTATCATAAGAATACATTCATAATATAGTAATGCAATTAAATATTTACAGAGAACTTCAATTCCTCCATGGAGAAAGCATCAATATATGTATATTATAGTAGTCATTAAAGTCGAATTATTAAGTACATATAGTACACATTTAAATTTAGAAGTGCATATTGTCTAACTATACAAATTAAGGAAACTGTGTTCCATATAAACATAAAATGAGGAATATCGGCATGTTGTCATATGTTGATATTATTGTCGAATATTGAACTAGAGTTGGGACCATCCTAGATTAAAAGAATAGGAGACCCTAGTTAAGGGTTGAAGTAAGAAAAAAAAGCGTAGAAGTTAACCCCAGATAGAGGCATAAGAAATTATATGCACGAAATAATTCCCTGAAAATTAGTACCATTCTATATAAATAATAATAGATTAAAATATGGAGAACTGAAGAGATAAATATTACCTTGAGTATGACAGGAACAGAAAGCTCTATCTATCAAAATACAAGTCATGGGACTAAATATAGAAATTAAAAATCCTGTACAACTAAATCAAAATTTTGACTTAAGAAAACACAGGAGAACATTGCAGCACGGGTTCAAAGTAATTAAAAAAAAAAGGATTGAGACTCTCTATAACTATGTACAATTAGTTCAGACTAGACGTTGAAAGGAAATGTCATGATTCCACTTAAATCGAAGATTGAAACGTAAGCATAGAGTAACCTCAATAATTATATGAAGGTTCGAATGCCAGATAAATTGAAAAGTGATATAGGCAGTTATGAAAAATAAGTTAGATAAATTCTAACTTTTAGATCTCTCCGTCGGAGAGAGAGATATCTAATGACAAGAATTAATATCACAACAGTGATCTTTGACAACATAATAAATAAAATTACCGCGAGCACAAGGGGAAGGTAAACAAGTCCCTTAACCCAAAACACAAAGTATAGAGACAAAGAACTTGAAACATATAAGTTAACTATCAAAAAATCACACCATACCTTTTCTATTCTTGGTATGTATGTTCTGTCAAAGGAAGCAAGAGTGGGTTGAATTCCATTGAGCATCTATCTACGTTTGTAAACTCAACGTTGTAATAAATTTTAATGTTGAGGTGAAAATTCAATAAAGCGTAGGAGTTATGAATGTAGAAAATGACATTACAAATATTCCGAGATGGGCATTACTCTAATTTAAAGTAGAAGTGAGAAATATACGTAATACCTCAACTCTATACCCATCATACATAAAATTTTCAATAAAGATGTTTTTCCAAGTGAAAATTAAAGAAAAATAGAAACTCAAATTTCAATTCCACAACGAGAATTAAAAACCTTAGAGGATAATGAAAGAGACCTTAGATTTCAGTAGAGAGAATACACATGCTAAGAATCAATAGTGACAGTTCAATATTTAAAGCAGACCTTGCATAATCCAGCTGAATGTGTGAAGCTCGTGAGGAAATGTGACAAAAAAATATGGTAGGAGGAATAGAGAAAATATTACCTCTATAACTATAACTTTCATGTAGCACATACCTCCATATTTCATCCTAAGAGATTTACAAAAAAATCTCTTTGTTGTCCAAGTTAATTACAAAAAATTATAAACAAAACCAAAAATCACACCAAGATAAGGATAACTGAGAATGTTAGCATAATAATTGTAAATTTCTAGAGGCTAGAAATGTGCTTCTTACTACGGAAAAAAAAATGAGATTGACCTCTGTGAGCAATATGGGTTTTCTTTACACAAAGGTTGGTGGTAAAACATATTAAATCGTAAGCAGGTGAGAAGGACCAAATGAGAAATGGTCAAGTTATGCATTCGCCTTTGAAACAGAGGTGAACCGATGTGTACGGTTCTGAATTTTGGTATTATACCAAATGAGAAATGCCACAAAAAAACTGTATTATGCATGAAAAATCGAAACCCTAATTTAAGTTCTAATCCGAGTCGTCCACACGTCACCATATTGGAATCATCCCTCGGATCCACACAATTTGAAATGAAAGGAGAGGGCCATGTGATGTGGTATGAATCAATTAATACTATAAAATTTCGATGCGTCTAAAAGTCTGAAGTCTGACATAACCACTGACGGCATAGTCATTTCAACCATCAATACAGCGAGCTGTGACATCTAAGTAATATCAAAGTTTGAAGACTGTGTGACAGTGGAGTTAGTATCGGTAAAGAGTACAAGTACCATCAAGTGTAAAATCAATTTGTGTATCACATAAGGTTAGAGTATGAGTTAGGAACTATGAAATCATTTGGAGATTCAAAGGTTTTCCATAGGGTTAAAGTTGTTTATACTATACACATGATTTTCAAGGTTGAAATGTAGTTGGCACTTAACAAAAACTCCTCAATGATTTATAACATGGTGCTTACCTTATAACATTGGTAACATAATGACAGTATAAAACTTATAAATAAATCATAGACTAGGTATGTGGTAAGAAAGAATGCAGTATAAAAATATGTGCAAAAGAATTGATGAAGACCGATAGTATAAATATATGACTATATGTATGAGAGAGGGGTACATTGAATTTAATCAAAGAGATCTTTTTAAATTGAAATCCACATATAGGAATTTTAATCTAATATAAGAAATGAAGTATTATGTATAATAAGACTTATAAGTCTTAGTTAAAACTATTAGAAGGTAGAGTTAAAAGAAAGAAAAATCATTGCGTTTATGGCACTAATG